>CM062816.1:305589122-305975936 GCA_031772625.1 Pinus tabuliformis | reverse complement strand
CCTAGTTGTATCCTTCGACTGGAACCAACTAGGCAGACCCCGTTACCAGCAAGCATACCATTCCGAATTATCGTTCAAATATACAAAATGGTCATGGGCGGCACCACATAGATGAGGGGGCATCTGTGAGTATCCTTTTCCTCTATTGCTTGGAAAGCGCTTGGTTCGCCATCGCTTTTGCCTGAAATGAGAAATCTGACAGGCTTCGATAAAGGAACCAGTCGACCTTTAGGGATCCTCCCAATGTGCCCATAACATTGAAAGGGAAGACCGTTCAAATTGAACGTGATGGTCGTTCAAGGACCCTTGGATTATAACCTACTCCTTGGAACGAGACTATATGAATTGCATGGGAGCCATCGTCTCCTCCCTCTTTAGAGTAATGTGTTTTTCGCACGAAGGAAGAGTGGTCAAGCCGTGGACCAACTTTCATTTCCCGGATCACGCATCGCAAAAAGTCATATACCGTCCCTAAATGGTCCTCTTCACGCAAGAAATGTCTCACCCCACAGTCCGTCCTCCCGATGAGCGCGAGTAATTCAGAGGGATATGACTGGAACCCAGGGGGCATGCGTCCTGGTCTGCTTCGGTAGGAAAACTTGGGTATAGGGTAGGTTTCCGCGGGAGAATATGACTAGTCCCGTACCCCCTCCGTGATTGGAAGAGGGGTTGTTCTAGAATAAGATTCTTTTGTCAAAGTTATGTGTTTGACAGAACAGAGTCACTCACCTTTGTTCATCTCGTGGACATCGCCGAAGAAGTGTTTTGTTTACGCTGTAAATAGAACAATCTTTGGTAACCTGAAAGAGGTAGGCCTCTCTCTCTGGTAAACAAATGTTTTGGCGGAATGAAGTAGGGGTAACCTTGAAATCGTACTTATACCTGGGGGCATGCAAACCTTTTGGATGCAAGCAAAGAGCGGTTATTTATCTGTTTTTTGGGATTAGTCGTTTCCTAACTTGCATAAAGAAAGGATGTGGGCAAAAATCTAAAAGTTGCTGTTTTATATGAGACATTCTTATCATATGACTGGATAAATCGAGCAGTTTTAGCACATAGTTCATGCTCGTTAAAATAAACATAAGACCGAGCAAGTGTTTCAATCCGCGTTTAAGCTCGTTGAAAAATGAACTATCCTCCGGTAAATGACCACCGTGAATGCAAATTTATCAACCATTAAAGCCTTGGTCGTGTTTGCACCGTCACCTCCACTTTTCCATTGGCCAATCATTCACCTCCATTTGATTGTTTACCCATTTTGAGGAACATCTGCGAAGAGTGATTTCACTAGCCATCCTTGTGACACTGCCGTGATTGGAAAATTCCAACCCTTACCTAGAATCAGCTGCTAACCTGTTTTATCACTCGTTCCTCAAAAGACGAGTCTTCTTTAAGCTCTTTTCATCTGACTCGTAAAATATGAAAAGATTGCCGAGTTTTGGCCTTCCAGCTCGTTAAAGCGACCGGAAGTGCTATCCCTTCTCTAGATTTTAATCTTTTTGGACCTGAGGGATTGTTGCACAAAAAGATCGAGCGCTTGTTTTGTTCGGCTCGTTAAAACTATCGAAAATTCATCCATTCTGTATTGTTTTATACTTTTTCAGACTTAAGGGATTAGATGACGAAAAAGGAACTTTGGAGTTATCTTTACGTACCTTTTCAAACTCTCTAAAAATGAAAAGGACCGAGTTATCTTTGTCGTTAGACTCGTTAAAAAGCATTAATAGCGACAAACTTGTCTTTAGACGAGAACGAGTTTCACTATCGCTAGGCTCGTTAAAACATAGCGATGGGTTTGCCCGAAGGGAAAATTATAGAACAAGCATATGTTATCCTCCTCAAGCTTGAAAAAAATAAAGAGGTACTGGTCAGAAATGACTGGGGAAAAATTGGGAAGAAACTCAAAGAACTTTTATTGGTATCAAGTCGCTCTTGAACATGACACTTCCACTCCGTGCCTGAGTCGGGTTGGGTTGTTTCATTCGCCGGTCACATCACCATGGTCTCGCCATACCATCCACCTTTGGGGTAAATGCTACCGATCCATCACACAAGTGTCACCGATATGTTCAAGAGAAGTCATCCAGAGAAGTCAACCGTGTCCCATCCACTACCATACATTATCCTTCATTCTTTCATGACCGCCACCCTGAACCATATATCATCAGATCGTTTTCACCTCCATCAAAATCATTTTCTCCGTTCCGTGTCACTGATGTGGGATACATTAAGGCCCTCCTTTGACGGATCGCTTCTTGTCGACATCAGCTCATTATCCAAGAAGTTGATCTAGGAACACCCCCTTCAGTACTTTGAAGCTTGCATGCCTCAATGGCAAGTTTCTCACTTCCGGCGACACGTATACATCAATGACCTTCGACCGAAAGATTTTGCGTGGTGTTCGACGCCAAGTCCTTTATTCACACCACGTGAATTGTACTGCAGTACCTTGAGGGTCATTATCATTATCGGTGATTCCTCTCGCGCTTGTTAACAATTTACATCATTGACTGGTAATCAAGCGATGTCTTTCCATGTTCGACTTCAGAACATTTCTCACATGGATCGACTTGTACTTAGAGTGAAGATCGGACGAGATTGAAGACCCTGGATCTAGTTTCATCCATCCGGGCTGCGATATATATTCAGGAAAAATAAAGACATTGACATGTACAACATTGCAGCACAGATAATCATCCTACCAAAAGGATGATGATTTCATCAAAATCATCAGTCTACCATCAGACGATTGTCTGTCCTATGTACAGAAAAATGAATTTATAAAGCTGATCATGGGAATGCCCGCCTCAGCTAGATCATGAAAACAATATGAAAAATAATGTATTGTATTGTATTTTATTACAGGTCTCCTCCCAGCATTGGAAGAACTTCAGATCCTCCTAATAAACATTTCACCCGATAAACGGCCTCATACTTTAGGGAGCAACTATTATAGACATTTTTGTGCCTTACAGCATTGAGCATGAAATGTCCATAATCCAAGGGATCCAAAGTCCCTAAAAGAGTTGTTCCTGCCCCTAAGGAACAAGGTCAACCAATGACAGCTTCTCCAGAAGTTCTCACCAAAAACCACTCAGAAACAGTCAATTCAGGATCAATTCAGAAGCTCTTCTAGCTGCCTGCGTTGCAGTGCACCCCAGTACACTAGCTGGGTGCGTTGCAACACACCTAAAAGCACTACCAGGGTGCGCTGAGCGGGAAATGACAAATGGCAAGCTCATTCAACGAGGTGGAAAGACCATGGAAGCTTCCAGAATCTTCTCCAATGACACTTGCCTCAATGAATTCGACTAATGATGAGTAAGAGGCTCTCAACCTCCAAGTGGAAGCAAGAACTGACAGAGAGAAGCCACAAGTCAAAACATAAGTTGACTCATCCTCTCTGCTTACATCTATATATGGATCTCTCACCCAGAGGTTCAGGAGGCTGGAATTTTGTACTTTGCAGAGAATTTCTGTTGGTTTGAGATTGAGATTAGTACATTGGGTGATTTATGCTTTGTTGGAGGAGAGGAAGGGATTCCTTTGCTGGGAGGTAGATGCTGGATCAGGACTCACTTGGTTGTATCTCCTCTTGGACTTTGTTATCATATCAATAAAGTTATTTGAGTTTCTCCTATATGCTTGTATATCAATAATGTTTTGTTATATTTGCATGTTTAGTTTATATCTGATCCTAAACTAGTTATGAATGTAAATCTATGTCTTTTGTGTAGTTTTCCTCTCTCGTGATCTTGCAGGAACTTGGTGAAGCTGGACCAGTGAAGGAGCAGGCAGCGGGAAGCGAACAAAAGAGAGAGAGATTGGATCGACAAACTAGCGGAAGACACCGGTTAGTTACATCTTTCTCCTCCATTTACATTTCATAAAGAAGAATACTCAGATAGTTTTCCTTGTTTGTTGCTAAGGCACTATCACACCTTAGAGTGGGATAGGGGCATTCCGAATTGGATACTTTTCCCAACAACATGAAGCCAAACCAAAGTCTCCATTCAAATTCAATCACGTTGGCTCCAAGACCCGGGATATATCAAGTTGGTCTCGGGCTACTGGTGGGCTCCAGTATTGTAGCAATAATGCTACAACTCCTGGAACTCCCTTCTTTAATTTTATCAACCCGTTAGTTCGTAACAAACTTGGAAGCGACGGTGCTGTATGCACAAGTACTAGCTCTTGCCGCAGCTGTCACTTGGTCAGCTGGCACAAGTCCACTAGGAGCTTAAGCCAACTTCTATGAGCTCTTAGAAGAAGCTTTTTAATTGATGGATGAAAGCTAACTCGAAGGAAGCTAATCTAATTGCAAAAAGAAACTGAAAGCCAAAAAAGAAACGCAAACCCTAGCAAACCCTAATTCTACCAGCTAGTCCTACTGACGCAAAGGAGAGCATGCAAACTACTGAAAGAGATGCCATTACTTCTATGAAGGTAAAATACATGTGTCTACACTGCCTCTAGCTGAAGAAAACATCTTTTTGTATTTTTGACTAAGTTATTAGAATTATCATGCATGTGCTTTTAACTGGCTTTTCACTGTGCAGGGGTGGATCAAGGAGGAGAAATGCTTGGAAAAGGTTGGGATGGTACAGAGAGGGCCTAAGGGGTCCCTAACACCCTTCCAGAGAGTTTCACAGAGTTTGGCTATCAAGAAACCTCATTCGTGAGCTTCTACAGGAAGTCTGCAGGGGTTCTACAGGATGTTTAGGATTTCTACAGGATGTTCTGTAATTTTTCTACAGGATGTTTAAAAATTGGATTTTGGAGGATGGGTGAGTGAGGTAAGGTGCATGAATGGATAGGGAGGCAGAGTAGGGGCCTGAAATGACCCAAGGACTGATGGTTGGAGTGTGAGAGGGTGTGGAAAGCTGGCTTGACTTAAAGAAGGCTAAGACAATGGAGGAGCAATAAGGTAGGGTTACGTGGGCAGAAAGACAGTTGTGAGACGAGGAACCTAACTAGGAGATGGAGCAGCTGGCCTGGACGAAGCTTGGGTGAATGAGAGAGAGATGGAGATGCCCTTCACGGTGTACACTTAACTGAATTAACTAAGTCCTGCACACAATCGAAATCTTAGCTAATCTAGTCTAACTGTCAATGAAACAAATGAACAACAGCTTTATTCATAAAGAGAACCATGTACACAACTTAAGAAAAGAAGCATGTCAAAAGGCCTGAATGCATGATTAACTCCTACAAATGAAAACATTACACCAAAGATTGCATGGACAAGCAAACTAGTGTTTTTGTTGGGCAGCAAGGTCAGCTTTGTCCCAATTCACGATCCCACTAAGGGAGAGTTAAGATCAGAGGTGCTTGAACCCTTTTTCCAAGGATCCTTTATGTTATTAACCTATCAAATCAATCTGAATATGAAAATCTACTTTAATCGTCAAAAGCAACCTAAATAACAAACAAGATTTAGATCCAAATGGCAGATTTTATTCTAAGAATGCAACAAAGACACATAAAGGTAAACAAAGGAGGTACTGGGCGCTTGAGATGGGCCCAACCCCAAGAGCTACAGCCTCCTAAGAGAGATTTAGAGCTGGTGCAAAGCTGGATTCATCTTTATTGATCAAGAAATGAAGAGTTACATCAAAACTGTCCACAAGGAGAACTTGAAAAATGAGCTGACAACAAAACTAATCTATTGCCTAAAAATCGAACTACAAAATGACTACAACAAGACTATGAAATGACTAACTACCAGCTAATCAAAATGAGGCCCTAAGCCTCCTTATTTATACAAATTGAGGACCCCAACAGTCCTCCTAAACTTTAGGGACTCGGCTGCCCAAAACTTGTAGTTAACAGCAGTCCTACTTGACTTGCTTGGCTGCCCTTGTGCTAATTGATTTGGTGGCCCTTGAACTCCGAGCTGATGGTGGAGAATTTGAGGTAAGGGCCCATAAATGAAGGGGACACCTTCCTACAAATCCTCTCCCTTGTTCTCCCACGAATTTGGCTACCAAGTGCTCATTAAGACCTTCAATTTTGTCTCCAAATTGACCAAAAAGGCTACACAAAGCACCCATTAGACTTGTTGGCATAATGACTAACTCAATTCACTCTATTAGCATAAATATAATAAAAAACATGCAATAAACTAATGAGAATGGTGGATTAAGTCAAATTAGGAGGTTGAATGAGCCCAAATAATTATCCATTTTTGGGGCTCATCAACTACTGGACATCCCATCCTATATCAAGTCACAGATCATCAGCTGAGGGTTTCTGCCACAGCCTATCCCATCTTAAACACTTATCCATCACCTGGGAAAAGGAAAAAAAATTGAAGGATGACCAGACCTTATCAGCTATTGAAGCAGAATTGCCCGGGCTTTTAGATGACAGCAACAAGGGATTTGCATCTGCAAATGAGATATCACATCTCATTGAGCTTGAAAAACATAGAGATAAGATTGAGGAATTTAGACTTCTGTGATCCATAATATTGTAAGATAATCTTCGGCAAAATCACATAGCGAATCTTTTGTCGACGCGTTTCGAACCAACTAGTGTGGTTCATCGTCAGGACAAGTTGAAAAACAGATCCAGCTTCGCCTGTTTAAATAGCTAGAGCAGAGACACCAACGGTTACCTAACTAAGGGAGCAAGGTCCAATTCAGTTATATTAGGTAAAAAAATAGATAAAAATTAAATTAAATATAATAATAAATAAATCAATATATATAAATTTATATATAAATGTATAAAATTAGTTATATTCGGTGTGAGATAAAACTATAAACATATGAAGAATTATAAAATAATAATAAATTATATATAAATAAATCAATGAAGAAATATAAATTAATAATAAATTATATATTAATGAATATAAAAGTATAAAATATTTTATTTAATGAAAAAATAAAATTAAATGGTATCATTTTTAGTTATATTAGGTGTAAGATAGATAAAGAATTATAGAATAATAATAAATTATTTAATTATAAAATTATAAATAATTATAATATAATAATAAAAAAATAAATATTTTACATATAGATATATAAAATTAGTTATATTAGGTGTAAGATAAAATAAACAAATTATTTATTTATTAACTAAATATATAAATATATAAATGAAGAAAAATAATAATAAATAAATTATTAATCTACTAAATAAATAAATGATTAAATGAAAAAATATAAACTAATAATAGTATAAATTATTTATTTAATGAAAAATAAAAATAAATGGTGTCATTAGTAGGTAATAAATATATAGATATCTAAATAAAGAAGAATAAAGACATATCAATACTGATAATTATTGATATTTATAAGGTTTAAATTTTAATTTTTTTTTTTATTTTTTATTTATTTATTTATTTTTTTTTTAAGAATTCGTTTAAGGGAAACTTAATTTTTAAGGTTAACCTAGGGATACTTAAATAATATAATACTAATAAGCCCCATATATACAATAATAGCTCGAAACAAACTCAACCGTTCCAAGATCGTAGGACAAAACCGACAAAAGAAATTAAAGGAGGTGGAAGACAAAAACCCTAAGACCTAACAAAAGGAAAAGAGAAGGCTAAGAAGACAAGGCTGGGACCCAGCAACTGCTAATCTTCCAGCCATCATCCCTATTAAGGTTGACCGGCCTTTTTTCGATCTCCAGGGCCTCCCTAAATTTGCGATGGTGAAAGTGCGCAATTTTGGCAATGACTTGAGCCTCCTCTATACACACATGATGCATAGTCTTTCCCGCATGCTCAGCCAGGGCCGAGGACTTGGTCCTTCCATGTCTTAAGTCAGCCGAATGCTCGCTAATCCGTTGATTAATAGAGCGACCGGTCTCACCAATATAAGGGGTCCCACAGGAACAGGGAATGACATAGACGCCCTTCATGTCCTTAGGGTCAATCGGGTCTTTCACCGACCTGAGGGAACCACGGATAGTGTTGAGAGGTCCTTCCAACAGAGCATCCCTTCGGTCGATAAATCGGTATGTGGTTCTGTTCGTAAAGAGGACCCTAATTCTGTCTTCGGTTGTAGCGGTAATGACAATATAGATAACGAGCGGATTGAAGTTTTTAATAACGGTATCAATTCGAATTATGATAATGAAGCTATATCACATAAGAATAACAAAGATAAAATTAATAATGCTAATATTCCTAAGTATGATTTTAATATAGTATATAATAATAATATGAGGGGTCGTGGTAATATAGTTGGGATGAACCGTAGCAATAATATGGATAGAGTTAACGTTAAACATGTTAATGACTTTAACAATTGGAATGATAGGAATGGAGCTTTATCTCATGAAAATAACAAGGATATAATCAATATGCATAATTATGATCGTAATAAAGTATATAATAATAATATTAATAGTCATGGTAATAAAGTATATAATAATAATATTAATAGTCATGGTAATAAAGTATATAATAATAATATTAATAGTCATGATAATAAAGTATATAATAATAATATTAATAGTCATGGTAATAAAGTATATAATAATAATATTAATAGTCATGGTAATAAAGTTGGGTTGAATAGCCGTTATGGTAAGTCTGAGATTAAGGGTATGTCAGTGTGTAAATCGGGTTCCCTTCCTCAGGGCAATAAGGTGGTAAATTTGTCGAGCTCTTCCTTCCCGCCTGCAGTTTTTAGTCTCTTAGGGAAAGGTCTGAATTTTGCCTTAACCCCGAGAAAGATCCCGATTGAAGACATCATTTGCGATGTGGAGTATGGCATTAAGAACCTTCCTGATAAGATTAAAGACACGATTAGGCAGGATTGTGCCGTTACCCTGAGGAGGGCTAAGCCTCCCCGCAGCAATATCAGCAAGGCCGAGTTCGAGGCTTTAAAAAGCCTGAACAATAATCGTGACGTCGTGGTCTTAAAAGCTGATAAGGGTGGGGCTGCTGTGATCTTGGATAGAAAGGATTACAGGAATAAGATGTTGGACCATCTTAGTAATAGCGGGAGTTATAAGAAGCTTTCGAAGAATCCCCTCAAAAAGGTTTCCAGAGCAGTCGCTCTTGCGATCAAGTCGTGCAATTCCACGATTCCTCTAGCCCAGAAACTTATTGAGGGTAACCCCATCACTCCCAGGATTTATGGTCTTCCTAAAATCCATAAGGAGGGGGTCCCCCTGAGACCCATTGTCAATACCATAGGTGGTCCGACTTACCTCCTGGCCAAGTTCCTCGCGGCAAAATTGAGACCCTTGGTCGGGCAGACTGAGTCCTTTGTCAAAGACTCGGCTGCTTTTATTGAGGATCTCAAGAATATTAATATTGATCCAGAGGACATCTTGGTTAGTTTTGACGTGGTCTCTCTCTATACCTGCATTCCTATCAGTGAGGCCATGATGGTTATTAATAAGCTAACTGACCCTGACACGGCCAAGTTAGTTGAGCTGTGCCTTACCTCTACCTTTTTCAGCTTCGAGGGAGAATTCTATGAGCAAACTTGCGGAGTTGCCATGGGCTCCCCCTTGTCCCCTGTTGTTGCGAATCTCTTCATGGAGGATTTTGAGTCGAAGGCTTTGGCCTCCTCTCGTCTCTTACCAAAGCTTTGGAGGAGATTCGTTGATGACACTGGTGTTGTCTGGTCTCATGGTCCGGATGAACTCGATCGCTTCTTCTGTCACCTTAATAACCAATCCGCCGCCATAAAATTCACGATGGAAAAAGAAGAGAATGGTTGTCTTCCATTCTTGGATGTTCTCATCTCTAAAAAGGTGGATGGTTCCTTTTCTCATCAGGTGTATAGGAAGAAGACGCATACTGAGCAATACTTGCATGCTTCTTCCCACCATTTCCCTGCTCAAAAGTTAGGTGTTCTTAGCACGCTTGCCACCCGTGCTGTTAGAATTTCGGATGAGGAGAGCCTAGAAAAGGAGAAGGCTCACCTCCTGGATGTCTTTGAGAAGAATGGTTATGATAGACGCCTCGGTCAAAAAGCCTTCCTCAAGGCTAAGAAGGAGCCGTCCACTCGTAAAGTTTCCAAGGATCATATCATGGGTGTGAACCTTCCGTACATCCAAGGAACCACGGACAGGATTGCAAGGATTCTGAGGAAGTACGATGTGGCCGCGACCTTTAGACCTCTCAACACTATCCGTGGTTCCCTCAGGTCGGTGAAAGACCCGATTGACCCTAAGGACATGAAGGGCGTCTATGTCATTCCCTGTTCCTGTGGGACCCCTTATATTGGTGAGACCGGTCGCTCTATTAATCAACGGATTAGCGAGCATTCGGCTGACTTAAGACATGGAAGGACCAAGTCCTCGGCCCTGGCTGAGCATGCGGGAAAGACTATGCATCATGTGTGTATAGAGGAGGCTCAAGTCATTGCCAAAATTGCGCACTTTCACCATCGCAAATTTAGGGAGGCCCTGGAGATCGAAAAAAGGCCGGTCAACCTTAATAGGGATGATGGCTGGAAGATTAGCAGTTGCTGGGTCCCAGCCTTGTCTTCTTAGCCTTCTCTTTTCCTTTTGTTAGGTCTTAGGGTTTTTGTCTTCCACCTCCTTTAATTTCTTTTGTCGGTTTTGTCCTACGATCTTGGAACGGTTGAGTTTGTTTCGAGCTATTATTGTATATATGGGGCTTATTAGTATTATATTATTTAAGTATCCCTAGGTTAACCTTAAAAATTAAGTTTCCCTTAAACGAATTCTTAAAAAAAAAAAAAAAAAAAAAAAAAAAAATAAATAAATAAATAAATAAATAAAAAAATAAATTAAAATTTAAACCTTATAAATATCAATAATTATCAGTATTGATATGTCTTTATTCTTCTTTATTTAGATATCTATATATTTATTACCTACTAATGACACCATTTATTTTTATTTTTCATTAAATAAATAATTTATACTATTATTAGTTTATATTTTTTCATTTAATCATTTATTTATTTAGTAGATTAATAATTTATTTATTATTATTTTTCTTCATTTATATATTTATATATTTAGTTAATAAATAAATAATTTGTTTATTTTATCTTACACCTAATATAACTAATTTTATATATCTATATGTAAAATATTTATTTTTTTATTATTATATTATAATTATTTATAATTTTATAATTAAATAATTTATTATTATTCTATAATTCTTTATCTATCTTACACCTAATATAACTAAAAATGATACCATTTAATTTTATTTTTTCATTAAATAAAATATTTTATACTTTTATATTCATTAATATATAATTTATTATTAATTTATATTTCTTCATTGATTTATTTATATATAATTTATTATTATTTTATAATTCTTCATATGTTTATAGTTTTATCTCACACCGAATATAACTAATTTTATACATTTATATATAAATTTATATATATTGATTTATTTATTATTATATTTAATTTAATTTTTATCTATTTTTTTACCTAATATAACTGAATTGGACCTTGCTCCCTTAGTTAGGTAACCGTTGGTGTCTCTGCTCTAGCTATTTAAACAGGCGAAGCTGGATCTGTTTTTCAACTTGTCCTGACGATGAACCACACTAGTTGGTTCGAAACGCGTCGACAAAAGATTCGCTATGTGATTTTGCCGAAGATTATCTTACAATAGAGATAAGATCCTGAAGAAAAGAGAAGAAACATGGAGACTGAAGAGTAGAGAAATCTGGTTACAGGTTGGCGATGATAACACAAAGCTTTTTCAGGACTTTGAAAAAGGAAGGAAGATAGCTAATACAAT
The DNA here is from genome assembly GCA_031772625.1 of Pinus tabuliformis. Classification (NCBI taxonomy): domain Eukaryota; kingdom Viridiplantae; phylum Streptophyta; class Pinopsida; order Pinales; family Pinaceae; genus Pinus; species Pinus tabuliformis. Next base: position 305,964,211 of record CM062816.1, on the reverse strand, counting down.
TTGGAAAATGCCTCTTCCAGATGGAGGTATAGCAGACTCTTTCAAAAAGCTATCTCTTCTAAGCACCTCACCCTTTTGGAATCTATACAAATCTCCACTAGAGGCCAACATTTCTGATATTATTCAAGTGGCAGGCTATTTCCCTAGATTTGTGGGAGAGGAGGAAGCACATGATCTCAATTCTCCGGTAACGCCTGCTGAACTTCAGGTAACTTTAAAGTGGTTCAAAAAAGACAAAAGCCTAGGCCCAGATGGGTGGACTATTGAGTTCTATCTGGATTTCTACGAGCTTTTGGGACATGACCTTCTCCAAGTTGTGGAGGAATGCAGGACTACAGGAAAATTGTACAATGCCATAAATTCCACTTTCATCACCCTCATCCCCAAGACGGATTCCCCATCATCCTTCAATGACTTCCATCCCATCTCCCTCTGTAACTGCCTCTACAAAATCATATCCAAGATCATAGCAAATCGAATGAGACCCATTCTCTCTCATCACATCTTACCTGAACAGTTTGCCTTCCTGGAAGACCGTCAGATCCATGAAGCCATTGGCACTGCACAAGAAGCTATTCACTCAATTAGATCCAGGAAGCTAAAGGGCATCATCCTTAAGATTGATCTGGCAAAAGCTTTTGATCGAGTTAGCTGGCTTTATATCAAAATGCTTCTTATCCACCTGGGATTCCCGCACCTATTCACCACCTGGATCATGTCCTGCATCTCCACTCCATCCTTCAGTGTCCTTATAAATGGCACCTTTCTTCCATGCTGAAAGGGGACTCAGACAAGGATGCCCACTATCCCCTCTCCTCTTCCTGATCATCATGGAAGGTCTCAGTCGATTAATCGATCATGAAAAGCGAAGTGGCAGATTATTTGGGCTGAAAATTAATGATCAGTGCTATCTCACACATCTCCTTTTTGTGGATGATGTTCTGATATTTCTGGATGGCAACATTTGAGACTCGATAGCCTTCGATAAGATTCTATCCATCTTCTCTAGGGTCACTGGTATGCTGGCAAATCATGCGAAATCTACCATCACTCTGGCTCATACATCCGTTCAGGAATCCAGATTTGCACTACAACATTTCCCTTACTGTACCCGTCCTCTTGATCAGGGTTTCAAATATTTAGGTTTCTGGATCAAGCCCCTGAGCCAAAAGATTGCAGATTGGATCTGGTTGGTAACCAAATTAGAGAAAAGGCTATCAAATTGGTGCCACTGCTTTTTGTCCAGAGCTGGAAGACTTGTGCTCATCAAATCAGTCTTGGAAGCTACCCCTGTATTCTAGATGGCATTAGCATGGATTCCCAGAAGTACACTGGCTCGTCTCCAACAGATTTGTTGCAGATATCTGTGGAATGGCTGTCAGGACAAGAGAACATTTGCATGGGTTAGCTGGAACAAGATCACATTGCCCAAGAAATGGGGAGGTTGGGGACTCAAGGATTTAACCTTATTCGCACAAGCATTGGCTGCAAAAATGGGTTGGACCCTCCTCACCAAACAGAATCTATGGACATCTGTCTCTTATCATAAATATATATGGCCTCTCCAATTAATGGACTGGATAAGGATGCCGCAATGGACAAGGATAGGCATTTCATCGGTTTGGAAAGCACTACTCCACTCTCTCCCTCTCATTCGAAATCATCTGGCTTGGAGGATATATGAAGGCACAAAAGTGCGCATTGGTCTGGATCCCTAGACAGGGGGAGGAGGCAGATGCCAACTTCCAAGAGAGCTCATCCTTCACTTAAATCAGAGAGACATCAGTGTGATTGCTCAAATAGCAGATCAGGACAATTCCACCATCTTCGCACAAGCATGGAAATCAACATCTTAGCTCAACATACCACCTCAATGGCATCATTCTTGGAACAATTATACTTCTGCACTGATTGAGTCTCATATTCGAATTAAGGAGGGTCCGGATGAACTCATGTGGTGCATGGCAGAATCCAAAACTTACTCACCAAAGGATGGTTATATGAGTCTGCTACAAAACAAAAAACCAGAGCACATGCAAAGCTGGTGGCAGATCATATGGAAACTAAAATCCCCTCCCTGAACCAGACTATTCTTTGGTGCATTCTCAGCAACAAAGTTCCCACTGGGGACTCCCTTACCCACAGATCCATTCATGGACCTCACTGGTGCATTATGTGTAAACAAAACTCAGAATCGACTGAGCACCTGTTCCTTAATTGTGAAATAACAAAATATCTATGGAGATCTGTAGCTGCTGAGATTCGTTTTACTGGCGAATGGGAAGGGGACAACATATTAGCAGCATGGAAAACTTGGCACAACTCGCATGCGGGATCCAATCTTCCCTGCCTACCTTTGATTATCTGCTGGGCTATTTGCTGGATTGTGAGATCAGATGGCAGTGCATTACAACGAAAATTGTCTCCTCATATCTTGAACTGCCAGAATATACAACGCCATGACCTCGCAGACCTCTAGCACCCGATCCGATCAACCATTCCACTCCATGGGCTTTCTTTGATGGAGCAGCCCAACAACACGGGTGTGGGGGTGGCTTCCTTCTTTACCTCACTGAACAACATTACTTCAGAGTCAAACTGGGTTTGGGTGAAGGAACGAATAATTTTGCTGAACTAATCACCCTTCGCCATCTATTGCATTTTGCACTTAGCCATGATTGCAGAAATATTCAGATTTTTGGAGACTCCAAAATTATTATAAATTGGTTCAACAATATCACAAGATGCCATGCACACACACTTACAAACATTCTGGATGAAGTGAATATATTCAAATCACAATTTAACTCCATTATTTGTCATCATATTTACAGGGAACATAATGACAGCGCTGACGGCCTTTCCAAGGAGGCCACGCTACTGCCCAGAGGACAGTGGATAATTCATGAGCAGAGGGGTACTACACAGTACCAATATTATCACAGACCATACATAGATCAGATATATCATCGGGTTGATGGAACCTAAATTTTTTGATGTTTTTCTAGTTATATATGATGATGTATATATCATAGTTTTAATTTATGCAAATCACCCTACGAGGTGTATATATTTCAGAACACAGTTCATGAACCTATATAAATAGACTCAATCTGGTTATCACCTTGCGTGGTGAATTTTGTTATGTTACAACCATTCACAGGAATGAGATTTTTGACATATCTCAAAAAGACAAGTGATGCATATGCTGTCAAGCATATACTATATGTAGTTTTTCAAAATTAATGAAAGATTACGATTTTTCCTTGGGAAAAAAATATGGAGATGATAGTGATATTACATGATTGTAATTCATTCTACATTTAGTTTACATGTGATGTTTAAAACAAAAGTATTATATTGTCAACCACATATTAAATAGCATAATTTTATATCTACTTTGTACAGAGAAAAATAAAATAATTTATATTATTATATTTTCACTTTTCATAGCTTGGGAGATGTGTGTTTTATTTCATTTTTAGAATGGAGTTGATATATAAGATTTTAAAAATATCAATAGGAAAGAAAAATTTAACAAGGATAAAATTATTTCAATATGTAGGTTAAGTAAAAGATTTTAACATGAAATATATATAGAGAGATTCAAAGAGAGCTTATTTCATTAATAGTTGCGTTCTAATTCAATATATGGCGGAGATTTATTATTCTTTCATGCTTAAAATGGATTTGATATGTACTATTTTAAAAAATATTAATAATAAAAATAATTAAATTTCATTTTTTAATGCTTAAAATGGATCTGATATGTGATATTTGCAGAAAATATTAATAATAAAAATAATTAAATTTCATTAATAACTGTCTTCTAATTCAATATATGAGGGAGATTTATTATTCTATGCTTAAAATGGATTTGATAGGTAATAATTTAGAAAATATTAATAATATTTTCTAAATTATACCACCCTATTTGAGAATTATACCATTTTAAGCATTGAAAAATGAAATTTAATTATTTTTATTATTAATATTTTCTAAAATAGTACATATCAAATCTTTTTTCACTCTAAAAGAGGTTTGCGCCTCAAGGGATTTGATCATTCTTGGTGTTTGGTAGATTCATAGTTAAGATGGATCTAGGTTGGTCTATAGGAGCCTCCTTGATATAGGCTTCCATATGTATTAATTACTTCAAACATCTGTGAGCTTTGGATTACGAAAAATACTGAAATGAACTAAATAGTAATCACACTAGTACATCTCTATGTAAGGTAATCTCCACTTTATAGTTTTTTATTTAGCTTTTAGATTGTTATGTGAACTTTTTTGAAATATCCATAGTTGTTGACACTTAATCTTTGGGATTAGGTAAATCCATGTAAATGTTGCAAATAACAAAATAAAAATAATTGGAAGACGAAGAGAAATTGGAAAATGAAACCCAATAGTCTCCCTCTCCATGTATATATCCATGTTCCCTCTTAATGCAAAGTACAATTAGTGGAGTTACCACCTGGCCTGACATGGTATTAGAGCCAACCTCTATTTTTAATTTTCTGCTTCTTATAACTCCTCTCTGCCTTGACACTCCTCTCTGCCTTGACAGAAAACATGTCTTTGATTCAGTGCCATGTGCACTGAATGCTCTGTTGATTCTCTGTCTCAAACATTCACATTTGATTTTTCGATCCTCCTTGCTCTCTCTCTGAACGCTAGTTTGACTTTCCTGGACACTTTATATCTTGTGCATTTAGGGTGGTATATTGGCTCTGCATTGAACAATTTAGAAGTGTGCGTTGAATGTATGATGCGTTGGTTGGCGTTCAACTCCATGTCGTGAATAAAAACCTGTTATGACAGACCATGTCAGAATTCCACAGCCACACAAGGGAAAGAGATTGAGAATGAATGGCCCTCGAGCTTCGCTTTCTCTGCATAAAAATCATGAGTATATTTGAAGGTTGCGCGGAGGATGCAATTCCTGAAACTCAGCTGAGAATCATGGTGAACGCTGCCTAAATTGAACATTGCGATGGGAGCATGACTGTGTTTGATTAAATGTTGCGGTGAGTTTTTTATGGCCATTCTTTGCAAAATTCGTTGGAAGTTGTTGAACTGGTAGTCCGAGACTGGGATATGCGTTGAAGTTTTTTTATGGCATATAAAAATCTTTGAATGGAATTTATTGAATAGCCTTTTTAAAGGGTCGTGGGTCAAAGCCATGAGAAACGTTGGTCGTGCTGCCCAATAGAATATTGTGTGAATGCAATGGAATATTGAATGACGTATTGAGTGGCATGTGAATGCATTGGCGTATGCTGTCTATGTGTGTTGGAGAGTGGATTCCGTATACATTTCACGCTGCTTGTGCGTTAAACCTTTTTTTTTTTAACACTGAATCTTGAAGGGTTGTGTTCTTTTGTTTTGCGCTGACATAAATTGTGTCATGAATAATTATGAGAAAGTCGTATATATATTGAGTTTCGAAGTTTTGGTTGTATATATTGATTCATGGTATATTACTACATATGTTTGGTATGCCATATAATTCTTTTTGTTTGGAGATATATTAATGATTTTTTTTAAGGCACAACCACTACAGTTCATTACAAATACATCAACTTTTTATTGTAGTCGCTGTAATATTTTGAGGCTGTATTAGACTATATGATGCATTCACTCATCTCTATTGTCGGAGTAGTTTAATTTGGAGAAGAGAACTATCCTGACTGGTCTCGGAAGATAAAACACACCCTCATTTTCAATGAGTCGTGGAAAGGGGTTTGTGAAGGAGAAGGAGACAATAAACTTGAAAAGCCCACTTCAGATAAGGAGCCTGCCATTTGGGAAATCAAGAACAACAAGGCCTATGTCTTGATTGCTGCGTCAGTAAATGAAGAGGTGAGTCGACATATTTCGCCATTTTCAAATGCCTTTGAAGCTTTAAAAAGTAAGGAATTGTATGAAATTGAAGTTGTTCAATTGATGATTAAGTTGTTTAGTCTTGAGTTAAAAAATGATAACCCTCTTGCCTTAGCGTCAAAAGTAAGATCCATTGTGTATGACATAAAATCCACTGGTGTTGAAATAGATATTCCTCTCATAGCTTATATCAAGGCACTATATCCCACCTATTCACATTATCTTGAGTCATTTCAAGCAAGCAACAACCTTAAGGTGATCGCTTTGACTCCCTTGAGAAGAAGTTTGTTGAGAGAGAGAAGGCTTTTGGGAAGAAGACAACTCCTCAATGTACTGAAGAAGTTGTATGCCTTGCACAAAAGGAGAAGAATCATGCACAGGATTCTTCTAGAGGAAGATGTGGCCGAAGAGGAAGAGGAATGAGGAATTTTAGAGGCAGCGGTGGCAAACAGTTCCAAGGAGAAAATCCTGATCTTCATCGCATACGATGCAATAGAGATGGGCATGATGCTTCTAAATGTAAGATTCCTTGGGACAAAATTGAGCAGGAAAGAAATGAAGGGAAAGGTAACACAACTGACAAGGGGAAAGGTTAAGCACTTGAATCCGCTCATTATGTTGTGGCACATTGCAACATTGGAGTAACTGAAGACTCATTTAATGATTCACTTACTTCATGGAAGGATGATTGGTTGCTTGATTTAGAAGCAACTTGCCACATGAATTTCAGGAGAGATTTCTTTGAAGAATTCACTGACAATGTTGATGGAGCAATATGCTTTGCATACAAGTCAAAACTCAAGCCATTGGGGCTTGGCACCATTATGCTCAAACTGCCCTGTCTTCGAGACTTTCTTCTACATGATGTTCTATACCTCACAAAGCTGAGGAGAAACTTGTTGTCTTTGGTCCACATCTGCCAACAACGACACTCCATTCATATATTTGATGGCAAGGTCGAGGTTAGGAAAGCATCAGATCACTCACTTGTCATGATGGGGATAAAAGAAGAAAGAATTCTGAAGTTGCAAGGAACCTCTACTCGTGCACATAAATCTTAATATAGTTCTCACTGTGATGAAAGTACATTTCCATCAAGTCTTTTATGGTGTGCTATACTTGGACACTTGAACTATGACAACCTTCGTTTGTTGAAGAAAAATGGTGTCACTGGTTTTCCCACAATTCCTAGGAAACTTAAACAATGTGATGCTTGTTTCTTAGGAAAGCACAACAAACAGTGTTTTCATGATTCTCATTTGAGAGCACATAGAAAAATTGAACTCATTCATTCTGATTTATGTGGCCCAATGCCCATTCCTTCTGCAAATGGTAATAAATATATGCTGACATTTATTGATGACTACACCAGAATGTGTTGGGTTTATTTATCGAAGAGCAAATTTGAAGCTTTTGAAACATTCAAGAACTTTCATGCATGGATTTAAAATAACACACAATGTCATATTGGCTCTATTCACACCGCTAATGGAAAATAATACACTTCAAATGAATTTGAAAACTATCTTCGCCAACATGGGATAAAACATCAAACAACCATGCCTTATAATCCCCAACATAACAAAGTCGCTGAAAGAATGAACATGACAATCTTAATTATGGTACGTTCCATGATGTTTGTTAAGAATGTTAAACTAATGTTTTGGGTTGATGCAATTCTATGTGTTGTGTATATAAAGAATATGTGTCCATCTAATGCTATAAAAAACAAGACTTCCTATGAAATGTGGTATCACCACATTCCTTCGGCGAGACATCTCTGGGTTTTTGGTTCCACCTGTTATGCATTGATACCTAAGGAACAAAGAAAAAAATCGGTGCAAGGAGTCACAAGTGTATATGTGTTGTGTATATAAAGAATATGTGTCCATCTAATGCTATAAAAAACAAGACTCCCTATGAAATGTGGTATCACCACATTCTTTCGGCGAGACATCTCTAGGTTTTTGGTTCTAACTGTTATGCCTTGATACCTAAGGAACAAAGAAACAAACTTGGTGCAAGGAGTCACAAGTGTATCTTCTTGAGGTAGTCAAATACCTCCAAAGAATACCGTCTCTATGATGAAGTCAATAAAAAGTTTATAATATCTAGAGATGTGATCTTTCTTGAATCTTTCAAGGCTGACAATGTTGTTGAGCGACAGATTGATCACTTGGATAGATTCAGACATGAAAAGTAATTTCAAGATTTTGATAACGAGATTCCATATCTTGAAGGGGGCATTCCTATACTGGATCAATCTATGGAATCTTCTTGTGAAGCACTCTCTCCCCCACATGAAGCTCCAACCATTGATCCAAATGACACTTTGAGTGATGTGATTGACAAAATTGAGAGACTAAATCTTGATTCAACCCCAACTCAATCCACTGAGCAGCCTGGGCCATTTCAGAAAGGTCCTCCAAAATGAATGACAAAGACACTTGAAAGTGTTTGGCCTGATGAAGTTGAAAAGACAGGAACAAAATGCTCAACCAGACATAATGAAGGTGATGTAGACAATCCTGATTCACTGGTTCATATGAATGTTTCTTATGATTGTGAACTAGATTTGTCTATAGATTTTGTACCAACTTCCTTCAAAGAAGCCTCTTCTCATGATGAATGGAAAGAAGTGATGCAAAAATAATATGATGCTTTGATAAAGAATGGCACCTGGAAGTTTGTTGATCTTCCATTTGGAACCAAACCAATTAAATGCAAGTGGGTTTTATTTATTTTTTATAAATAAGATGGCTCACTTGACAAGCATAAAGCCAGACTTGTGGCAAGAGGTTTTGCACAGAAGGAAGGGGTCGATTATGAGGAGACTTTTCCCCCACGAAAAATGGGCTACCATCCAGACACTTTTTGCCTTAGAAGCATAGGACGGTTGGAAAGTCCATCAAATGGATGTAAAAACTGCTTTCTTGAATGGAGATCTGAAAGATAATGTTTTTATGTCCTAACCAAAAGGATTTATTGTGAAGGGTCAGAAACGCGAAGTATGCAAGCTTTTAAAATCCTTGTATGACCTTAAGCAAGCACCACGAGCCTGGTATGAGAATCTAACTGAGCATCTTCTGAAACTCAACTTCAAACATTATGATTTTGATGATGCAACTTTGCTTGTCAAGAAAGTTGGAAAAATAGTTGTATATCTTGTGGTGTATTTAGATGATATTATGATGACAGGGGAAAATGAGAGCTACATTGCATCCATAAAGAAGGAACTGAGGAAAGGTTTTGAAATGACAGATTTGGGCTATGTTCACTGCTATCTTGGTATTGAAGTAACTCAACATCCGAATTTTGTATTCCTTTCTCAGAAGAAGTACATTGGAGATCTGTTGAAAAGGTTTGGCATGACTGAGTGCAATCCTTTGACTACTCCAATGGAACAAAACTTAAAGCTCACATCCACTGAAACAAAACAATTTAAGGATGCAACGAAGTATAAACAACTCGTAGGAAGTCTTAACTACCTAACTACTACCAAACATTTCATTTGTTGTTGGAATCCTCTCCAGGTTTATGCAAAATCTTTGTGAGGGTCATTGTTCTGTTGCAAAAAGAGTTCTAAAGGTCTTGAAGGGGACTCAAGACTTTTGACTTAAGTATACACAGGTGGGTGACTTCAGCTTGATTCGATACTCTGATTTAGACTTTGATGGAGATAACGAAACTAGGGTATCTACTTCAGGTTATGTTGTGAGTCTTGGATCAGGAGTTGTCTCCTGGAGGTCATACAAACAATCAGTTCCAGAATATTCCACAACTGAGGAAATATATGTGCAACAACTGAAGCAACAAAAGAAATTGTGTGGATCAGGAAACTTCTAGAAGATTTGCAGGAGACACAAGTGCATTCAACTCCTCTTTTGATTGACAACACTTCTGCAATAAAGTTGGCTAATAACCCAAAGTTCCATCATTGAACGAAGCACATCAATACAAAATATTATCTGGTCTGACATCATGCTGAGGCCAAGACAATCCACCTATGCATTGTTCCACAAATGAGCAGATTGCAAACATCTTCACTAAAGCACTTGGAAGAGAAAAGTTTGAAAGATTCAGAATGATGTTTGGACTCACCAACATCCCTTCAGATTAAGTGGGGGAATGTTGACACCTAATATTTGGGATTAGGTAAATCCATGTAAATATTGTAAATAGAAAAATAAAGAGAATTGGAAGACGAAGAGATATTGGGAGATGAAACCCAATAGTCTCCCTCTCCATGTATATATCCATGTTCTATCTTAATGGAAAGTACAATTCAATTCGTGGAGTTACCTCCTGGCCTGACAATACTATATTATGGATCCGAGAGTGAAATTCAAAGCCTATGTGAAAAGCTATAAGATAACATTAGGAAACTTTCCAAACATAGAATAGATGAATAAGTTGGAATCGACAATCAAAATGCATAATTTAAAATCCAATTACTAGAATCAGGGTGCAAGTTGAACCTTACACTTTTTATACCTAAACTTTGTATAGTATTTCTTTATTGAATAAAGTGTTTATTCCTCTTTCGAGTATTAATGGTCCTGTTACCGATTAAACTAGTAGGGTTGCCAAATGTTTTGTAACTTGATAAGATTGACACATATAGGATAGGGGCCCATAGTCACCTTGACCCAAGTCCCCATTCTTTAAGTCCAACATCCTCTTTGTGGAAATTTGTAAGAAATTTTCTATTGTTCATTAAATCGAACTGAAATCAAGAGACAAACAATTCTTCTACTATTCTTTGGAAAGGAAAACACACAATAGAAACACATGTAATAACATGCAACCATCAAAACACAAAGAACACAATGATTTTACAGGGGAATGCAACTGGGAAAACCCCTTTCGATGCTTTGCATTAATTCAAATGAGAAAGAGAAACAATTACAATGTTTTGCTTCAACTCTGAAGCACACCCTTCACTGTAAAACTGTTCTCCTGCTTCCTAACCTGCTCTAGCCAACACTTAGCCAATTCAAGCCTCAACCAATCTCTTAATTCCTTACACAATCTTGGAGGAATTAAGCTCCTAAAAAATAGGAAAATTCCCTATTTCCTTGCGCAAATCCAAGGGAAATTGATCCCCTGCTCAGTGCTTCAACAATATACAATTATAAATACAAATGTGCCTTTTCCATCCACTCAACTAAAAAATTCAAATTCCATGCATGATTGGGTCTATTTTTAGTTGATTGAGTAGTTAACTAAGAGATCAATGAGTTAACAATAGTCATAACTACTCAACTGACCTTCAACTAACTCAAATAATGAGTAGATCTCAATTAACTTAGTTCAGTTAACAATAACTCAACTAGATTGCTATATCATAGCAATCAATTCATGCACAAGTCTACTTCTAGCCTACAAACTCAAATTTACTGACTTAATTAGTAGACAAGGCCATGTCACTTTGGCTAACTGCAATCCAACTCATCATGCTTATGTAGAAAATCGAATTTTCTCCATTTGACTGAGGCACTAGTCAAATGAAGCCTTTTCTTGCTACAATTTCAACACTCCCTCTTAGCAAGAAAAGGGTTTTGCACAACCCCAACCCTACTCCAGTGGAATGTACTGTAACACAAATAACACAACGTCTCACTGTTGTTGTTGCTATTGCAACACTGCAACTGAGAAGCATTCAAAATTTTGAATCAACTGTGTCTCTGAGCTACAACTGTCTCCTAAGTATCTAACTGCTATTAGTATTTTCAATGTCTACAGGGAAATATGTGTCGTTGTTGACTCTGTTGCTGAGCCTCCTGCTCTGCTGTCAACACTACTATGTGATCTTTAGTATTTGATGCTCCAACTGAAACTAATCCTCAAGCTACTAAATATTGTGGGCCCCTATAGCAAGGGTAATGATCCATGAGAAGGGTATATTGCAACTGCTACTCCTCTCCTATGGACCCTACCCAAATATTTGCAAATATGGGACTAAGGATCTACATCGCCCCACCTCACTCCTGAAGGTATAACTGCATGCATGGAAAAATCTACCTCTAACTTGTAAATATTTTTCACTCTAACACCAATTTGTTTCACTTGTCTAGTATCAACATGCTTCAGAAAATATTTTCCCTTACTGAACACATCATAACCTTTGTCCTCCACTATAGCTATAGAAATCAAAATTTTCTTCAGCCCAGGCACATACTTTACGTTTTTCAAGTGAAGATGGGAGCCTAAATCCCTCTTAAAGGTGATAGTACTAATTACTTTGGTACTATACCTCTCATCATCTCCAAATTCTATGTGCAATTTGAGATCCTTCTCCTCTAGGCTACTGAAGAATTCCTTGTTTCCTGTCATATGATATGAGGCACCAGAGTCTAGGTACCACTCACTCCCTCTTACCGTTATTGCTATGCAAGCAAAGAGGGTGAAATCTAACTCGAACTGAGATGTAATATCATATCCTGCTGCTGCTGGTGCAAGCTCCTTACTTGATTTCCCGTGCAGACACTTGGTTGCATAGTGTCCATACCAATGAAAGTGAAAGAATTTAATTTTACTGAGGTCTTTCTTCTTTCCATTGTTCTGGTTGGATTCTTCCTCAACCTTCTTGCCTTTGGCCTTCTTTCCTTTGTCAACTAGAGCACAATCTTATTCCTCATTTGTAATGGATGTGACACCATCTCTAGTGTTTCTTCTGATCTCTTCTTGCACCAAATCAAACCAAAGTATCTTCCAATCTGGTAGCTTGTCTCTTACATTAACTGAATCCTGATAGTTGTGCCAAGGAGTGCTAAGCTCACAAGTCTAGATGATGGCACATTTTATCCTACTCCTCCAAGTTCATCTCAAACCTGAGTGAAATTGGATAGGTATTATGGAATGGTTTCATTTTTCTGCATTTGAATGCTCATGAGTTTATCTCTCAATGCCAATTTCCTGGCATTGTTGCTGCTCTAGAATAGATTTGTGAGAGTTTTCCTCATTACAAAAGTAGTCTCCTTTCCATGCAAGTTTGAAACCACAAGATCTTTGACACCCTCTAGAATAATCCTCTTGGATTTTGTTGTGTCTTTCTTCCATTGAGAAAGTGCTTGTGTATCTGATGCTGCTGGTTTTAGAAAATTAGTCTGTGTATATTCCCATACTCCATTTTCATCAAGGACAACTTCCATCCTGTCTTTCCAGGCACAAAAATTCAAGGTGCCCTCCAATGCATACTCAAGCCTCAATCTGTTGAAAGACATTTTTCCTACACTGAAGAGAATCTGCACCAAAAACTCTACAAATCGAAATTTCTTTGAAGAGAAGATTTGCAACAAGGTTTCTATGTAGTCTTTTGATGCTCTGATACCATGTAGAAATTTGCAAGAATTTTTCTACTGCTAATGAAGTCAAACTGAAATCAAGGGATACAAATTTCTTCTACTATTCCGTGGAAAAGAAAACACACAATAGAAACACATGCAATAACATGAAACCACCAACACACAAGGAACACAATGATTTTACATGGGAACTGAACTGGGAAAAACCTCTTTGCTGCTTTGCATTAATTCAGATGAGAAAGAGAAACAATTACAATGTCTTGCTTAAACTCTGAAGCACACCCAGCAATGTAAAACTGTTCTCCTACTTACTGACCTACTCTGGCCAACTGTAGTGTCCCACATGTAGAAAATTTGGAACAGACAATGATATACAAAAGAAAATGAGATTCATACATATAAAAATTAAATAAAAAACAAATGCTTAATATGCAATAGAAATGTGAACCAGCTGAGCCATTTTATTAGAGGATTGGAGCAAGTACAATAGTGCGGAAAATGCACTTGGGTTTGCCTCAAGGGAAAGCTTGACAGAACTCAGGTGTCAAACAATAATCTCAATGATGGAAAGAAATGCTCCTCTAATGCTCTGCGGTGTCTCCTAGTAACTACAACTGCTAGCTGGAAAGGAGATGCAAGAAACCTCGCCTCTGGTGCTTAGAAAGTGATGAAAATTCAGCAAAAAACTCCTTTCCCAAAACCGACAAAAACCTAGAAATGATTTGGCCCGATTTTGACCTTCCAAAATCGACCCCTAAAGGCACTGTGCAATCCCCAACAATTCTGCATTGTCTGCTGCAAAGATACGGCTGGAAAGCCCACTTTCGGTACTCAGAAAATTCTGAAACTTTATATCTGGGATCCTTATCAAAAACCCAAAAAAACCAAGAAATGGTTTGGCCAGATTTTGACCTCCCAAATTCGACCTCTTCTATGGTCCACGCCCTCCAAATAACTCTAGAAATACAACCTGCAAGGAATAACCAAAAATTCCTCCTCCAAGCTCTGAAATGGAAGAAAACACCACTCCAAATATCTCCTCTAACCTCCACGACAAAGTTCAGCCTCAATGATTGATACTCTACCCACCAAATGAGCTCCCACACACTGCCTTTACGCTAGCTCAGGTAGTGAGAAAGTCACACTACTAAGGCAGAAGCTCAATCAGCTCCCAAAATCTCCTAGATGCTGACAATCCTCCCTAGCCTCATCTCCGGAAATATCACGTCAAATCTCCACTACTAAGCACCACTAATGAACTCGGCCTCCTCTCCACATCGTCCCCCAGTAATACACACAACTTGGAAGGGAATGCTACTACTGGGAATCACAATGTGATCCTCCTCCTGAAGAAATGAAGAAAAACTTCCTAGCGTGGCACTCGAAGTCCCTTGAATAAAGGGTGAGATTTTCACCTGAAGAACTCATGCTAAACAACTAGTGACTCGACTAAGCAGCTCGAGCAACCAAAGGGAAATCGATATACTCCAATAAGATGAATGAAATTAGGAGAGCTACCTTCCTTATATATATTTCGTGGAATAATTTTCCCTCCAATTTTACCTCCATCATGGGCCCTCACTTAACCACCTACATGCATAACTTAACCACCTTCATACAAACTGAACTAGGAAGTGCGTCTTTCCCTAGCGTGGGTGGCCCCCATGTTAATTTAACCATAACAAAATAACTTCTCCTAAGTCTAATCTCCTAATAAAAATCGAATGGGCCCCATCACCTCCAAAATCGGCCCCAAAATATAGAAATTAATCATGTTCCAAAATAATTTAGGAAGGGTCATTACACCAACACTTAGCCAATTCAAGCCTCAACCAACCTCCTAATTCCTTGCACAATCTTGGAGGAATTAAGCTCCTAAAAAATCAGGAAATTCCCTATTTCCTTGCGCAGATCTAAGGGTAATTGATCATCTTCTTAGTGCAAAGCACTGTACACTCAACAATATACAATTATAAATACAAATGCTCCTTTTCCTTCCACTCAACTAGGCAATTCACTTGCATGCATGACTGGGTCTATTTTTAGCTGATTGACTAGTTAATTGAGAGATCAATGAGTTAACAACAATCATAACTACTCAATTGACCTTCAACTGACTCAACTAATGACTAGATCTCAATTAACTGAGTTCAACTAACAATAACTCAACTAGATTGCTAGATCTTAGCAATCAACTCATGCACAACTCTACTTCTAGCTTACAAACTCGAATTTACTGACTTAACTAGTAGACAAGTCCATGTCACTCTAGCTAATTGCAATCCAAGTCATCTTGTTGATGTGGAAAATCGAATTTTCTCCATTTGACTAAGGAACTAGTCAAATGAAGCCTTTTCTTGCTACAATTTCAACACTCTTAAATGATTACACATGTATTCCCTTAAAATGACTACACCCAATCAAAGAATGATCAATACCTTCTATGGTTTCTTGGGTGAAGAGAGGAGCTAATTAGTTGATGCTATGCTGATTTAAAGTATGAAATATGCAGAAAAATAATGTAAGTCAATAGATAAATCTTTCATTAATGAATATATACAACATATAAATAACCCAATTGAGTGTTAATTTAATATACTAACCAATGATATAAGTTGTTCTTAATTTAGGCCTTTAGTTAAATGAGTTTCTTTGTTAAGTTGTTTGCTGTCATATGACCACAAGTTGAAGAATCTATAGTAAAACACACAAACTAACAACAACCACCTCTTAAAACAACCTAATAATGCATAAGCATTATAATCAAAGTTACCAACTTAACAAGAACTATGACCTCCAAATGAAAACTCTAGCCCCCAAAACCCATTTTTTGTGTGTAAAAAACATGAAAAGGTGTTATGAAACCAGCGCACAAAAAGATAGAAAAGATATATCAACGCCTTAGAATTCAGCCTTTTCGAGGGGGCAACCTTCTTTATATTACACAAATGAATGATTCTTTGATGCTACAAATGACAAGACCTCCTTTCTATATATAGGAGTCTAAAGAGTCATAATGTAATAAGAGCCGGCATAACAATAATAATGTAAGGGTACAATAATAACAATAGTGGGCTTCTATGGGGCACAATAGTAACAATATGGAGACTACATGGGTACAAAAATATAATAAGGGGGTTGTATTAATAACAATAAGGGGTTACAGTAGTAGTATAGGGGCCTAACATGCCCCTCTCCTTAAAAAAGTGTTGTCCTCAATGCTTGAGTAGTTCTTGATGCTTCTGTAGAATATTCTTGTCCTCCCATGTGGAATCTTCAGCGGGTAAGTTCTTCCACTTGATGAGATACTCTGAAATTGATCGATTTCGTAGCTGTCGGGTTCTTGTTTCTGTGACTGCTCCAGGTTCCAATATGATTTTTCCTTCCTCTTCAAGTTCTGGCAATATTGTTTGAATTGGGATCTTCTGCAACTTTTGAATGAGTGGCCACACTTCTTCGTCCTTCTTCCATTCATCCCTTGATTCGTTTATGAAATTTGGTTGGATAATAGAAATAGCACAAAACAATGCTTCCAAATCCTCATCCTTTCTTGAGAGTGCGTTTGCAACAAAATTTTGCTTCCCTTTTCTATAGATGATGTCAAACTCATAACCCAATATATTTGTGACCCATTTTTTCTGTTCTTCTATAGATAATATTTGTTCTAAAAAGTATTTAAGACTATCATGATCCATTTTTACCTTGAAGTGTCTTCCCATTCGGTAAGGTCGCCATTTCTAAACTGCATGTAGTATTTCCAACATTTCTTTCTCATAAATAGCTTGGTTGAGATGTAGCAGTAAAAATACCCAATCACCTACATCAAAACATTTTTCACTACAATGTTGATCTACCTGTTGTTTCATTCGATTTTGCACCAAAGTGGCGTTATCCTTTAAAAGTTAGAGAACTTGTTGTTGATACTCGATGTGATATTTCACTGCTTGAACCTTTTTCTTCTTGATATGTCCTTCTATCTTGAGAGTTTGAGGAGTGGTAATTTCTTCCAATGCTTTACAAGATATGTTCGGATTCATTTCTTGATGCTCGATGTGATCTTTCACTTCTTGAACATTTTTCTTCTTGATATGTCCTTCTATCTTAATAATTTGAGGAGTGGTAATTCCGGCCAATGCATTACAATATATGGTTGGATTCATTTCTTCTTTCTCGATGTGATCTTTCACTTCTTGAACCTTTTTCTTCCTGATATGTCCTTCTATCTTGAGAGTTCCAGGAGTGGTAATTCTTGCCAATGCTTTACAAGATATGGTCGGATTCATTTCTTCTTTCTCTGGGATTGGTTCCTGGTGTATATACTCTTCTTTTGATGTTTCTTGATCCTTTTCTTCTTCCTCTTCATAATCTATGTAAAATAATTTCTTCTCAGCACACTTATGACCTTTAGTGCATTTGCTATTACAATTGTAACAAAGCCCTTTTTCTCTTTTCTCTTCCAATTGTTGTGGTGTAACCCCTGTAGGTTGTGGAAGTCTAGGAGAAACAACACTTCCATTATTATAGTTGTGAGGGGTAGACTTCCTTGTTGCCATAATTTTACTTTCCACTATGTAACAAAGCTCTTTTTCTCTTTCCAATTGTTGTGGTGTTGCTCTTTGTATCCTCATAATGTGCTATCATTTCCTCCGTGAAAATTGACCACGTAACAAGTTGTTTACGAGAAAAAAGCCGTTTATACCATAAGAATTGATCCGGTTCTAAATATGAATATGAAATACATACCTTTTGTAACAGTGGTACACCATGTAGATCAAAATATTTCTCCATCTGAAGTATCCAATTTACTGGATCCTTGCCATCAAACTTCCTCATATCGCCTTTTCTTGATTTTAAGAGCTCGATATTGAAACGACTATAACTCTGTAATTACGGTTCTTCCAGTTCTGAAATTATGACCTGTAGTATCCCTCTGTGTCCTCTTTTCAATGCCACCAGTCTGATCCCAATTGGATTCTCCAAGGAAGAGTTATGCCAAATCTCCCATAGTGACCTGATTATAGACTAGTTCAGTAGAGCGAACTTGTATGACGTGCCACATGTCTCTACTTCAACCTTTGGCTCTGAAAAATATATATAAGAAACTACAATCCATTCTCTTTCTGTACCTTCTTACAAAATTTCAATCCGATGCTCAGAGGGAAAGTTATGACGATTTTCCCCAGGTCACCTGTTTGGAATGTAATTCAGGAGTCTGCAAAAAGACCAACTTCCCCAGATCATATCTCCGCAAATATAGTGTGAAAATCTCTGAAATTCAGATCCGAGGTTCAGTACAAATTCGTCTCAAATGGGTTTTTTTTTTCGCTTCGGAAATGTCGCATAAAAAAAGTGATAGCGAAAATGCCATGATGACCTATTTGGAGCAGCGAAACCCTAAAATCCAAAGCTTTGATACCAAATGTTATGAAACCAGCTCACAAAAAGATAGAAAAGATAGATCAACGCCTTAGAATTTAGCCTCTTCGAGGGGGAAACCTCCTTTACATTACACAAATGAATGATTCTTTGATGCTACAAATGACAGACCTCCTTTCTATATATAGGAGTCTAAGGAGTCATAATATAATCAGAGCCGACATAATAATAATAATGTAAGTGTACAATAATAACAATAGTGGGCTTCTATGCGGCACAATAGTAATAATATGGAGACTAAATGGGTACAACAATATAATAAGGCCGCTCTACTAATAACAATAAGGGGCTACACTAGTAGTATAGGGGCCTAACAAAAGCACCTCCAAATGCAAAAGTGATGATGTAGTATCACTTTTTTCCTTTTAGTGTTAAAAATTCAACATTTTTCAGCCATTGCATTAAAAACCAAATATCATAATTATGATAAATATGAAAAACGCCCCAAATGAAAAAAGATGATGATGCAACATCACATTTTTTTAGGGTTAAAATTTTAACATTTTTTAGCCATGACATTAAAGAATCTTAATATTATGACTACAAAATTCAATTTTTTTGTAAGGTTAATATTATAGCTCATTTGAAATCTTAGCCTAAAAACATTTCAATAAAAATTGCAACATTTTTTAAAACTATGATCTATAAAATTACAACTAGTGTAAATACAATCATAAAAAAACACCATTAAAAAAAATGTTGATTTTTTTTTGTTTTAAATATTTTAATTAAAACATTGTAAATTTTATTTAAAAAAATCAAAATAAATATTAAAAAAAACAAAATTTCAAAGCAATTATTAAAAAGTTTTAAACCAAGTTAAAAAAAAACTAAAATAAGTCCATGGGGTCTTGGATAGACAGTGATCGGGTGCTCTATTAAGGCACTCATTCATGTGAAGTCACTAGTTAAATTCCCCACCCCAATTGGGGTGATATATTAGACATGATGAAGATGTAGTCCTGCCAAGCTTATAAAAAAACGAAAATAAAATAAATTAAAAAATAATAATAATAAAAGTTACATTAAAGAACTTGAAACAAATAAGATTATATATATATATATATATATATTAGTCCTGGTCGGTATTTTCATTTTGAAAAAGAAATAAAAAAATCGAATTAAAATTTTTCCTTTCAAATTTATTAGGTTGAATGGGCCACTTAGAGGGACCCATAAAGGAGATCATTACTCCTCATTTGGACACACAATTTTGACACATATCCCTGATCCAACGAAATTACAAAAGGGCAAAAATTTTAGGAGGGCCAAAATTATAAGGAGGGATAATGTTTTAGGAACATTGTTTTTGACAGGGCACTTCATCATGATTTTGGTTATTGGTCTGGTTATTATTATGTTATGTTTAATTTATGATGTATAAATGAATCTAGAAACTCTCTCTCTCTCTCTCTCTCTCTCTCTCTCACACACACATAAGGAAGAACTTTTTTGGGTTTTCCCCTTGTGGGTTTTGTCCTAGTTGTGTACCTAATTTTTTTGTCTCTTGTCTCATTATTTTATGGTTACTTTACTGCTCTTTCATGTTTATTAGTTGGTGTTTTATTCTGTATTAATGCCTAGTAAATGATATTGAATTTTAATGCTATGTGAAACTAATGTTTAATTGATCATTGAAGTAGTTATCGGGTGCAAAAAAACCTTATTCTAGTAGGTGACCTAGAAAATCAAATATCTATATATATATAATTTTCTATGTGGTTCATAGACCCCAGAGATTAGTGATTGCTAGATCCACGAAATATTTATACCAAGCAGATCCACCCTAAGGGATCACTTCCTCCTAGCCTAACCACATAGCTTCCAAGAGTGTTAAGAGAATTGAACCCATGACCTCTCAATAGCAAAGGTGCTTTAATGAAGAGGATTGGACTGATTAAGCTAACCCTTGAGGCTATATATATAATGAAAAATAAATAAATAAATAAAATTATGTTAAAATTCCAAAAAAAAAAAACTGCAAAAAAAAAAATGAAATAAAATTGAAAAAAAGAAAAACAAAACATGCAACATTGTATAGTGGGGGCGATGCCTTTGACCCCCTTGTCTTCCCCTACGGCCATTGTAGATAGAACAACCATTTAAAAAAACTTAAAACAAAAGCACTCACTTTTAGTTGGATCTAGAAAATTATGGAAAATTTTAGACGTAGGTGGGGCTGATGCACTTTTCTCGAGTTCAAGCCCATCTCATTGTCCAAAATGCATGATCAACTTCAATGCGATTATGTTTCACAGCACAGCAATCTTGAAGGTAATAATCATGGCCAAGATAAGTCATTTATCAACAACCAAACTCTTTAAAAATTTCAAAAACTTTTATTTTCACTTTTAGTCTGTATTCTTTACTAGCTTGTACCGCAAATTTTCATAATAAATTAACTAGTTAACCTTTGGAATTTGAGCATAATATTTATATCTACGCTGAAAGATAAATATTATTGTTTTTGAGCTTCATTACACAATACTTTCATAAGTATATTAAGTATTCTTTGAGAAGGTTAGGTGGGGGGGTGAGCGGTGGCAGTTGGTGGAGCACTATGTTATTTTGGGGGTTGTTCAACAAAACATGGTATTTCCACACATGGAAAACACCATAACAAACAAATCACACAACTATATCAAAGATTAACACAATAATATTTATAACTGGTTAAAATCTTTTAAGAGGGAAACAATCCACAACCTTGAAATTCTTGAAAAATTGAGGTAATATATTAATGCAAAAGAAAAATATTGTACATAAGAGTATCTCACAATTGATTTTCAGCTAATGTCCCTCCATCTGATTTAAATGGAGATCATAGACCAATTGGTTGTTAATTTTTGGGTAAATATCGCCAATAATATTGATGAGAGTATGAAGTGTTGGATTACTTGATGTCTAGAACATTTCATGACCATTGGATTATCTAACTACAAATACATCCTAATGCATATTATAGAAACACATTTTTAGTTAAAGACACATTTGTCCAAGTTGATCTTATCTAACTTCTAAATTCTAAAATATCCTAACATCTCCTTTTAAGAATAATTTGGTATATAATTGAAAGATTTACAAAGGAAACACAATAGTAGAAGGAAGGAGACATTAGAGCTAATCCCCCCTAATGACCACTTCTTCAACTTCTAGCATAGATCAAATTATGGGAAATTTATAGGGAAAAATATCGCTTCAAGAACATGCTCATGAATGAATTTTATAATTAAGTGCATTTGTAGCCAAATATGTTTGTTATGTTGATGTTGAATGAGATATTTGGTGAGTTTGACGATACTTTAATTGTCACACTAGAGGATGGCCTGATGTTGTTGTTGGAATCCAAACTATGAAAGAACTTATTCAATCCATAAGGCATCTTGACTTGCATTAACAATTTCTTGGTACCTTTTTTTAGCTAAAGAAAGAGTAGTAGCATGTTGCTTGTAACAATCCCAAGTGATAGGTTAGGAACCAAGACTACACACATATTTGGTAGTAAAAATCCTATTGGGGCTTTGTTTTGATTCCTTTTACACTATAAGGGTGCCCCTTTTAACCATTTTTACTCCCTCCTTTAATCTTCTTACCATTCCTTTTACCATGTCTACTCATTTTTCCAAGGAAAGTATTTTTTAACTTTGAATGAAAATACGAGAAACCCCAAAGTACTTCCCCAAATTTCGTGCATGGTAAAATGGGTAAATTGTCAACCCTAATTATGGGGCCTCACCCCAAGTGAATCAAAGAGAGTCTAACCCATGATCTTCAACAACTAGCAAAAATATCAAAGAACTTCATGTCTAGGTCTAGATCACTTGACCTAACCCTTGGGGTTATTCTAAGGAAGCATTACAACAAGATGATAATGTATTAAGTTGTTAATTTTAATGTTTTTTCTTATTTTTGATAATTAAATAGAGCTATAATTGGTTTTTTTAACAATGGTTCTAGATCCTATAATCCAAATATAGATCCAATAACTCCTTTCATCAGTTGGCATACTTGTGCACCTTTAAGAGAAAATATACCATATGGGTTTTTTTAAATGCCCAAAGATGGTTTTGTGTTGATCATATGAAATCTAGGCTAAATGAAGGAAACACTATTATGTCATCAAAATTCTAGTCAACTGTGTTCCCAAACTAAGGCATCCAACACAAGTTTAGCTTGTTGCTATATGGAAGAGGATATTTTCATGCATTCTATGTCATGAAATATCATGTGATAATTATTTGTGTTCTATCTCTTATCAGTGGCAAACTAGATTTGTAATATGACATTTGTCTCATAACTTCAATTTGAGATTAGTCGATCATATCAGCGTATCAACCCATGAAACATGGGAATTGGTTATGGTTTTAACACCCCCATGTGATTTAAATATGTGATATGTATATAGTGAGAGTTAGTGGTTAGAGTAGAGGATAGATAGTCTGTGAAAATCAAGGAGGATTGAGAGGATATTTTATGTAGAGAGGATCATACTTTTGGACATAAATTTAAACCTATGAAATTGATTTTCATAATATAAAAATGTTGATATTATGAAGATTTCAAGTGACTATTTTGTAGCAATGTAGCTTCTCTTACAACAAAATCCAGTTTGAAAGGCCTCCCTAATCTGGTTTGCATTGTAGTATATTTCTTTTAGTTAGTTAAAATAGATTTGTTTAGCCTTTGAATTCATGTATTTTCTTTCTAGTCTAGCATTTCGATTCTCGTTATTTAAATTTTTGAATATTGTTTGCAATAATTCACTACATGATTTTATTTTCAATTGTATTGGTTTCCTACAAAATCAGTCACTCACTAAAAGTTGAAGAATATATTTTCTTCATAACCTAATGTGGGAACATTTGTTGTTTTTTAAATCATACAAGGGATTTATCTATGCCTAGAAAAACATTCTTGTAAATCTTAATTTAGTTATCAAATATACCTCTCTATAGCACTATTTTCCATTTTCATTGACCGGAGAATCCACAGTTTTAACATTTTTGTACCAACGTTTCAAATCCCAAATGGGATCCATCTTCAGGATATGAGAATGATGATGACAGAAGAGCAACGGAGAAATAATCATAAATAGTGATGAGGATAAAACATTGGAATAACAAACTGTCGGCTGAAATAATAATTTTTATTTTAATTAATTTTTATTTTTATATTTTTATATAATTTAATATTAATTTTTTTTTTTTAATACTGAAATGAAATTAATTATGAAACTAGGGAAAAATTAATTCTAAATAATTTAATTAAATGATTAATATTTAATTATATTAATTATATTATTATTAATTTTAATTATATTATATTATTAATATTAATTATATTATTATTAATATATTAATTAATAATAATAATTTAATAATAATTTATAATTATTAATAATAATTATTTAATAATTATATTAATTATTATTATTATTAATTAATTATATTATTATTATCAATTATATTATTATTCCTAAATATATTAATTATATTATTATTAATATATTATTAATTATTAATATCAATTATATTAATTATATTATTATTATTAATATATTAATTATATTAATTATAATATTATTAATACTAATTATATTAATTATATTATTAATATTAATTATATTATTAATATTAATTTGTTTTAGTAAATAATATTAATTCTAAAATGAAATTAATTTTAACCTAGGGAATTATTTAATTCTAATATGAAATTTGATTTTAACCCAGGGAATATTAAATTATTAATATTAATTACATTACTTATATTATTAATACATTATTAATATTAATAATATTAATTATATTATTAATATTAATTAATTGTATTAATTATATTATTATTAATATATTAATTAATATTAATAAAATTAATTATATTAATTATTATTATTATTTAATTATTTAATTATATTATTATTATTAATTATATTATTATTCCTCAATATATTAATTATATTATTATTAATATTAATTATTAATATTAATTATATTATTAATATTAATTTATATAATATTAATTCTAATATGAGATTAATATTATACCAAGGGAAATATTAATTCTAAAAAGAAATGATTTTAACCTAGGGAATATTAATACTAGGAGGGAATTTAATTTAATAACTAGGGTTAATATATTCTAGAATTTAACCGAAAATCTATACCTAGATCTAAATGAAAACAAAGACTGAAGACATAAGAAAGGAGAGGGATAACTTACCTTCTGAGGCCTTTACCAGGGGATGTGCTTGCGATTTTTATTTCCTTGATCAAGGGAAGCCAGCTCCCGCTAATCTCCACGCCATTATCTCTGTTTAGATTATGAGGATGTTTGATAATTTCAAGCGCTTCTCTGATCTTTCGTCTCTGATGTTGCTCTTCCCTAGCGATAATTGATGCGCTTTCCAGACAGATATGGTGTTTAGTTTTTAAGGAGTGCTCAGCCAGGGCTGAAGTACGAGATCTTTCGTTCTTAATATCCGCGCCATGTTCCTTGAGTCTCGTCTGGAGGGAGCGACCTGTTTCACCAATGTAGCATTTTCCACAAGAACACTCTATTTTATAAACTCCTTTAAGCTGCTGCTTGTCGATATCATCTTTAACGGACTTCAAACTTTGTCTGATAGTACCTGGCGCTGAGAAATGAGTGATAATGTTTTTCTTTTTTAGGATTTTGGCGATTTTGTCCGTAATCCCATGGATATACGGTAGAAAAACAATACCACAATTAGGCTGGTCATGAGCCTTAGGTTCATGAGACAACAACTTTCTTTCAGCTTTCTCTATGGCCTTTTTAATTTCCTGCTCCTTGTAGCCTATACTTTTAAAAGTTAAGATTAGATGCTTCTTCTCTTCTTCCAGGTGCTCTGAGTCGGAGATTCGAAGGGCTCTAATGGCCAGCGTGTTTAGAACACCAACCTTCTGCGCAGGGTGATGGTGGGAATCAGCATGGAGGTAACTCTCTGTGTGGGTTGGTGGGAATCAGCATGGAGGTAACTCTCTCAACCCACACAGAGAGTTACCTCCATGCTGATTCCCACCATAACCCTGCGCAGAAGGTTGGTGTTCTAAACACGCTGGCCATCAGAGCCCTTCGAATCTCCGACTCAGAGCACCTGGAAGAAGAGAAGAAGCATCTAATCTTAACTTTTAAAAATATAGGCTACAAGGAGCAGGAAATTAAAAAGGCCATAGAGAAAGCTGAAAGAAAGTTGTTGTCTCATGAACCTAAGGCTCATGACCAACCTAATTGTGGTATTGTTTTTCTACCGTATATCCATGGGATTACGGACAAAATCGCCAAAATCCTAAAAAAGAAAAACATTATCACTCATTTCTCAGCGCCAGGTACTATCAGACAAAGTTTGAAGTCCGTTAAAGATGATATCGACAAGCAGCAGCTTAAAGGAGTTTATAAAATAGAGTGTTCTTGTGGAAAATGCTACATTGGTGAAACAGGTCGCTCCCTCCAGACGAGACTCAAGGAACATGGCGCGGATATTAAGAACGAAAGATCTCGTACTTCAGCCTTGGCTGAGCATTCCTTAAAAACTAAACACCATATCTGTCTGGAAAGCGCATCAATTATCGCTAGGGAAGAGCAACATCAGAGACGAAAGATCAGAGAAGCGCTTGAAATTATCAAACATCCTCATAATCTAAACAGAGATAATGGCGTGGAGATTAGCGGGAGCTGGCTTCCCTTGATCAAGGAAATAAAAATCGCAAGCACATCCCCTGGTAAAGGCCTCAGCAGGTAAGTTATCCCTCTCCTTTCTTGTGTCTTCAGTCTTTGTTTTCATTTAGATCTAGGTATAGAATTTCGGTTAAATTCTAGAATATATTAACCCTAGTTATTAAATTAAATTCCCTCCTAGTATTAATATTCCCTAGGTTAAAATCATTTCTTTTTAGAATTAATATTTCCCTGGGTATAATATTAATCTCATATTAGAATTAAAATCATTTCTTTTTAGAATTAATATTTCCCTAGGTATAATATTAATCTCATATTAGAATTAATATTATATATTAGAACAAATTAATATTAATAATATAATTAATATTAATATTAATATTAATAATTAATATTAATAATAATATAATTAATATATTGAGGAATAATAATATAATTAATAATAATAATATAATTAAATAATTAATTAATAATAATAATTAATATAATTAATATAATTAATATAATTAATTTTATTAATATTAATTAATATATTAATAATAATATAATTAATACAATTAATTAATATTAATAATATAATTAATATTATTAATATTAATAATGTATTAATAATATAAGTAATGTAATTAATATTAATAATTTAATATTACCTGGGTTAAAATCAAATTTCATATTAGAATTAAATAATTCCCTAGGTTAAAATTAATTTCATTTTAGAATTAATATTATTTACTAAAACAAATTAATATTAATAATATAATTAATATAATTAGTATTAATAATATTATAATTAATAATAATATAATTAATATATTAATAATAATAATATAATTAATATAATTGATATTAATAATTAATACTATATTAATAATAATATAATTAATATATTTAGGAATAATAATATAATTGATAATAATAATATAATTAATATAATTAATTAATAATAATAATAATTAATATAATTAATATAATTATTAAATAATTATTATTAATAATTATAAATAATTATTAAATAATAATTATTAATTAATATATTAATAATAATATAATTAATATTAATAATATAATATAATTAAAATTAATAATAATATATTAATAATATAATTAAATATTAATAATTTAATTAAATTATTTAGAATTAATTTTTCCCTGGTTTCATAATTAATTTCATTTTAGTATTAAAAAAAAAAATTAATATTAAATTATATAAAAATATAAAAATAAAAATTAATTAAAATAAAAATTATTATTTCAGTCGACAGTTTGTTATTCCAATGTTTTATCCTCATCACTATTTATGATTATTTCTCCGTTGCTCTTCTGTCATCATCATTCTCATATCCTGAAGATGGATCCCATTTGGGATTTGAAACGTTGGTACAAAAATGTTAAAACTGTGGATTCTCCGGTCAATGAAGATTCAAGCCACAGATCTCTGAAATCCATATTTTCCATTTGTTTTTTATTGCAAGTGTGTTTCTAAAGCATTAAGTCATAGAAGTTCTTTAATAATGTAGAAGCCATTAATGTACTAATTTTGTACAAGTAGTGTTGGCATTTCAAATTTTATGTTCTTGGATTGATAGTAAAATGAAACATAATTTAAACATATAATTTGTTTGACATTTTTGGTGCCATTGTAGAGGAAATTCTAAAAAGAATTAGTGTGATTATTATTTGTATCAACACTTTAAATTTCAAATTTTTTTCTCGTATGTGATTTCTTTTTGGTACTATCATTTTAGATATGATAAAGTAGTGAGTTTTCTAATTCACTGAATCTATAGTATGTGAGTACTGTACAACTAGGGAATGAGAGCACAAGAAGATTTATTGGAAGAGGTAGATTAGTTCCCATTACACTAGTTATTTCACCAGTCATTACCCCTTAACATACTAACTTGTTGGAAAGAAGATCCATAAGAGGAAGACAAGCAAGTAGGGCTCTAATGAATCAACCAAATATGAGACCTATAATGGGAAACTCAAGAGGGAAAGGATCTACAAAAAGTAAAATTGTGGGGCCTTTATTTTCTCCAATAGATCCTACAATGAACACAACAATAATAGGAAAACTAAGCAAGAAATCAGAATTTGAAGTGGAATTCAATCCAATTGTAGAACCATAATCTCCACATCCAAGATCCAAGTAAAGCCTATTTTGGGTACAAATATGGTAGAAGGCGAAGTTGAGGTGTATTTAAATGGTGAAGGTGAGGTACATGAATATGAAGAAGGGGAAGTGACCTTTTGTTTCACAATTATGGATCCTACCACAATGATACAATTGAAGAACATCCCTCCATTAGTTTTTCCTCATTTTCAAGGTATAGTAACACAATATCTCGCTGCTTTTCTTTTTTGGTTTAGACATCTTGTTTTCTATTTATGATTATATAAATGATGCATAAAAAACCATTTTTTTTTATACTGTTATATATTCAGCCTTGCCTTGGTTTATGGGATTGGGAGAAAACACAACTTAGACATGGGATGCAATGCATAGGAAATTCCTTTAAAAATATCAAGAATATTGTAAAGGCAAAGATTTGAGAGAGGAAATTTTTAAAATTACCCAAAAATAAGAGGAGAGCTTAGACGATTATGTTGAAAGGTTTTTGTATAATCTCTAGTGATCCAAGAAAAATAGATTAGATATGGATACCATTAGAACAATCTTTTTGAGGGAATTCTAGATGAATCTATAAATATATTTAATTTGATTGGAGTTGGAGATGTTTCTCAACTAACCTATGAAAAAATTAGTGAACTATGCTTGAGGCATTCTCAAAGTCAAGCCATGTTTGGTAAGTAGTTTAGAGACACTTTTTCTAAAGTTACCAAATATGAAACAATTGGAGTAACGAGGGTTGTATTAGGAAATCTATTGGAAATTTTAAGACTGGCATTATTGGTACTATTTTTATTTGCAATTAGACACTTTAAAGATAAAAATAAGTAATTACAAAAGTTATTGGAATCTAATTTCATTTATCTAATTTTGGATAATCAATGGGTCTCACCCATTGTGATAGTGCCTACAAAAAATGGTAAGTGGCAAATTTATATTGGTTTTCGAGAACTTAGTAAAGCCACTTTTAAAGACTATTTCCCTCTCCCATTCATCGATTAGGCCTTGGACATGATAAAATGTAAGATGCATTTTTTTCTTGATGGTTTTAGTGGTTACGATTAGATACAAATTGCAGCTAAATATCTGGAAAATATCACATTTTCATGTACATGGGGGCATTTGCTTACAAAGTGTTTCCCTTTGGATTATGCAACAATCCTAATATATTCCAAAGGGTAGCCTTGGGATTTTTTTTGATATAATCCATGATTGCTTGGAAGTGTATAAGGACAATTTTACAATCTGTGGTGATTCTTTTGGTGAAACACTAGGATATCTAGAGAAAGAATTATAAGATGCTAAGAAATGAACTTGGAATTGAGCGATGAAAAATTTCATATGTTGTAGACTGAAGGTGATGTTTCTTGGTCATCACATATCTTGTGCATGAATTCAAGTTGATCCAACGAAGATTGAAGCTCTATCAAATCTTTTGGTTCCAAGATATCCAAAGGATGTAAGAACGTTTTTATAGCTTACAAGCTATTATAAGCATTTTGTTGGAAACATAATCCTTTGGGGTTATGTCAACATGGTTTATTCACTTGACCGGAAGGTGGAAACCCTTAAGTGAATGCCAACAATCATGAAAAGTCCAAGAGACCTCTTGGAATATGAAACCAAGGGCCAATGAATTATATTACTATGTACTTCATGTAGTAATATTCAATTCCACAATTATCTAATCCACTGTCTATTTTTGTGTGTGAGTTTAACATGGTATTAGAGCCACAATGTGTGGCCTTTCCTAACCACTAGTTTTGTGGTGCTCTCTTTTCTAGACACTATAAAACCTACTCAACCTCTCCATTTTTTGTTTATATTAACTAGTAACCTCTCCATGTCTTTGATTTGTTGAATGTGTCTCGTGAGTCATCCCTTTATGTCCAAGAATATTAATACATGCTGGTCATAAGAGCAGGTCTATCTCTATGATATTTGACACCTGCCCCCCACTCTATCTAGTTGCATTAGTTCTATGGTGATCACTAAAAAAATTTGTTTAGGTTCCAACTATTTTGAATTTTTTTTTGCAATCATGTCGACCTATTATTTTTCCATTTCTCTGCCATATCTACCCCATTGGTCTGACCTAACTCTTTCCTTGTTTGTAATCTTATGATCTTTCACGTGGCACACATCTACACCAAACTATTTGCTTGATGCATTCTCTAAATCTAACATTCGTTTCATTATGCCCATGTCTATTTGATTGGTAGATGCCCTTGTCCCTAATGACTTGCGGGCCTAACAATTTTCTTGTAGCTCCACTTCTCATTTGGCATGCGATCTAAGTATACAATCCCAAGATTTTACACCTTCCCCATCAAGCGTGTAGTCCCAAAAAGTTACGCCTTCCCTGTCCAACATGGGTTTAGAAATGGAAGGGGAGAGTTTCTCTTTGGATTACATTTTGAAGAGTTATTTGACATAGGGATGACAAGCCAAGTAGATAATTCAAAATCTGATAATATATTCTCATTTTAGATGAAGATTTAAAGTCATGGCATCTGGAGTTTCATGCATGACATTCTCTACTCGATGAAGATTTTTTAATTTGTATTTATTTTAAAAAAAATCAATAAAGGACAACCCACAACCAACTTGTTCTTGGAGTTTTCTAGAAATGGAATGTAGGTGTTGGGAGAGATACTTGCAGTAGGGTGAGAATTCTGGCAACAACAATTCTCTGGGAATTGTAAAATTTTGACTATCATGGGTTCAACCTACAAATGGACTACTGTGGAATATCAACCTGCATATGAGACTAAAAATGATAATTAAGCATCAATAATCCTGAAAATGCCTTTGTAAACAATGATTCTCTCTTTCTTAGGTTTTATTTCAAATATTTCAACCCATTTCACTATTGAACACCAATTCATTCAAGATTCATTACATCTCCACAAACAGGTTGTAAGTATCTCTGCATCTAGGCTATGTTATGTATGTGGAGACTGGGCGCCACTATAAAGGTCATCACCTATGTTTACAGGAGTGAAGCAAAGGTGTGAGTGGGAGATTTTATGAACTAGGACTTGTTGCATGTTAGAATCATACTATGAGATATCAGTTGACATCCACCATGGACACAATTGCATCAATTGACATTGTTTTAGGTAGGAATCAACTATAAACGTCAACATTCACTATCCTATTGAAAACTATAATTGTTTTGCACAGAATATTATGAGACCCCTACTGCGACATTTGATATTCTCAGATTATAGACTCTGACCATCATACATCATTTCTGCCTAGAATTATTATCAATACGATTGTGGAAAACATTTTCATTATACCCTGACGGGGAGGACAAGTCAAGGTCTAATTTCTTTGACCCACAAGGCCATATAAATTTCCTCGTTGCTGCAAATTTTAACAATGTAGAGGATTTTTTCCAAATGACTCTTATTAATTTCCATTTCTCTCCTCTTATGAAAAGTAGAGCTACTTCAACACCCTTTTGTTGTAAGTGAATGTATGACATGTCCTTGCTTTGTGTTGATAGATTGAATTGAAGCAATGTTAGTTAGAGTTGTTGTCATTAGTATTTTCCCCTTCATCCTTTTGAATACTGTACCTTCATCATTTGGATAATTGAGGATTCAAAGCATTGACTACACTCATTCTTTCATTCAACTTGAGTTGTTTGGAAAATGTCTACAATTGTCATGTTATTAGAGTTACTAAATATTATGATACACTATTTTGTTGACAACACAATCAAAATTTGTAAAACCACTTTTGCGGATATTAAAATAAGTCTACAAGATGCACAAGATAAGATTGAGTTTCTGTAACTCAAATATTAGCTCCAATGAGATGAACTACATCAAAAGAGTCATCATTCTGAACTGGTTCTTGTTCAGAACAATTCCTTTTTTTTGAGTCTGAAGTTGAATCTCATTAATAGTTAGAAATTGTTTATATCAACGAGACCATTTCAGGAGAAGATTTGCATAAAGATGCAGAGGTTTAGGTTGCACTTCCCAAGCCCATCATGAAACCTTCGGAATAACTTATTAGAAAAAAGAACAAAATTGATCTTGGATATGACAAGGATGTGTCCTTTCGTATTTCAAACTACTCTAAACCCATCTAATTTCATAGTGTCGAGTTTATTTAGGATGGTTCATCTTCACTTGCTCCTCTTTGACAACCACTAATTCAGGTTTTCAAATGCCAACATTGTTATTGGGTTGGCCATGTGAAATATGAATGTTTTGATCTTCACCCTTGTGAGAATTGTGGCAAATATAATCAACATTTAAAGAGACGTTCTAGACATAAGGATCCTGCAAGAGATAACATTCACCTTGGATGGATTTCTTCTTAGAAATGGTCTTCAATAGCCAAGAAGATATATTGGTCATACCTTGGAGTTCATTCTCAACTATTGAAACGTCTTGAAGTGGATATATATTCATCTTCTCACCTTGTATTTGACAGAAGGGAATTGATGTTTAACTACTAGCTTCAAAGAAATATCAAGAGAACCTGAGCCACATCCTAAACCAGAGCCAACTGCCAAAAGCTAGAGCTAGAGTCATCTAGTGCCAAAGTCATAGTTGAAACCAAAGATAAATTGATTTTCCATGAGCATGACATCGTTGGTGGCCTTCCTTAAACTGCTAAGTATAGAAGACTTCAACTTCTACAACTCATCATCAGGGAGCACTTCCACTTTGCATAAGACTTAAACCTCTATCCAGATTCAAAATTGTTCTAGGAACTTCTTTGAGCCTAGTTCTAGAGTTGGTGGTTAGCCTTAAACTATCATCAATAGAAAGTTTGGGTTCTTCTACCTCATTTGGTTTTTGGTTTTCCTTAAACCACTTTTTCTGAGAGCACATCCAATGATTGGATTCCATGCATTTTTGTATTTTATCTCTCTTCTTGGACTCATATCCACCCCTTTAGATTAAGTGGGGGAATGATGGAAACATAATCCTTTGGGTTTATGTGAAATTGGTTTATTCACTTGAGAAGAAGGCGAAAATACTCAAGTGAATGCCAATAGTCATGAGAATTCCAAGAAACCTCTTGGAATATGAAACCAAGGAAAAATTAATTGTGTACATCTGGTAAGTAATATGAAATTCCATGATTATCTAATCCACTGTTTATTCTTGTGTGTAAGTTTAACACATTTCATAGAAATTTTTTCAAGAATAACTGTTGCTTTGTTTAAGTTTCTTACTAAGAATACTAATTTTTCTTGGGATGTACATTGTATAATTGATTTTGAGACATTAAAGGAGAAGATTTATATGCCACTTTTTCCTATAGGACTACATGGAGAAATACAACCAAATTCACACCTTATGAGTTGGTGTATGAAAAACAAGTTCCTTTGTTGATCGAATTTCAAGTGAAAACCTTCAAAAATGTAGGTTAGTTAGGTGAAAATCTCTCATATGCTCAATAGCAAAGGATGACTCAGATTAATGATATGGATGAAATGTGCTAGGATTCCATTCAACAAACCACTCTTATCCAAAAATAGAGAATGAAGTGGCATGAAAAATTCATTTGGAAGAAGAAATTCAAACAAGGAGATTTAAATTTAAAAATTTAAAGGGGAATATCACTACTCAATAACTAGGCCTCAATGAAATTGAGATTGTCTTTCATAGTGGTTACATAAGAATCAAAACTATTGAAGGAGAAGGAATTTTTTTCTTGGTTAATCCCATAGATTGAGATTGTATCAGTGGCATGTGACCAGGGAGGAATTCAATCAAAATGTATTACAACAATATGGGATGGTCGTAGAAAGTAGGAAGAACCCCCAACTTGCTTCCACCTAAGCTTTATTATTTTTTAATTGTTAAATAATAATAGTAATAATACTAATACTAATACTAATAATAATAATAATAATAATAATAATAATAAAAATAAATAAATAAATAAATAAAATTAAAATTAAAAAATTACCAAAGAAAAGAAGAAGAGATAAAATATATAGAAAAATAATGAAGATAAAAATAATGTTTAGCTGCAAAAACTAGTCCTCTGGCACACTTGAACATGATTTTTTTTTTGGAAACTAGTGGGAAAAATTCACAATAAGCAATTATTTCAGTCCCTTCAACAATTGCATGATCTTTTAGTCCTTCCATTTATTCAACAATCCATTTGTTTCAGTAGTCACAGTTCAACATTTATTTTCAATATTCTATGTTGTAGAAGTAAGAGTTTTAGATCATATACAATAGATTACATTTCTTCTTGCATCCTAAGATCAAATAATGAATTAGATGTATTTCATTGTCCACTTTTCAATTCTGTAAATTTCCAACAACAATTTAAGCTTGCATTCAACATCAATCATTAATTCAACCTTCATAACTAGCCAAAGGTTTTTAGAGCATTCATATTTGAACTTTCAACATGAGGTATTTACAATTCAATTACACAAGCCTCCTTTGTTGTTGTAACTAAGAGAATATCAACACTCCAACATTCAAAATTTGTGTCCTACATATGTTCACAACCTTAGATTGGTTCAACAATAGCCTCAACATTTTTTTTTCTCCATCATTTTCATATTTGCATTGTTCCAATAATGGCCAAGAAAACCTATAACCATTACCTTCATCAATTAATAGATTATTATAATGGTTACCATGTGTTTCGTAACACACATTTGGAGGCTTTCTTTGCAACCCAAATTTGTTTTTATGGCATGCAACCACAGTTTCAAAGTCTATCGGTGCCCAAGCAACTCATAACCTACTATTTAAGCCATCTAATTGGTCTTCTTCAACAACATAAGTTTCTTTTTTTCCCAGATGTAGCATCAACAATCAACATCATCCTTGATCATTATCAATAGCAGAATTTAAACCTATTTTGGTATAATGCATGGGTTCTTAGATTTTATCCCTCACTTACATGTTTACATTCCTCAAATTACATCATAAATGACTCTATAGGTGCCAATCACATAAGGTAAACACATTTTCAAGGTTCTTTAAGTTATCATAAATATGGGAAAATTATAAGTAACTATCATGAGATTTGGTTTCCTATGTTTTTGATTTGAGCATTAAATGATATGACTTCATCCCTTATCCTAATATCATTCCCTTTTCTTCCTACCTTTTTAAATTATGAGTTCACCATAAATATCTCACCACATTATCATTACCATCAATCGATGATTTTCATGCATTACATCCTATTGAATGTAGCCTTCCTTAGCTATAATTATCCCTGCCTCTTTTCAAATACAATATGTGATTTGAATTGAGTGGTATGACTAAAATAACATTCAATGTTCAAGACATTCCCTTATCCTTTCTCCTACACACTTTTCTCACTGACAATATTAAATACTAAGAGGAAAAGTACTTCAACAAAGCTTCCACACTAAGAATTTTGCATCAAGGGTAAATAAAGTGTTGTAAGAAAAGATCATGCATGAATGGTGATGCCAGATGAGTATTCAAAGTTTAATGCATGCAAACTTGTTTTTTGGGAAGTTATGTGGTATCCCTTTTTCCAAAAATTCCAAGGACATAATGGTTGGGTAACCCAAGCTTTTGCAAAGGGTTTCAATGGAAAGGTAACCACAGTTGGTGACTTTGTCATCAAAGTCTCTAAATACTTAGTGGCTCGAGGCGCTAGTTTACCTCAAATAGGAAAATGATAATTGAAGAATAAACATATTGAGAAAGGGGTATGGGCTAATTTCTATTCCTAACTCAACAAAATCCTAATTGGATGAAAGGAGCGTTGAGGGTATAGATAGAGGAGGAATGGAAAAACATGTTGTTTGTTCTGCATAAGTATATTACATGCGAAGGAATGTATGGGGTTACATTCTTATATCATATTCACTTGCTATTACATTTTGAAGAAGATGAAAAAGTCAAATTTCCTTTCTATCTTTGAAAGAGTCCCAATAAAATGGCAAAGCATATTTAATGAAACCTTTAAAATATAGGCTTATAATTCTATATCATCACTAATATGTAAATTTTTGTGCATATTGCACTCGACAATTTTTCACAACATATATGAAAAATTATACTTAAAAATATGAAATGTATGCTGTGATTATTTCTCTTTAGATTTATGGATATGTAAATTGTTGTTTATTGTAGATGCATGAAAATTATTATTATACGAAAACTAGAGAATAATGAAATAAAAAATCATAAACCACAATTTGACACAAGATATAACTTGGGAAACCCTATTAGGAGAGAACCGAGTTGGAAGGTGAGGTTGCTCTTCTCTCTTTATTTGAATAGAAAATGATTGTGAGTACAAATAAGTAAGCCCTATGGCCTGTGGGCTATTACAATGCACAAACCCTTTGTGCGTGATCTCTCCCTATCCCTCTCAATTACTATGCTCGTTTATGGAACAAATGCACTCGAAAAGAATGATACCCTTTTCCCTCCTAGTGGCCCAATTAACACAACCCGATTTATTGGTTAGGTTTGACTCTCTCAAATCTTAATCAAAGTTACAATATGGACTCCTTTAGCGTCTTCTTCATCATAATAACATGGCTATCCCCTACATGAGTTATGGGGGTCGACATGGCATCGACTTGAATTATGGTGGTGAAAACAAGTTCAACTAATATGGATTGGATCATTATACTGTTTTTCATCCATCTAAATGCTTTCAAAGTGGAAAAGGTGGAGGAATCAATTCACATTACCATTTTCACTAGTGGGACCCAATTTGGAAAATTTGGTTTCTAAACCTTTTAGGAGAATTTTGAGGCATCAAGCAATGCTATTTTGGGGTAATAATTTTCTTCTTTAGTGCATCAATTTTTTTCTTCATATTCTACACACAAGGATCTTTCCAACGATGCAAAAATCACCTCAATTAGAGACTGTATGAAAAAGGTATGCCACTCAAAAGTTGACCTTCCTGTTTTCACGACCATAATTCGAGAGGATGCCACTTCAACCCCCATTATACATGGGAAAGGGGCTAGACATATGATTATTATGAAGAATACTCTAGAGGAGTCTATATTTTAACTCTGGTTAAGAGATGAAGGAGTCAAACCTAACCACTAGTAGGCTATCATGTTATATTGTAATTGGGCCACTAAGAAAAAAATGGTTTCCATTATTTTCAAATACATTTATTCCATAGATGATTAGAAATAACAGAGATGGGTAGAAAATAGAGCACACATAGCAGCCCACAGATCACATGCCATACTTCTTTGTACTTGCAATCATTTTCTATTCAGAGAAAGAGAGCAACGCAACCTCACCTTCCAACTCGGTTTTCTCCTAGGAGGGTCTCCCAGGTTATATTTGGTGTCAAATCATGGTTTGTGAGTTTTTATTTCACTATGATATATAATTATAATTTGCATGCATACATAATTAACAATAATATATAGATCCATAAGTATAAAGACAAAAAAAACCATAAGAGTGTAGATTTCATATTTTTAAATATAGATTTATTAGATCTATTCTGATGAACTCTCAAGTGGAATATCATGACCGAATAATATATGAATAACCCTCTTGATCCTACAAAGGAGAGGTTTGTGCGGCTGAAAGAATAAGTTGTAGATATAAGCCGTAATGTGAATCTCCTCATGTCGGCCCTAAACAATAGTTCAAGCCACTCACAGAAGATGGTGGTTCTAATACAAAGGGAAGATCTAATGGGAGATTAGGAGATTGGGGATGAATGGAGAACTAGTTGATGAAAGGACCAGAAAGAGATTAACCTAGTTTGAGTGTCGTGAACCATTCAGAGTCCCAGTTCAAAATGGAAGCAAAGGTCAATATCAAGTCAATCAAGGTGATACCAATGCTCTGAAGCTAAATCACTAGTTACAACAATTAGAAGTATATTTTAGTATTCATCATATTGATTAAGAACAAAATATTTCATTTGTGCGATGAAATTAGATGGCATGCCCTGAACTAGTGGGAAAACTGTCATAACTTTCATTTTAGGCATCCAAATTGAATTTTTTTAAAAGTGAATGAAAGTGTGAAAAATCTAATTTCTTGGGTAATATTTTCAAGGATGAATACTAAAATAGTGATACGTGGAATTCCGTACAAGTTCAATCTACTGATTCGGTCCATAAGCAAGTCATTTTGGGAGATCTAACGTAACTTTATTTTGAAGACTCCAACATTGGTATGACTTGTGGAATTGGAAAGAATATTCATAGGGATACCAAAATAAGGAATTTAATACGCTAGGAGACAAAAAATATAGAGATACAACAGTTTCAAAATCAAGATCCAAAAAGCAAGAAAAAGGTGTGTATTTTTTAAATTTACATAGCTTTTGTTTGAAAAATCAGTCTGAAGTGATTCAAAAGGAATAATAAAGTATATATATCATTATTTGGTTCCAATATTCATCGCAATGGAAAAATGGACACTCCCAGTAATCAACCATAAAGATCTACTATGGCACATGAAGAAGAGGAAGAAATGCAACATGATATATCAAAATTGCGAGACTAAGTGCAAAAAATTTCGCTCTCGCAAAGAGTAACAAAAAATGAATGTTGGGAATGGGATCCCCAAAGGATAGTTTTGGGGCTAAAAGCCCATGTTTTGGGTCAATTTTTTTAATAAAGTTGTAAAGTCTCCGCATTTTGTG
Source organism: Pinus tabuliformis (assembly GCA_031772625.1). Taxonomy (NCBI): domain Eukaryota; kingdom Viridiplantae; phylum Streptophyta; class Pinopsida; order Pinales; family Pinaceae; genus Pinus; species Pinus tabuliformis. The sequence goes on along the minus strand of CM062816.1, from coordinate 305,925,127 downwards.
GTCGCGGAGCGTGAAGGTGTCATGAGTCATAAAGGGTTGTCCACCCTTATTTTGTAAAGGAAAGTCGGTTGTAAAGATCTACCCATGGTCCACGGACCATGGGATTTTATAAAAAGAGCTAAGTAAGAAAGCTCTAAGTAGTAATAAGTTTTTGGTAGAGAAGTAGGAAGTCTTGAGCGATAAGGAGGAAGTATTTAGAAGTCTAACTTTCAGGTCGTAGCGTAGGTAGAGGCTCTGCAGCTGAGTGCGCAGAGGCCTAAGGTAGGAGTTTGCAGCTGAGTGCACAGACCCTTGCAACTGTGTGCGTAGGGCAAATAGAGTCTATAATCATTTGAAGATATCAATGAAGAGAAGCATTCTACAAATTCTGTGTCTTTGTTTCTGGTTAATGCATCTTGTCTTATTGCATATGAATTTCATTTACAATGCTTATGTGATGCACGAATGTATGTAATTACATTGGTTAATTGAACACAAGCAAGAATATCTGTTTACACGGTGCTAACTGTGATTGTTTAGTAAGATAAAAAAGACACATAAGGTAATTTGGGAATTTTCACGATACGCTGCTCTAGTAGCGCGAAAGTACCTAAACTGCAGGTTAGGGATGCACGAAGGTCAATCGTACTCCTTCGCGAAGGTACTGAAGGGTGGAATAAGGGGCTAGACAGATGGAGCCCTAGAACTTAACGACCTACATGGTAGAAGAAATAAGAGGAATAAACTGACATCATGACCATAGCAGGGTGCAAAAACTTGGTTCCTGCATCCCCCCATACTGCTTCGGGTGAGACTTCGGTCCGCGCTCCGTGGGCTGATGCTGAAAGGGCCAGTAGTGTAGGGATTTGTTTGGCTAACTAACGCTGAACCTGGGTCAGGCCCCATGCAGCCAATAATGAATTAGAAGCGATGATGGATGTTAAGTTTGATGGTTTAGAAGTAAAAATAAAAAATGGAGAAGGAAGGTTTGAAAGATGGTTTAGAAACAAAAAATGGAAGGTTTGAAGGATGGTTTAAAAACATAAATGGAAGGTTTAAAGGAAGGTTTGGCAAAGTTGCTACAAGAAATGCTTCCTAATGGTGACAAGGTATTCCATGAAACTCATGATAAGAAAAAAAAGAATATGAATCATGATTTTAGAGGCTCTAACTTTGGGTTGAAGACCAACCACATTCCAGAGATTGATATGAGGAATTTTGACGACAATGATCCAGTAACATGGATACTACAGATGGAGAAATAATTTTATCTACATGAGGTGCAACACACACAAAAGGTACACATTGCATATTTATATTTAGAACCCAATAAGTTTGTGTGGTATCGATGACTTTGCGCTCATAAATATCTTGTAACTTGGTCAATTTTTACGGAGGAATTGATAGCACATTATGATGATAGAAAGAGCAACACCTTCTTTGGTAAATTGATAAATCTAGGAAAAAAGGTTTAATGGTGGAGCACATTGAGGACTTCCAAAGATTTCATATCAAGGTAACTGATATTCCTAAGGAGCATATGATTGATGTCTTCATAGGAATACAAAAGATAATATCCAACATGAGGTTTTCCTTTGGGAACCTAAGTCATTATAAAATCATTCAGGGTGGCAAGAAAAGTTGAAAGAAAAATTATGGCAACAAGGAGGTCTACCAATCACAACTATAAAGATGGAAGTGTTGTGGTTCCTAGCTTCCCACAATCTATGATGTTTTTTTTTTAACAAGATTGGATAGTGGATATATTACCAAAAGTTGTGGTGGAGCAAGCTCCTATTACAATCGACTGTAGCATAGAAGGAAACTAAGCATTGAGATGGGAGCGCAGTCCCTTCTCCTATGCATGTATTCAAAATTTCATAGATTTTTATGGCTATTCTTGAGTACTGCCTAACATATTGACCTACTAATAAAGCAAATTTACATAACATTGATTCTCTGATAATTTTTCATGGCTTGTAAACTGACTGCTCCTGAGAAGGCTGTTTCTTCTTGTCATAGTTAACAGAGTTCTCACCTTCTTGGCTCATGGTATTGTTTTTGAAGTATGTCACTGCCTCCTCTAAGTGCTTGCATTTAGTTTTAAGAGCCATGATCTCTTCTTTCTGCATTTCCATGTTCCTTTTCTGATAGCTATACTCCATTCTCATTTCAGACCTGATATCTTTCAGTGACTCTTGTAGTCGATTAATCATAAATTTGTTCGCTTTGCATGCTGGGCATGCATCATTCCTTGCTGCCTTTTCAATGGGGTTGAATTCCATTTGATTTTCTTTCCTCTTATTCCTCTTGAGCTGCTTGCTGTTCCTTGTGTTGTTGTGCTTCCTGTGCCTTGTGTTACCTGAATTATTCCTTCTTTTGCTGTAGCTGCCTACATGCCTTTTGCTCTGGTCTTTATTGCTTGCTGAGGGGGATATTACTTGGTGTTCCTGAGGGTGACAAACAGGGAGTGGCGCTGTGGGGGAGGGAGTAAAAATACGAAGGTAATCACTAGTGAAGGAGTGAGTGAAGGTTGGCACAATGACTGGCTTGTAAATGGCTGGGAGCTTGAAGGATAAGACGCTATGCAGAGATGGTGGGCAGTGAAGAGGGGACGAGATGGGATTTAGAGAAGGCAAGGACGCTTGGAGTAGGGCAGGGGATGTGAGGGGCGAATGAAGCAAACAAATTTTCCTGGGAATGGAGCTGCAGGGGATGTTACAGTTCCAGATGTATTTGAAGAGGCTGAGAGTTGTCCGAAGCCTTTCACTGATGGGATGGATTGCTGCATGATTCCTGTGAACATGATCGCAATCGTCCTTGCTGCCAGAACACTTGTGATTTTTTGATCTTCTTTGATTTTTCCTCTGGATTCTCGTGACCCTCTGCTTGTTTTTGCAGTGATATTCTTTTTGTTGAAATCTTGCTGCCTTTTTTTTAATTTCTTTTAGGAATACTTGCTGTTTCTTCTTTTTGAGAGGATTCATGCTTGTTATCTTTTGGATGGACTTATGGGACAGAGGTGTGATATTCCTCTTTGTTTTCCTGAACGCTCCCTTCAGATATTTTTACTGCTTGATTAGCGAAATAGTCTGCCTATTGGTTATGAGTTCGCAAAACATGTCTGAAGATCACATCTCCTGAGCCTTCTAAATTCTTCCTGATTCTCCTGTATACTCTGTTCATGAATTCATTGTTGGGATTTTTGTGACGAGCCATTGCCTCTATTATTATGGCTGAGTCTCCTATTATAATGGGGTCTTGTATCATTCTTTTTTTGATTATTATTGTTCCCATTAACAGGCTGTAGGCTTCAACCTTATTATTTGAAACTTCTCCAAGTCCCCATTCATATGTAACAATTTATTTCCCATCTGGATCAAGAATAATTCCCCCTGCCCCTGCCTTCCCGGGATTATGTTTTGAAGCCCCATCAAAGTAGAGACAATGTCTTCTCTGATTTTTTTTCCATGTTGTGAATTCTTCTTCACTCAGTCTCATTTTCCAGCTATGTTCTGAAGTTTTTTTCCTTTGTCCTTTTTGACCATTGTTATTTATTATGGCTTTGTTGAGCCAATATTTCTCTTCTTGTTGAAGAGTGTTGTAGTCTATTGATGTTGTTCCTTTAACATTTAGGATTTTAGAAGTTAAACCCCATGTTTTTGAGAGGGTTTTCCCTATTCTTGGGGTCTGGCTTTTGAAAATGCTTTTATTTCTCATCAACCAAATTTGCCAACAAAGAACTACTGGGATGCATTTCCAGATCCTTTGTATTGTCACTTTCCTCTTTGTTGTGTATGGATAGGCCTTCTCCCAGGCTTGGAGAAAGTCTGACAGAGGCTTTTCAAAGTTTATATTGATTTCAAGAGGACTTATGAGCTATTGCTAGCACTCTTTGGCAAAGATGTAGTCCTGAAATAAATGTTGTATGGTTTCTTCTGCCTGCAAGCACATTGGACATCTTGAGGGGCCTTGGAAGCCTTTTTTTAAAGTTTTCACTAGTTAAGATCTTCCCTTTTAAGAGTGTCCAGGTGAAAATTTTGATCTTAGGCAGGCTTTCAGATTTCCAGACTGTCTTCCAGAGACCCTAATCTTGTTGGTTTGGTTGTTCTTGTAAGATTTTGTATCTAGTCTTGACTATGTATTTTCCACAACTTGAATCCCAAAGGAAGTCATCTTCTTCATCGTAGTTTATGGGTGTTGCCCCTTTAAGAAGCTGCCTTAATTTGCTCCATTGCACTTCCAAGTTTGCAGGGATTGTTAAGGTTTGCCATTCTTGCCATTCTCTCTGATTCCAAAGAGAGATTGAGTGTAGTGTATTTAGACCTTTTCCTCTCATCCATTTTTGAATACCCTCAATTTCTGAGTGAGTTTTTAAAGGTTCTTTTCCCATAATTCTATCCTCCCAAATCGATATTGTTTTTTCATTGCCTGGGATTTTAGAAATATGATTGCTCATTAAAGGGATTGTCTTTTTTACTAACTTCCAGACTTGAGTACATTGTCTTGATGGGATATTTCCATTCAACAGACTTCTCCTAGAGCTGTCCATGTATTTTGAGGCGAGTGTTTTTTTTCCACCAACTCTCTTTCCCTGTGATCAGTCTCCATATTATTTTCATTCCCAAGGTAGCATTCATGAGGCTAGGTAGCCGGATTGATAGGCCTCCTTGTTCATATGGTAATACTACTTGCTCCCACTTGACCAAACTAAATTTTTTGTTTTCTTGCTTCCCTCCCTGCCATAGAAAGCTTCTTAGGATTAACTCCATTTGTTTATGGGCACTTGCTGGAGCCAAGATTATTGCATATTGGTAGATTGGGAGTGCTGCTAGGAGTGCTTTGATTAATATCACCCTCCCTGCCATGTTTAGCCACATCATTCCCCAGCTTTGGATTTTGTTTTTCATTTTTTCAATCTGTTTGGTCCATATTTCAGCCTTCATGTTTTCTTTTGAGATGGGGAGTCCCAAATAAAAGAAATGAGTCCATTTTTCCTGTATGGGGATATCTAGGATTTGTGAAATCCTTTGCATGATTCTGGGAGGGGTATTCCAGCCATATATTCTGCATTTTGTGTTGTTTAAGAGCCCACCTGAAACCTGTAGGAAATCATCCAATATTCTTTTGAATCTTTTTGCAATTATTGTAGATGCCCCTCCCAATAACAGGTCAACAAATAAAGAGTGGTTTATGGTCTTTACTCCTCTTGCTATTCGAAGCCCAGTGATATTTCTTTCTTTTCTTTGTTTGTCCAAGGCTCTGCTTAAAGTTTCTACCATTATAATATATAGAAAGGGGGAGAGAGGGCATCCTTGTCTGAGGCCTCTTGTGCTTTGAAAGAATTCACTGGGCCTTCCATTTATAAGAGGAGCAATCCAAGGAGTAGTGATGCAAGCTTGAATGACCTCTATTATTTCTTTTGAGAATCCAAGTTTTTTGAGGACTGCCATTAGATATGGGAGGCTGACCCTGTCAAATGCATTTGCCATATCCAGTTTGATGATGATTCCTTTTTCTTTTCTTTGCATGCTGGAATGTACAACTTCCTGTACAATAATTACATTATCTATGATTTGCCTGTTGGGCACAAATCCTCCTTGATTTTCAGATATTATTGTTGGAAGAACTTCCTTGATTCTATTTGCAATTATTTTTGTGATGATCTTATAGGAGGAATTGCAAAGGGAGATGGGGTGAAATCTATTGAAAGTGGAGGGGTTGGATTCTTTTGGGACTAATGCAAGATAGGAGGATTTTGTATTGCTTCCTATTTTTTTTTGAAGACATTCTTTACCATTCTTAAGAAATCCTTTCTTATTATGTTCCAATGGAATCTGTAGAAAGCTATTGTAAAACCATCTGGCCCTGGGGCTTTGTCTGGATGTAGGCTCCATATGGCTGCCACTACCTCTTCTATTATTTCTTTGCATATTTCTGAGTTTTGTTCTTTTAATTTTTTTTTTTTTGTATGCTGTAGGAAGCTTTCATACTCAGGCGTTTCTTCTCTGGCTGAAAGTAAATCTTTAAAATGCTTGTGGGTTGCTCTTTCTAGATCCTCTGCACCTTTGACCTCTTGACCTTCAAATTGTATTTTTCCTTTCTGATTTCTTGCTCTTCTTATCTTAATGGTATTGTGAAAGAAGGAGGTGTTTTTATCCCTTGCCTTGAGCTAAAGGCTTCTAGATTTCAATCTGGCCTCTTCTTCCTCTTTTCTATTTTCCTTGTATATTTTCCAAAATATCTCCTTCTCTTTTAAATAATACTGCTTATCTTCTTCTTTGCTTTGTTTTTCAGTTTGTATGCTGTCCATTTTCTTTTGTAGCTCTTTTTTCCTTTTTTTTCATTTGTTCTTGCCCATTCCTTTAGCTTGGCTCTTAAATTTTTTAATTTTGTTTCCCAAATATATTGGGGAGATCTCGATATTCTTGGTGCCCATGCTTCCTTGATTAGTTCACTGAATTCTGTGTTGTTGTCCCATATTGAGCTGTATCTAAATGGTAGTGGTCCTTGATTTTCCATTTTTCCCATCATTATTGCCACTGACTGATGGTCAGATGCCGTGGTGTGGATAATTTTTGTTATGAAACCAGCTCAAGAAAAGATAGAAAAGATAGATCAACGCCTTAGAATTCAGCCTCTTCGAGGGGGCAACCTCCTTTACTTTACATAAATGAACAATTCTTTGATGATACAAATGAAAAGACCTCCTTTCTATATATAGGAGTCTAAGGGGTCATAACATAATCAGAGTCGACATAACAATAATAATGTAAGGGCACAATAAAAACAATAGTGGGCTTCTATGGGGCACAATAGTAACAATATGGGCACTACATGGGTACATCAATATAATAAGTGGGTTATACTAATAACAATAAGGGGTTACACTAGTAGTATAGGGGCCTAACATGCCCTTCTCCTTCAAAAAGCGTTGTCCTCAACGCTTGAGTAGTTCTTGATGCTTCTGTATAAAATTCTTGTCCTCCCATGTGGAATATTCAGCGGGTAAGTTCTTCCACTTGATGAGATACTCTGAAATTGATCGATTTCGTAGTTGTCGGGTTCTTGTTTCTGTGGCTGCTCCAGGGTCCAATATGATTTTTCCTTCCTCTTTAATTTCTGGCAATATTGTTTGAATTGGGATCTTTTGCAACTTTTGAATAAGTGGCCATACTTCTTCGTCCTTCTTCCATTCATCCCTTGATTCGTTTATCCAATATGGTTGGATAATATAAATAGCACAAAACAATGTTTCCACATCCTCATCCTTGAAGAGTCTTCCCATTCGGTAAGGTCGCCATTTTTTAAGTGCCTGTTGTTTTGTTTGATTTTGCACCGAAGTGGCGTTATCCTTTAAAAGTTGGAGAACTTGTTGTTGATGCTCGATGTGATCTTTCACTGCTTGACCTTTTTCTTATTGATATGTCCTTCTATCTCTAGAGTTTGAGGAGTGGTAATTTCTTTCAATCCTTTACAAGATATGGTCGGATTTATTTCTTGATGCTCGATGTGATCTTTCACTTCTTGAACATTTTTCTTCTTTATATGTCCTTCTATCTTGATAGTTTGAGGAGTGGTAATTTCGAACAATGAATTACAAGATATGGTTGGATTCATTTCTTCTTTCTCGATGTGATCTTTCATTTCTTGCACCTTTTTCTTCTTGATATGTCCTTCTATCTTGAGAGTTTGAGGAGTGGTAATTCTTGCCAATGCTTTACAAGATATGGTCTGATTCATTTCTTCTTTATCTAGGCTTTGTTCCTGGAATATATCCTCTTCTTTTGACCTTTATTGCTCCTTTTCTTCTTCCCCTCCACAATCTATGTAGAATAATTTCTTCTCAGCACACTTATGATCTTTTGTGTATTTGCTATCATAATTGTAACAAATCCCTTTTGCTTTTTTTTCTTCCAATTGTTGTGGTGTCAACCTTGTAGGTTGTGGAAGACTAGGGGCAACAACACTTCCGTCTTTATAGTTGTGAGTGGTATGCTTCCTAGTTGCCATAATTTTGCTTTCCATTTTTCTTGCTAACGTGAATCCCTTCTCTAATGAATCAGGTTCCCAAAGGCGAACATCATGTTGGATATTATCCTTTAAAGACCCTATGAACACATCAATCCTATGCTCCTATGGAATATCTTTTACCCTTATGTTAAATTTTTGGAACTCTTCAATGTGCTCCATTATTGAACCCTTTTGTTTGAGACTTATCAATTGGCTAAAAAAAGTGTTGCTTTTTGTATCCTCATAATGTGCTATCAATTCTTCCGTAAAAATTGCCCAAGTGATAAATTGTTTACGAGAACAAAGCCATTGATACCATACAAACTGATTTGGTTCCAAATATACAGTTGCCATACGTACCTTTTGTGCGTTTTGCACATTATTGAGATCGAAGAATTGCTCCATCTGTAATATCCATGTGGCGGGATCCTTGCCATCAAACTTCCTCATATCGATTTTTGGAATATGGTGATTCTTCGATCCAACATTAGTGTCTATGGAATCATGATTAACATTTCTTTTGTTCTCATCATGAGTTTCCTTTACTACCTTTTCACCATTAGTAAGTATTTCTTGTAGAAAATTTGTCAAATCTGTCTTCAAATCTGCCATGCCTGTCTTCAAATTTGTGTTCAAATCTATCTTCAAATTGTCCATCTTAGCTTCCATGCCATTCATCTTAGCTTCCACGCCATTTATCTTAGCTTCCATGCCATTTATCTTAGCATCTGTTAACTTTTGTGAGCGTGACATTTGTTGCACTTGTTCTTGTAATTTTGATATATCATGTAGCATTTCCTCCTCTTCTTCATGAGTCATGCTAGAGCTTTCAGGTTCCTTACTAGGTGTTTGCATTTTCTTTCGTCAGGGCATCAGTTACCGATAATAATGCTCTACTATGCCCTTTGAATTCCTTCAAAATAAATTTTCAAACCAAGCTTAAGCAAAAATTTAAAAAAATCTACACACCTTTTTTCACTTTGTAGGAGCTCGATATTGCCTCTGATGTATCTCTGTACTTTCCAATCATCTAGTTCTGAATTTGTGACCTGTAGTAGCTAAGCTACAACAAGATTCCAGTACCTCTGATACCAAATGTTATGAAACCAGCTCAAGAAAAGATAGAAAAGATAGATCAACGCCTTAGAATTTAGCCTCTTCGAGGGGGCAACCTCCTTTACATTACATAAATGAACAATTTTTTGATGATAAAAATGAAAAGACCTCCTTTCTATATATAGGAGTCTAAGGGGTCATAACATAATCATAGTCGACATAACAATAATAATGTAAGGGCACAATAATAACAATAGTGGGCTTCTATGGGGCACAATAGTAACAATATGGGCACTACATGGGTACATCAATATAATAAGTGGGTTATACTAATAACAATAAGGGGTTACACTAGTAGTATAGGGGCCTTACAATTTTAGATTTAATGGAGCTGTAAACTACTGCTATGTTTTCTTGAATCAGAATTCTATCCAACCTTTCTTTAATGTTATTTTTTCCCACTCTTTTGTTGCTCCAAGTACATTTTCCGTTGTTTGGGGGAATGTCTATTAAGTTGTGTTGTTCCATTATTGCTTCCAGAGCATCCCTGGATGGGTCTGTGTGATATGTCCCTCCAAAAGTTTCTTCTATACTTCTTACTAAATTTTAATCCCCTCCAAGAATTATTTTCCCAGTTTATATTTCATTTAGTGCTTCCTTTATGGTGTCCCAACATTGCTCTTTTTCCTTGTAATGATTGGGGGCATATATGTTTATGAAACTGTACTTCTCTTTTGTGCTTGTTTGCTTTAGATCTGTTTGTATCTAGTGCTACTCTTTTTTGTTGTTGTATCATTTCCCAATGTCCTTTTTCCACATTGTGAAGATTCTTCCTAAAGCTCTTGTTGCCTGTATTGCTTCCCCTCCATAATTTTTGAATTTTTTTATTATTTTTTCCGTTTCATGGCTATTTTTTTTGGTCTCCTGAATCATAAGAATGTCTGGATTTTCTTTTGCCAGAATGTCTCTTGTGGCATTTTCTTTAAAGGGTGATCCCATTCCTCGAAAATTCCAGGAGACCACTATCATTATTTGCTTGTTGGGTGGTGCAAGGGGCCTTTCCCTCTTTGTTGGATTTTATCATTGTTTCCTGAGCTTCTTCCCATAAAGGATTACATTGGTTGTTGAGTTCCTAAGGCCATTTCCTTTGCTTCTGCTTCATCCCTCAGTTCTTTGTTTGAATTTCTTCTTGCTTGTTTTTATGTTCTACATTTTGAAGAGTTTCCTTTGACTGGTTTCCAGTTATAATTCTGTCTAATGAAGGAAGGGGTAGAGATTGAGTATTTGAGATCAGAGGGGATGCTGGGGGGTTGATAGTATGTGGGGGGGGGGGTGTGTCTGGATTTGGATCTGGGGGATGGGGGGCTGTGGGGTCCAATGGCCCAAAAGGATTTAGGCTAATGACAGGATTGTTGTTTTCTTTTGGTGATGGAGGGGGGAGGTCAGAGGATGCTAAGAGCTGCGATGAAGAGTGGAGGGGATATTTGTTGGTTGTCTTCTTCCTTTTAGCTTGATCCCATTTGTTTTCTGAGTCTTCAACATTTTCATTTTCATTTTCTTTTTTCTCGTACATCTATTAGCAAAATGACCATATTCGTGACATACCTTGCATTTGAAGGGAATTTTCTCATAATCCAGTTGTTGAATGTGTGTCCACTGATCCACTTTGATTTTGATCACCTCCGGAATCCTTTTCCCTAGATCCACTTCTACGCAGATTCTGGCACATGCATGCATATTTTCCTTTGGTTCGCACCTATCTATGTATTTCCCAACTGCATTTCCTATAGCTTTAACTAAATCATCTCCCAAGCAGTGAAGGGGAAGATGCGACAACCTGACCCAGACTGGGACAATGTTGGGCACGTCTATTTCTGGACTAGAATCCGGTGTCAATCTGTTTAGGTACAGTCCCCTTGTATCCATGAAGTATGGGCCATTCCTAAATATCAGATTGCGATCCTCCTTGGTTTCGAAGTGGAAGGTGTAGTACCCTCTTCCATATAACTTGATTGAAATTTTCCCATTTATTGACGTAGTCCAGTTCCTTTCTACCCATTTCTGGACGGTCTTGGGTGAGGGCCATAACCCAGTGAACTGCCAAACTAATCCATGCTCTGCCAGGGATAGAGCTGCTCTACGGGGGAGAGCAGGGGGGAGGGAGATTTCAGGGATGTCTTCCAATATTTTAACAAACTTGGTTATTGACGGTCGATTTTTGGCCGGACCCATTGCAGATATGAGAGAGGCGAATGCTTTTGTTGTTCCTTCATTTTCTTGTTGGTGATTAGGGAGAGGATCTCCGTCCTCTGGAGGATCCATCGAGCTAAGGCCTCAGCAACAGGAGGTCACTGAGGGGCAGCTGCATGTTGCGTTCTCTGGCTAGGGCTGCTCAGTTCAGCTAGTAGTAGCAGCAACGTGTTTTATTGGTCTTGAGTCCCTTGTGTAAATTTTACCTACAAATTTTTCATACTCCCACATTCTATGATGTTAACACCAAAAAAATTAGAGGAAAAAAGAGAACAAGGGATTTTTTACAATTGTGATAGAAAATGCATTGAAGGTCATAAGTGTGCTAAGAAGAAATTATTCTATATAGATCATGAAGACGAGGAAGAACAGGAACAAGAAACATCAAAAGAAGAATATATATACTAGGAATCAACCCCAAGGACTGAAAAAGAAGAAATGAATCCAATCATATCTTGTAATGCATTAGAAGGAATTACCACTCCTCAAACTCTCAAGATAGAAGGATTTATCAAGAAGAAAAGGTAATAGTGTTGATTGATTTAGGTAGTGCTCATAATTTTAATCATTGTAAGATACCCAAGGATTTGAATTTCTTGATATATGTAGCACCAAAATGTAAAGTGATGGTTGCAAATGGAGGAGCCATAAATTCATTAGGGAAGTGCCATAATATCAATTTAACCATGGGGGAATATGTATTGAATAGTCCAATGCTTTCCATTCCAATGGGTGGTGTAGATGTTGTATTAGGAGTCCAATGGTTACAATCTTTAGGGATGATAGCTTTTAATTTTCAAGAATGTTTCTTGAAATTTTTCTTCGAACGAAAGGAAATTAAATTAAAGGGTACCAGAGGGAAACCTAGGAATATAATCAGTTCTAATGGCATGAAAAAGATTTTGAATAAGGAAAAACAAGGGGAAATTGCAGAATTATGTTCACTAGATGTTCAAACAACTAAGTCATGCATTTCCCTAGATATCCAAAGAGTCCTTGACATTTATTCCAAGGTATTTGAGAGTATCAAAGGGCTCCCACCTATTTGTGATCATGATCATGCTATTCAATTAATTCCAGGAAGTTTTCTTCCAAATATCAAACCTTACAGATATCCTTATTCCCATAAGAGTGAAATTGAATGTATAGTTGCATAAATGCTAGACGTGGGTACAATTCAACCTAGCCAAAGTTCTTTCTCTTCTCCATTAGTATTGGTGCACAAGAAGGATGGATCGTGGCATATGTGTCTGGATTATAGAGAGATCAATAAGCTCACTATTAAGGATAAATTTCCTATTTCTGTCATTGATGAATTGTTGGATGAACTACATGGAGAAATTTACTTCACTAAGATGGATCTTTTCTCAAGATATTGTCAAATTAGAATTAAGAAAGAAGGCATTCCAAATTTTTTTTCCAGAACTTCCGAAGGTCATTATGATTTTTTTGTCATTCCTTTTAGCCTTACGAATGCACCTTCCACATTTCAAGATTTGATGAATTCCATTTTAAAACCCTTCCTTAAAAAAATTTTGTTAGTATTTTTTGATGATATACTGATCTACAGCTCATCTTGGAAAGCTCAAGTTCAACATGTTGACAGGGTGCTAAAACTATTGGAAGAGAAACAAATCTATGCAAAAACCTCCAAATGTTTCTTTGGGGTATAGGAAGTGGAATATTTGAGTCATATTGTATCCCATGGAGAGTTAAGTTAGAACCTAGAAAAATCATAACCATAAAGGAATGAAAATTCCCACAATCCTTAAAGAATTTTCGAGGATTTCTCGGGTTGATTGGGTATTATTGCTAGTGTATTAAGAATTATGGGAAAATAAGAGTACCACTGACAATGCTATTGAAGAAAGATGCATTTTTTTGGACTCCAAAAGCAACTAAGGCATTTGAACATCTTAAAGAGGAAATGTGTCGAGCTCCATTCTTAGCTACAACAAACTTCACAAAAACCTTTATTGTGGAATGTGATGCCTCAGTAAATGGCATTCGTGTTGTTTTAATGCAAGAAGGAAGACCCATTGCTTTCGAAATTCGTCCAATCAAGGGAAAGTATTTACATAAACCTATTTATGAGAAGGAAATTTTGGCAATATTACATGCCTTGAAGAAATAGTGTCCTTACCTAATGGGAAGACACTTCAAGGTAAAAACAGATAATGATAGTCTTAAACAGTTCTTGGAACAAAGATTATCTTAAGAAGAACAACAAAAATGGGCCACAAAGATGTTGGGTTATGAATTTGAAATCATCTAAAAAAATGGAAATCACTATGTTGTCGCAGATGCACTCTCAAGAAGGGATAATATGTGGAAGCATTGCTCTATGCCATTTCTATTATCCAACCTGATTGGAAAACTGAAGCAAGATATGAATGGAAGAACGACAAAGCAATATGAACACTCATTGAAAGATGCAACAAGATCCCATTGCATCGATACATTTATATGGAAAAATGATTCACTATAGTACAAAGATAACTTATATCTATGTAAGAAATATCAACTCAAAGAAAAGGTTCTTTTGGAATTACACACCACTCTTATAGGAGGTCACTTTAGGGATTTTAAAAACTTGCCATAGGGTCAAGAAATATTTTTTTTGTGATGGCCTTAAATATGATATTCAAAAGTTTGTGGAATAATGTTTGGTTTGGAAACAAAATAAAGTGGAGACAATTAAGACCCCACGTCTTTTACAACCATTAGCCATTCCAAGTCAACGTTGGGAGGTCTCAATGGATTTATCACTGATTTACCCAAGTCCAAAGGAAAGAGTGTCATCATGGTGGTTGTGGATAGACTTACTAAGTATGCACACTTTTGTGGATTATCTCATCCTTTCAAGGCCAATAAAGTCACTACTGCATTTGTTGAAACAATTCAAAAGCTACATGGAAACCCAAATATTATTGTAAGTGACAAAGATCCCATTTTCACTGAAAATTTTTGGATAGAATTATTTTCTTGTCTTGGTACTCAATTAGCTCATAGCTCATATTATCATCCTCAATTTGATGGGAAAGCCAAGATAGCGAACAAAATTTTGGAAGGATATCTTCGTTGCTTTGTATTTGATAAGAAAACATAAGGGGTGAAGTGGTTACCTCTGGAAGAATGGTAGTATAACACTTCCTTCCATATTGTAGAAAAAATGACCCCATTTATGGTGCTTTATGGATATCATCCACCGTCCATCACATTGCCTTTAAGATACAATTCTAAGGTTTAAACAGTGGAAGATCACATCAAGCATCAACAAGAAGTTATCCAACTCTTAAAGCATAACCTAACTCTGGCACAAAATCGAATGAAACAACAGGAAAATAAACATCATAGTGAAAGAAGTTTTGATGTTGGTGATTGGTTATTTTTACAACTACCACCATATAAAAAAATGTTTCTCAAGCAAGCTAAGAAGGGTAATAAATTATCACCTAGGTACTTTGGCCCTCATAAGGTATTAAAAAAGATTGGTACTATGGCATACAAATTGGAGTTTCCGACATCTTCATGTGTACACCTAGCTTTCCATATTTCATGTTTAAAGAAGGTTATAGGTGATAAGCTCCTAGTTCAAACTATATTGCTAGAAGTTGACGAGGAAGGACAAATCATATTGGAGCCTGAAGCAATGAGAGAAACAAGAATTCGATAGCTACGAAATTGTTCAATTTCAGAGTATCTCATAAAGTGGAAGGACTCACCTGCTGAATATTCCAGATGGGAGGATGAGAATTTCATATAGAAGCATCTAGAACTAAATTGTTGAGGACAATACTTTTTGAAGGAGAGTGGCATGTTGGGTTCCCATAATAATAATGTAGCCCCCATGTTGTTTTTGTTGTGCCCCATAGAAGCCCATTAATTTTATTGTTGAGCCCTTACATTATTATTGTTATGTGGTCCCTAATTATATTGTGACCCCTTAGACTCCTATATATACAAAGGATGTCTTGTCATTTGAATTGTCCAAGAATTGTTCATTTATGTGATGTAAAATGAGGTTTCCCCCTCGAAGAGGCTTATTTTCATGTCTTTGATCTATCTTTTCTTCTATTTTGTGATCTGGTTACATAACATAACCCTTATGTACTTATTAAGTATCCAGGCGGTCTACACAACCATCTGCAGAAGAAAGTGATGTCATTCAAGCCAAAATTGGTGGACGAGGCTTCTATAAAGGCACAATAGGTAGAGAACATAGGCTTGAAGAAAGGGAAACCAAGTGGATCAAAGCAAAAGGAGCACTAGGATGCTTTCGAGGAAGGGAAAACGAAGTGGAAAGGGGGAAACGATAAAAACATCGAAGCCATAACACATCAGTGCAAAGATCCCAACAGATACTACAACCACTATCATATTGACAAAAATATAAAGGATAAGTGCTAGAAGTTGCATCCAAATATTAACTTGAAGAATAAAAAGAAAGACAATAAGAAGAAGGATCTCATGGCCACTGATTTAAGCAACCAAGTTGAAAGTAAATTGAATGGGGATGAGAAGATAATCTATATGTTAGTGTAGAAGGAGATGAATTTGAGTATCATTGAACAACATGAAGTAAAAGAAATGGCCAAACCCTTCCACATAAAGATATAGGTTAAGAAGACAAATATTGATGCTTTGTTTGACTTAGGATCGTAGGCAAATATCATGGAAGAAAATTTGATCAAAAAAATGGGATTGGAATTTTGTGATCATCCAAGCCCATATCCATCAGGATGGGTAAATAAGGATGCAGAGTTGAAGGTAACAAAACAATGCAAAATTATATTTGCTATCAATGTTTATTTTATTGATGAAGTAGAACTAGATGTAGTTCCCCTTGATATATGTGGGGTGGTGTTTGACAGTCCATACATGTATATGCATGATGAAATTTTCATGTGAAGAGCCTTTTGTTGTTTTTCCACGATCCCGGTGTCTAGGATAGAATATTAGATCATTGATGCTGCTAAGCCAAGAATCACAAAGAAGCTACTTGCACAATGAAACAAGATACAATAGTAAATCTAATCATGCACAAAATATACACAATTTTTTACAAAAATATGTACAATAACTGAATTTTCGTTATATTAATCTAACTGGATAATACAATAGTCTAGGGATCCCATACTGGGGATAATGACCCTAAAATATCGAATTGATCCAGGTGGCTCCAGACACGCTCAGAATTCAACAGTGGCTATGGGAAAGCTCAAAAATCAAAGTCCTCATATTGTAGTGAAACTAGAACCATATTGTAATTCTCATCACCTTGATTCCAATGGTGCAAATGACACTCCAATCCGAGTTCATATGCTCCAGATATTCACGGTCAAAGTTTTGGTCGAACTTGGCCAAGTGGGAGGCTTAAGGAGGCAAAAAATTGGTAGAGACCTGGTGCACGAAATCCGACCATTGAAACGGGTGAATTTGTTGAACCGTTAATTTTCCTAATAACCCTTATTTTCGGCAAAGTTAAAAATGACTAATTCATTTTAAAAATGAAAAAATATTAAAAAATAGGGGAGCCCACCGGACTCGCCCACCCAACCAGTAATAACATATTAAAATATGCAAAGGGTCGGGGTGGTGGGCTACCACCCATGCCACATGGCACCATGATATATTATATTAAAAGACAAATAATGTTTGAACTGTCGAATATATAAATGTTAACATATATTTTGACCGACAACCAGTTCAAAAATTGACCGCCACATTGTTCAGGGCCAACGAGTGTCGAATCGGCACTGATCGGTGGGCCGGCCCGACAGGGATGACCCCATGACATATGCTAAACCTCACCGCATAACAAAAACTGTTACATATATCCTATAACAAAATGCTAACACAATGTATGACATTGCCAACACTTAACCGCCTGCGGTAAAGCGTGAATTCCGCCAACGGTGGGTTATAACTGCTGGTTAAAAAAACACGCTTTTCTATTTGGGGGTCGGTGGGGTTAGAACCCTCGACCACCCATGACCTATTCTCGGCATTTGCCAACGGGCCAAACAAATCACCTTGTAATCTCCACCCATAGAATAAAATTTAAGCCTTCATTCTAGTCATTCAGCAGGCCCAGTGGTGGAGGAGCGGTAGAACCATGAGCAGGGTAGAGGTGTGGAACCTTGAGCAAGGAGAATCAAGAGATGCCAAAAACATTTCCTTAGAGGGCCAGAGATGCGAGTGACAAAATTTGTCAAGCTTATAGTCATTTTTACACATTTTCTCGCCAGGAGTCCAATTGTGCAGTCAAAATCTCCATCAGAGCAGCAGAAATTCAAACGGGTAGCAACAAGGAATCTTTGAAGAATCTTATAGAATCTAAAGATTCCCTTGGAGTTTGGATTTTTATAGTGTTAGAATGATGCCAACTTTCTAGTAATTTTTCACAGAATTTCAAAGGGATAGTAGTGGTGAGCTCAAAATCTTCATCTGAGTAGCGAATTTTTCGGCTTTCTTCAGGAAGTAATCTTTGGGGGAATATTCCAGATGCCCTAGGGTCTAGAATTTGACATTATCAAAATGGGGAACAATTTATAGTTGTTTGACATGATTTCGTGCCACAAATTCAGCGGTGGTGTCTATTTCAGCAGCTGAGCTTTTCATTTTCCGGCCATCCCTAAAAGTGGAGGTATCTAGTGTAGTTATGTCATGATTTTCTTCTGATTTGTTGAAATGATGCTTTTGTTTTCAAGATATTTGTTATCATTATGTTAAGGGATACTTATATGCCACATATTGTGAGATTTTATTAGCTTTTCATGTTGAATGAATGCCCATTTGAGTAAGAGTTCCTATAGGATGTCTCATGGAGATACATGCCACTCTTGTTGAGGGAATTTTCCCATATGAGTGAGAGTTCCTGAGAACATCTCATGGAGAGACATGCCACTCTAGTTGAGGGTATTTATCCTTGTAATGAAAAATAACATACCATGCACATCATCATCTTGTAGTATTTAATGAAGCAACCTCCATACTCTTGACACCAGGGCCCCGAGACGTAACCCACACTAGGTGAACTCTGTTATGAATGTGTTTGTGTTTTTGATTTGTTCATCATCATTATGTTTCATCTTATTTACAATATGCACATGTGGCTTTTCATACTCTTTCATATGTAATTCTACTAACATCACATAATTAGAATATCTTGGTTAATTCTAGTAGCTAAAGAGATCCGCATCAAGTTTTGTATAAGAGCGATCTTCTTGCTAATGTGAATTGCATGTGTGAATGATTGAACATGCAACAAGAAAAAAAATGGAGGATGAAAGAGATATGTATGAGGCATTCTGCAGGATGTAAAAAATGATGGACATAATGTATGCAACTTATGAGGAAAATATGGGAAGAGAGGAATGAGAGAAAGAAAGAGTAGAGGACGATGCTCCATCTACCCCCTCGAGTGTACATTCATATTCTTCATGGTATTCATGTCATTTAGATTAGGAGATCTGTCAGAGTCTTCAAGTAGAGAATGTTGAATTGAGGAGGATTCTACGAGAAGAAAAAGAGGAGAAGCAGAGAGTGCAACTTCAGTTGCAGGCCATGGAAGATGCCTTGGAAGAATTGAAGCACAACGAAGGCTTAGCGAAGCCATCATCACCAATTTTAGAATTGACAACTGAGGTAAACAATGTTGATCATTCTTTAGTTTCATTTTCATATGATGCTATTTCTGTTGGAAACATAGAGGTACCCATTTCAAGAAATTGCAAGGACTCCTTACCAAGTTGGGATATAAAGGACGAGGACTTGGTGTTAATGTTATGGGAATGACTCAGCCATTGGAGGTGGTACAAAGACCTTGATTCGTAGTTTTGGGATACACTGAAGGAGAATGTTCAAAGGTGTTAGAAGCTTCCAAGACATTGTCGAAGCCGTTGAGGAAAGGGGATGATTGTAACACATCACAATCCTCAGATAACATTACACATTATAGAGGATGCTATCACTCTAAAATTTCCCAAGGGTTGTCATATTGTGTTTAAAGAAATAATAGAGGTAACCACAAACCTACTTTTGAGATTAGGATCTAGCCTTCTTAATGCTCAGAGAAGGCTCTCTATTAATGATTTAACTTTGTTGGATTAATTGGTTTTAGGCTAGTTATTTAAGTTTGATTGGGTTTTGATTTGATTTGGTGGTAGAATAAATGATTTATATGGATAGATGAGTGTCTTTTTACCATTGGGCCATGGATTCCAAATGTCAAGAAAACAGGACTGAATCAAGTTCTAAAGATAGTGTTCATAGGGCAAGGTATCTGAGTAAATTCAGATCGTTTAGGCTGGATGGTGAAGTGGTTTTTCAATCGGGGACAAGGGGCAGTTAAGGATTCCTCAAATTGGATAATGAGGGAAATGAAAGAGGTCAATCGAAACTAGGGAGAAATGAAGAATTCCCTACTCTGGATATCAGAAGAAAACATCAAAATGAATAACTGTTCAAGACAGAGTGTACTTAAACAAATTCTGTAGTAATATTCTAGTTATTTCATTCAAATTGGAAAACATGTAAGTATGTGAAATACTTAAGAAAATAAAAATTACACAAATGAAATATACTTCACTGAAGTGGCCCAACACATGAATCTTGTAATGCAATGCCTTTATTACTCAGTCTAGTCTGTTGACTTGAAAATGTTACAATAAACCCTCAGGTTTTAGATCAATATAACTATAGAAATGTTCAAAAATCCACCTAATACTTCAAATTATGAAGTATTTATACAAAAAACTTATTACAAAATAACCTAAACTATTTTAGGAATTATTCAAGGAAAAAGAAATATCTTCATGCAAGAAGACAGAGACAGATATGTAACTGATGCAAGCCGCCCCTCCTTTATTGTTTGTTGTTTTGATCTTTTGCTGCTTTCTCTCCTTGGCTGTTGGTCTACGCTGGCTGTCCCTTTACTTTGCCTTTGAATTTTAAACTCTGTCTTTTACCTGATACTCTTTGACTTAGCTAATCTGTTAGTCTCTGCTGTTTTACCTTGGATGCCCTTGACTGCTCTGTTTTACCTTTCATCTTCATAGTAAATCATTCAAATTTTCCCAAGACTCTGCATCTGGTAATTTAATATTTACCATTCTTCTGTAGATTTCATTAGTTTCTGTATAGTTTGCAAAAACAGGCTTGTTTATAAAGAGATGTTTTAGGTCATGCTGGAGGTAAAAGAGGTTCTCAAACGTCTGATAGAGCACTTTTCCTATAGGAATCCCTTTCATGGAGGAATTGTTGGATTGTTCCTTTTCTACTTCTCTAATTTTCTTATCATAGTCTTCGTGTGGCATCCACCTGTCATTTATCATTGATGGATTAGGTAGAACTTTCTTGCCTCAAAGCATCAAATTTCACCATAAACTTGGCTATTTCTAGCTCCATCGTTTGGAATTTCTCCTCAAGTTGTATCATCAGGTTTCTCTTGGTGATTAACTTATTTACCTCTAGCATGGTCTTAGTTCTATAAGCTATTCCAAGCTCTTGCAATTCATACTTGTTCTTTGAGTTAAGGAACTGGATTATTCATGAGGCTTCTTCTGGCTTATTCCCAAGTTTGGCTCTAACCCTTTGAATTGCCTCACCAGCCTCTTTGACCAAATCATTCTGCTCAAATATCACCTGTATAGATGTCCAAATATCATTGATTGAGTCAATGATATTGAACCATAAAATATATTTTTCTTGGGCTAGTGGCTCTTCCAGTGTCAATTCCATCTCTAACTTCTATATCCTTTCATTCAACCTGTTTGATTTCTGGGTTTCATTCTTATGCATGATTTGAGCTAGTTTCTTTTCATCCTCTAGACTTTTTATTTGTTCTTCAAGTCTATTTATTTCATTTGTTTGGATGGACATATCTTAAATGGATTTGATCAGTTTACTGGCTTCATCACTAGGATGAGCTACTGATATTGTTGAACCTATTGTTGATGTAGTAGCTGATGCAGTGGGAAGTGCTGTAGCTACTAGAGCTGCTGTGGCCATTAAAGCTGCCAAAGTAGAAGGAATTGCTATAGTAACTTTAGGAATAGAAGTGGTAGTAGATGCTTCAATGTTGGCCTATTTCTCCTGCACTAACTTATCCATCTCATTCTCCATTTCTTTTAATTGAGCATTTAATTGTAGAATGAGGTCCATCATCTCATCTTTTTGGCTTTGATTATCTATAACTTCCTTGGTCTGTGGATGTTCAGAAGGAGGCAATTTTAGTTGCTTCTTCAATGCAGTAATGTCTCCATTCTTCTTTTTTATGAGCTTCTCTGCTGCCTTGATGTCATTTGGATTATATCCAATCTCAATAACCAATTCTTCTAGTGATTTAATTCTGTTATCCTTTGCTTGTGAGGATGCCTTCTCTAGTTTAAACTGTGCTGTGATATTCTCTAGAGAATTTTGAAGTTTTTGTACACTCATAGCTTTGTTGGTCATTGTTGAGTATATCATTTCTCCTTCTTTCTTATGAAATTCAATCTGATCTATAGGATGAACATTTTTGGCCAAAACTTCAAATTATATCTTGTTGTAATCTGCTGGTGACTTAGGCTGCTGTACTATGGGCTACAAAAAGGTCATTTTCATTTTCCCCATTTTAATGTCAAAAGCTGAAAGTAACCTATTCTGATTACAAGGAGTATGTTTGAAATATTGGGCATAGGTTTCAGCTTTCAATGCTTCATTTCTCAACTTTATTTCTTTATACTTCTCCTTTATATATTTTGTAGGTTTTAACCCTATACAGAAATTACCTGCATACAAATTCTTAAACAAAGAAAATAAACAATGTGAGAGCATAACCCATAAAACACATATGCACAGAGATTTTTCCCTGGATCCAAAAACCGGGACTACCAGCTTGATTTTTCATTATGTTCCTTTCAATGTTACAATACATATTTATACATGCCAAAGCATCCAATACCATGGACCGAAAACCATCGCGTCCAATACCACGGACCGAAAACCATCGCGTCCAAAAAACATGTGCGAAAATCATGCACAAAACCATAGGTGGGTCCGCCCAACCTAACATATGGTCCAAAACCAAAATTTTCCGGGGCGCTGCCCCGGACCCCATAAAGTGGGGTTATGGGTGCCCTTCAAACCCCCTATTAACTACGTGGAAAGAATATAACACAACCCAACAATCTCCCACTTGTTGTTTTCTTTCCACGGGGCCCACAGGACAGCTTAGTCATTTTTTTTCAGCCCTGAGATTGCCATTGCTTCTCTACACCAAGAGAACTTCTCAGAGCTCACAGATTTTGTCAATGCATCTGCAGTATTCTTCAAAGTGTCCACCTTTACCAGCAAAACCTTTCTGTCTTCTATCATATCCCTCACAAAGTGATATTGAACATCAATGTGCTTTGTCTTTGAATGATAAGCAGGGTTCTTTGCCAAGAAAATTGCACTTTGGCTGTCACAGTCTATTCTTATAGCTCCCTGTACTAACCCCATACTTGAACACAATCTCTGCAACCAAACTGCTTCCTTTCTTGCATGAGTGGCTGCCATGTATTCTGCCTCTGTAGTTGATAGTGCCACTACAGATTGTTTCTTACTCATCCAACTGACTGCACCTCCAAATAGGTTAAACACATACCCACTTGTAGATCTTCTCTGATCCAGATCTCCAGCCTAGTCTACATCAACAAAGCCATGAATATCCAACACTCTGTCCAATCCTGGTCTTCCTTGGTAGCACAAACCATAATCACTAGTGCCACGCAAATACCTGAAAACCCGCTTCACTGCTGTCCAGTGCTCCTTCCCAGGTTTTGACATAAACCTGCTCAATACTCCCACTGCATGTGCAATGTCTGGTCTAGTACAGACCATTGCATACATCAGGCTACCCACTGCACTTGCATATGGAACACAGGACATGTCCTCTTCCTCTTCTTGTGTCTTGGGACACTGTTTAGCAGATAACGTCACACCTACAGGAATAGGAACCTTCACCGGTTTACTATCCTGCATATTAAACCTCTGGAGTATTGTCTCGACATACTTCCTATGGTTTAACCAGAGCTTCCTCTTTGACCGATCTCTTTTAATTTCCATGCCCAAAATATAGTTTGCAGCACCAAGATCTTTCATGTCGAATTTGGAGGACAATTGGGTCTTCAAATCCTGGATAATTTCTTTGTCATTTCCAACCAGCAACATATCATCCACATACAAGACCAGATAAATAATACGGTCACCAATTAATTTAAAATACACACAATGATATGCTTTTCTTCTGGTGAAGCCAAGTCCCCGTATAAATGTATCAAATTTCTGATACCACATCCTTGGTGACTGTTTTAACCCATACAGAGACTTCTTTAACTTGCATACCAGTTCTTTCTTACCCTTCACCGCAAAGCCTTCAGGTTGCTTCATGTAGATTTCCTCTTCCAAATCCCCGTGAAGAAATGCTGTCTTCACATCCATCTGTTCTACCTCAAAATCAAAAGCAACAGCAACAGATAAAAGTAATCTAATAGAAGTTACCTTGGCAACAGGAGAAAAAATATCACCAAAATCAATTCCCGGCACCTGGGAATAACCTTTTGCTACCAACCGAGCTTTGTATTTCTCCACCTTTCCTTCTGCATTTGTCTTCTTCTTGAACACCCATTTGTTGCCAATGGGTTTCCTTCCAGCCGGCAACTCCAGCAGATCCCAAGCCTCATTTTTGTGCAAAGATGCCATTTCATCGACCATGGCCTCTTTCCAGAGTTTTCTGTCCTCTGAATCCACTGCTTCCTTCACAGTTCTGGGATCATTATCAGTAACAGACAAAGCAAAATTTAAACTGAAAGCAGATGGACTATACCTTTCTGGCTGCCTTCTTTCTCGAACTGATCTTCTCACAGCCGAAGTTTTTGGCTCTTCATCTTCTGATTCCTCCTCTGCTGCAGAGTCTGATTCTTCCTCCTTTGGCTCAAACTCTATCTTCTCAGGTTCCTTTGGTTGGACTTCATGTTGAATAACATCTTTTACCTCTCTGAACAACACATCTCGGCTGTACAAAACCTTCCGTGTGACTGGGTTCCAAAGCTTATAACCCTTTAAACCATCCTTATATCCAATAAAGATGCACTTTTCAGATTTACTATCCAACTTGGTTCGTTTCTCCTTTGGAACATGTACATATGCATCACATCCAAATACCCTTAGATGTGAAAGAGAGGGTTTCTTACCAGTCCATACTTCTTGTGGAGTCTTATCCTCCAACGCTGATGAAGGTGATCTGTTGATCAAGTAACATGCAGTATCCACCGCCTCTGCCCAGAATTCTTGTCCTAACCCAGCACCACTGAGCATGCTTCTTGCCCTTTCCATCAACGTCTTGTTCATTCTTCTGCGACTCCATTTTGCTGAGGTGTATATGGAGTAGTCTTCTGCCGTGCTATACCACACTTCTTACATAATTCTTCAAATTCCTTGCTACAAAATTCTCCACCATTATCTGTCCTCAACACCTTTATCTTCTTCTCTGTCTGATTTTCCACCAGAGCCTTAAATTCTTTAAACCTGTCAAAGACTTCAGATTTCTTCTTAAGAAAATATATCCATGTATTCCTTGAGAAGTCATCTATGAATGACACATAGTACACAGACTTACCCAGTGATGGAACCTTCACAGGTCCAAACACATCACTGTGCACAAGCTCTAATATCTGTTTCGTCCTCTTACCACCAGAGGGGAAACTCACCCGATTCTGCTTCCCATATACACAATTTTCACAGAAATCAAAATCTAGAGAGCTATCATTCATACCTTCTACCATATCTTTACCATGAAGTATTCGAAGGCCCTTCTCTCCAATATGTCCAAGCCTTTGATGCCACAACATGGTCTTCTCTCCAGAGACCACTAGATTTTCTACTCCATTTTCAGGAACCATAGAACTATTGCACCCATCAACAACAGTGCTACCTTGCAGCTTGTACAGAGTTCCAATCCAAACTCCCCGCATTAATATCAGTGCTCCTCGAACCATCTTGCAGGTATCTTTCTCGAACACCGTCTTTACACCTGCATCATCCAACTTGCTTACAGAAATCAGATTTCTGGCTAATGCAGGAATATGTAGAACACCCGGAAGTGTTCTAACCCTTCCACCTTGCAAATTCAACTTTACTTTTCCCCGACCAATGATTCTAGCCTTCCTATCATCTCCTAAGAAGACATCACCACCATCGTATTTCTCATACTCGCAGAACCACTCTCTATGGGGAGTGAAGTGAAAGGATGCACGTGAGTCAATCAACCATGCCTCATGATCTACATGTGTACTTGAAGAAGCCAAGTACACATCCCCACCTTCATCTGAGGTGGTTTTCGCCTCTGCAAAAGGAGCATCATCAGATCCCTTTCCTTTATCAGGAGCTTTAGATTTACAATCCCTTCTGAAGTGCCCTTCCTTTCCGCATTTCCAGCACACCACCTTTGTAGGTTTTCCTGGAGATTTAGATCTCCCACTCGATGACTTATTTTTGTTTCTGTTTTGGGACCGTCCTCGTACAAACAAGGCATCACCATTCTGGTTGTCCATATTTTTCCGTCTCATCTCCTCCGTCAGCAAGGTTGAGACTATTTCATCAAACTGCAAAGCAGTTGCATTGCTACCTATTGCAATAACCAGACTATCCCATGAATCTGGTAGAGAACACAACAGACTGATGCACTTATCTTCATCTGAAATTTTAATATCAACAGATAATAACTGACTTACCACAGTATTAAACGCATTCAGATGCTCTGTCACCGAGTCTCCATCTTTCATCCTCAGGTTATACAGCTTTTTCCGCAGGAATAGTTTATTCACCAGAGACTTAGATTGGTACAAAGTCCCTAACTTGACCCACAAAGCCTTTGCCGTAGCTTCCCCTGATACATTTAGCAATACTGAATCTGAGACACACAATCGTATTGTGTTCTTTGCCTTCCGATCCAACTTCTTCCATTCTTCATTGGTCACTCCCAATGGTTTAGTACCCGGATCTACTGCGATCCACTGATCTTTATCCACCAACAGATCCTCCATCTTGAGTTTCCACAACTAAAAATTCTGACCATTGAACTTCTCAATCTCTATCTTTCCACTGCTCGCCATCTTCTTTCACCACCAGAATCGATCTCGCAGACCTCCCACTGAACAGGGTCTACCATAGGCCCGAGCGAAACCCTTCAGCAACAAAGGCGTCCCCTTGAAGCCAAAACAGCTCTGATACCAAATGTAGGTTTTAACCCTGTACAGAAATTACCTGCATACAAATTCTTAAACAAAGAAAATAAACAATGCGAGAGCATAACCCATAAAACACATATGCATAGAGATTTTTCCCTGGATCCCAGAACCGGGACTACCAGCTTGATTTTTCATTATGTTCCTTTCAATGTTACAATACATATTTATACATGCTGAAGCATCCAATACCATGGACCGAAAACCATCGCGTCCAATACCACGGACCGAAAACCATCGCGTCCAAAAAACATGTGCGAAAATCATGCAAAAAACCATAGGTGGGTCCGCCCAACCTAACATATGGTCCAAAACCTAAATTTTCCGGGGTGCTGCCCCGGACCCCATAAAGTGGAGTTACGGGTGCCCTTCAAACCCCCTATTAACTACGTGGAAAGAATATAACACAACCCAACATATTTTTCTTTATCCACCAGTTTGCTGGATGAAGAGACTTCAATACTAAGCTGCTTTTGAATAATTTGAGTATTAGAGGTTGAAGGATGATGAGTTTCCTTTGAAACTGCTGGAGCTGTACTCTCTCTGACCATTGTATCTGTATCAATGATTTGAACTGTCTCAACTATCTCTTCTTGCTCATTTACAGGATTTAGCTTGGGCTTCTTCCTGTACATAATTTCAAATCTGTCATCTGTTGTATCCTTGTTTGAGCAAGAACCTTCTTCCCTAGTCCTTTTTGCATTTTTGTCCTGTAGGGTTGGAGTATGCAGAATGGAACTAGTATCCATCTATTTCTCCATATCTATTAAGGTGTTTTCCAACCACTCTGACTGGTTGGCATATTTTTCAATGTCTGGCCTGGACTCATGCATAAAAGGGCTCAATTTAAACTTGAGTCTTAGTTTGTTTATGACTCCTAAAGGATCATATTGCCATTTGAAACTATTGGTGAACTTCATTTCCTGTAAACATTTTTTTGCTTCTTCTCTAGCTTCCCTATTATTGCAGATAAAAGGACCAAGTTGGTTTTTTATTTTGAATTGTGTTTTCTTCCTGGTTGATAGAAAATTCACATCATCTGAATTTATGATCTGCCTGATATACTCTAATGCAAATATCCTCATGGGGAGATATTTGGGCAGCTTATAGGGAGTGAGCTGGCATCCATACACCCTTATTTCAGTGTGGTTCTGGTATAAATACTAGTCTCCTATTCTACTGTGTTTGGACAACTGTAAAACTTTCTTTATCTCATCACTGATCCTGGGTTGATTGCTACTACTTAGCATGTTAACCACTGGGTGAACAAATGAATCAATGAACTCCTTGTAGCTGAAACAGTGGAATATTTTGGATTAAGGGTGTCAAAGATAATAGATCTAGGATTGCCCTTAGTGTCCAAATTTTGAATGTTAACTGGAAACCTGTCTGATTGGAAATATAGGAACATATGGAACAGTATTGAAGAGTATTTAAATACTCTTTCATCTAGAAATTTGATCAATTGATCATGGATTCTATCTGCTAAGAACTGGGCAAAATTGAAAATTGTAGTTGGAGGCTTTCCTGGGAAAAAATAGAAAGGAAAGATAGTATAGGCTCATTTACATGCTCATCGGTGGTATATCCTAGAATACAAGACAACATGGTTACAATCTGTCTTGCCCTCTCAGAGAAAATGGTGGCAGAGTATGGAGGATTGTCTGTAGGAATATGAGCCTCTTCTAGGATGAAATTTTGAAAAATTTGAGATCTCTTGGGAAGGTCCAGCTTTAAGTACAGTTCAAGTAGGTTTTCAATAGAAAATGGGGTTTCACTTGGCTTTAGCTAGATCTACAACATTTCATTTATTGACTCTGCAGTGATTGTCAATAAAATCTTTTGGTTAGGAGAGACTATGGCTCTTTGACTTGGGATATAGTAGAGGTGGCATAGGTGGATGATTTCAGGGAACTGGTATACCTGTGGGAACAAGTATTTGGGTAAATTGGACTCACATAACTGATTATCATCACTGTGGTCGAGGAATTTGTCTTTACTCCAGCAGTGGAGTTTCAATAAATGACTAGGGGAGGTTGTGTCTTTGATCTAGAAATATCTGTCGACCAATGAGAGGTGGTCAATATCCAGGTGTGGGCTTTGCAGGGGTTTTTCTTTCAGAATGCTTTAGGAAGCCATAATTTTGTTTATTTTATTGAATTAATCACTATCTGGCTTAAGGAGGTGGGTTAGGACATCTAGAATAGTGTGAAAAGTGAATACAATATGCAACAAAGTGTTTGGGATGCCACAATGGCTTTCTTGATTTTGGCAAGTCTTTTAGTTGGTTTAATTGATTAAGCCATTAAAAATGCTGTGCAAAGCTTAATTATAGGCCTTCTGGTACTTCAGGAATACCTGGGAAATGGAGATTTGGTATGCAGAAGGGTTCTGTGGGAGTAGCGGAGGCTTTCTAAGGCTTCAATGGTATTTATGTTGCTTCAAATAGGAGTCTTCAACATCTTCTGGAGCTTTGGAGTTGGTCGAAAGAGGTTCTTTGCAACAGAATAACAATGAAAAGGATAAAAGGGAGGCTTTTTGGTTTTTAACCAACAATGGTTAACCTTTGGGTGCGAGATTTAGTTTGAACAATAGGCGGTTTCAAACTTACTCGGGGAGGCGGTATTATGGCTTATCGCACCTATTTTGAGTGTAGGGTGGTATTTTTTTAGAGGACGTGATATAACATGGGGCTACCATGTAGAAACAAGGTAGGCGGGCAAAACCATGAATCTCGCGTGCTTTTGGGATGTTAAAGATCGGATTTGGGAGCGCGCAATATGGGATGCGGGTCATTGGATCTGGAGGTGGGTGATTAGAGGGTTATCGTGTGGCAGAGTTGCGAGGGATGAGTCGGGGTGTGGGGTTGGGTTTTTAATTAAAATGTAACAGGATTTAATATATGCAATGGGTTAATAAAATGCAGGACCCGAGAAGAAATATATTAGGGATATGAGTTAAAAGGGTATCGAGGAGGGTTTTTTAATGGGGCTCAATACATTATTTAAACTTAGGATAAGGGGGTTTTAGTGGGTTTAAATGGAAAAGGGAAATTGATAGGGGGAATGATTTTTAAAGGGAAATGTCTAGGGAAAGGTGTGAAATAAAGGGGAAAAGGGTTAAAATGAAGGGAAAGGGTTCTTACAATGGAAATGTGTTAGAATAAGGGGAAATGAAAAGGGAAGGGTCCTTTGGAATCAAGAAGGGGAAAATACTAAGGAATGAAAAGTAATGAAGGGGAAATGAAGGGAAATTAATAAACTAGATATGTAGGGGTTAGTGAATTGAGGGGAAATTGGTGAATGAGCTTTAGTATTCAGACCTAAAATTATATAGAACGTTTAGGGTAAATACCCAAAGTAATATACAACTTTTTGTGAATGTCCTCTTTCTTTGATAACTATTCCTGCACATGAAACATAGGATTAAGCATGATGAAGGTGCATTTGAGTTAGTAACCTTGTGCATTCCAAAACCTCTTTTACCTTCCCTTTATTTACCTTAGCATTTTCTCTTCATTCATAGGGTTCATTTGAGCTTGCTAACCCTCTATTTATTTTTCTTTGATAAGAAAAATATCTAATTCTAATCTTATAACTTCCAATGGCTCATATTAAAATGATGAGCTCATTATATTTCTCTACCTATCCACTGATCTGCCAAGATTAAACAATTTGGCTAGATATTTATTCTCTATCTATCAACATGAAATTTGAAACATGAATGAATCAAGTTTAAACTATTTGACCATCATGGATTGTGGCATTTTTGACAAGCTACACACAATCTTATTTTGCAAGGCAAAGTAAAAAGTAGTGGCATTTGAATTTGCATCACTTTTAGAATCTATTTTTTTATCTATTTTTGGTGGGGTTCATATTTTATTTTCTTTTTTTATCCTTTTCTTTTAGTCCTTTGATTTTTCTTTTAGGACTTACCCTCTTTACATTTTTTATTTTAATATGGGAAAACATTTTGCAGAAAACAAAAGTATGTACAATATTACATGACTAATCATAGTCAATTCAAAATTATGAATCCTATTATTATAGGACCCTAACATTGGCTCCACATGGGGATGGAATTTCCTGGTGAAATGTCAAGAACTTTAAGATCAGTAGCCTTTGAAACTTTGATTGTGCCTGCCTTGTAACTGCTTCTCTATGATCTGCTTTATTCATACATATGATGGTGCACCTTTCAAAGCTTAGGGCCTTCTCTTCGGGCTTCAACCTCAAAAGGTAATCATCCAATCCAATCTAAACTTGGAAATGTTATGTACAATGAGCAAAGTAAACAAATGAACTAATGTTAATTTGGGGACAAGTAATGTTTCAACATTCTACCATTGACTAGTCGACCTGATAGATCTGTTCCATCTAACAACTTCAAGAAAAATGCATTGTCACCTCTGTAACCATAAATGATGTAAGGGCTTTGCCATAGGAAATAAAATTTCCCATGTTTACCCTTTTCTTCTCTTCTGGAATCCCATTTGAGTACTTTTTCACCTATGTAAAAATCACCATCTTTGGTTTTCTTGTCAAAAATATTTTTGATTTTATCTTGGATCACTTGGGATTTGACATAAACTTCTTCTTTGGTTTGCTGCAAATGTATTGTCTGATTTATCCTCCTTTAGATATCATTGGATTCTACCTGCAGTTCCTGGATCATCTTCATCACTGGTACTCCTAAAGAGGATGGAAAAACAACATCCATTCCATATACTAGTTGATAAGGAGATGTACCAATGGAATGTTTTGTAGTGAGTCTATCTGCCCATAAGGAATTAACAAACTTTTTGTTCCAGGTCTTCTTATTTTCTTCTAACAGTTTCTTGATGACATTAACAAGGATTTTGTTTGAGGATTCTGCAAGCCGATTGCCTTGAGGGTAATAGGTAGTGGAATGGCCAAGGGTAATGTGATATCTATTACAAAAGTCTACCATTTTCTTGGATTTGAAGGCAACATCATTATCAATGATGAGCTTTTGTGCGCATCCAAATCTAGAAAGGATGTTATTTTCAAGGAATGAAATGATGACATAATATGTCGCTTGTCTAGAAGGGATGAAATCTATCCATTTAGTAAAGTAATCAGTGGCTGTCAAAATCCATTTATGTTGGGCTGAGGAGGATGGGTGAATTTCACCAATGAAGTCTAGACCCCATTGCTGAAATGGCATTTCTGTGGAGATGGGTTTGAGGGGTAATGGTAAGAGTTTCTTCTTTCCTTCAAATATTTGGAATTTGTGATAGGAGGTCACATATTTTCTGACATCTGCAAAAAGGGTGGGCCAGTAAAAACTTGCCCTTAAAATCTTATCAGTAGTTGTTTTCTAGTATAGGTGTCCTCCACAATCTCCTGCATGAAATTCCTGCATGACTTTGTCAGCTTCATCTTTTAATAAACAATTTAACAAAATGCCACCATTATCTTTCCAAAATAAATCATTGTCTATGATACAATATTTCATTGATTTCATTTTCAAGAATCTACCTTTAGTTCTAGATAAACCAGGAGGAGCTTGTAAATTTAGTAAAACAAATATGATATCTGTATACCAAGGTGAATCTAAAAAAGTTTCACTGATCTGTGGAGTCTCCATCTCTTCCTAATCATCTAGAGCACCAATGAAATTTATATCTAAGGCTTGAAAGTTCAATTCAGCCATGAGTTTAGCTAAACCTTGGCCTTTGATTAGTTTTGTGGGCTTTATTTCAATATCATATTCCAAAATAGTGGCAATCCATTTGCCTCTCTTTCCATCAGGCCCATTCTGTGTTAGAATGTCCTTTACTACTGAATTTGGAACATATGCAATAATGTGTGAGTATAAAAT
This sequence comes from Pinus tabuliformis, assembly GCA_031772625.1. NCBI lineage: Eukaryota > Viridiplantae > Streptophyta > Pinopsida > Pinales > Pinaceae > Pinus > Pinus tabuliformis. The sequence continues at coordinate 305,892,710 of CM062816.1, read as the reverse complement.
GTACACTCTGAAATCCTTTATGGCTTTTACTAAAGCAAGAGCTTGTTTTTCCATTATATTATACTTTAGTGTAGCATCTCTCAAAGATTTGTTGAAAAATGCAATAGGCTGCTCATAACCTTGATCATTCCTTTGCAACAAGATTGCTGCAATAGTGTGTTCTGAAGCAAAAGAAAAAATTATAAAATATTTTTTGATATCAGGACTTATTAAGGGATTCTTTGATTGCCTCAAAAGACTGCTTAGCCTCTACTGTCCACTTAAGTGTTGAATCTTTCTTTAACATGTTATTCAATTCTTTGATTAGTTCTGCTAAGTTAGAAATGAATCTTCTAAGAAAATTTATTTTACCTAAGAATGATTGCAATTCTTTAATGTTCCTAGGGTGACTGATGTTTAGGATTGCCTCTATTCTATCTGGATCAATTTTAATGCGCTCTTTTGAAATTATGTGTCCTAAGATTTTCCATTCTTCTAGACCAAAGAGTGTCTTTTTGGGATTCAAAGAAATTCCAAATTTTCTACATTTAATAAAAACTCTGTTGAGGTGATCTAGATGTTCATTATCTGATTTGGAAAATATTGTGATATCACCTTGGTAAATGAATAAAAAGTCATGGATTTCTTTTGCAAAAGCTATGTCCATTGCTCTTTGGAATGTTGCTCCAACATTCATCAATCCAAAAGGCATTTTCAAATGCATGAAAGTACGCGAGGGAGTGGTAAATGCAGTCTTTGGTTGATCCTCTGGTTGAACTAAGATTTGGTTGTATCTAGAGAATCCATCAAGTAATGAAATTCTAGATGACCCTACTACCCTTTGGATAATGTGGTCCATTTTAGGGAGGGGATAGTTATCCTTCACTGATACTTTGTTCAAGTTTCTGAAATCAACACAGAGTCTTATTTCTCCTATTTTCTTTCTAGTGGTTACTAAATTAGAGACCCAATATGAATATCTAATTGGTGCTATGATTTGTGCTTCATACATCCTTTTTACTTCTTTTTCTATCAATGGCATAAGAACTGGATTAATCCTCCTAAGCTTTTGTTTGAAGGGTTTCTGATCTTCTTTAATGGGTATTTTATGTTGAATAATGTTGGTGTCATAAGATTTGAGGTCTTCATAACTCCAGGCAAAGACATCTTGAAATTATTTAAACAAACTTATGTATTTCAGCTTTTCAGCTGGAGGTAATGCTTTGGATAATTTAATAAGCTTAGGTTTTTCTTTTGTTCCTATGTTACATTCTTCTATGTATGATCTTAAAGGCTCCATTTTTGGTTTTCTAGCTACATCATTTGAATCAAACAAATCTTCTAATGGGACTAATCTCTTAGGCAAAAAGTTATTTTTAAGGTTTAAAATCTCAGAATCATCATTAACTATTTCTTCTATTTCTACTTTTTCTAAGTTATCTATTTCTACTTTAATGAATTTAGTGGGTTTATTTACATCTACAACGTTTGTATCTATCTCACTATCTATGATGTCATCTATTGTTGTTTCAAGGAAAACTAGTGTCGATTCAAACTGCTAGTCCCACTAAGATGGGTAGCTATCTTAGAAACAAACAATGAAAGATTTTCAAGAGTTCCTTTAAGTGTGATAGATGGAAGAGAAGAAAAGAGGACCAGCCTGGATCTTTCGCTTTGATCCTAGCTTTATTTCTCCTTTCCTTGATAGAATTTTCCACTCCTCTCCTACTTGTCCCACTTCAAAGAATACCTGTAGAGTCAAAGTAACAACAAACTATCAAAGCATATCTATCTAAAACATCATAAACAATGCAGTATCAGAAACACATGGACCATACAATTGCATTCATAAACAATAAGATTCAGAAATACACAATTATATGGAGGAAAACTCAAAGAACTTTATTAATAGTAGTGAAAGAGAGGATTACAACCCAGCTGTCTGATCCAACATCATCCTCCCAGTGTAGAAGCCCTCTTCACCTCATGAACAAGCAAATCACCCAACAATGCAATGTCTCTTCTCACCAACAAACCAACATCACTTCCTTACAAATTACAAAATTCTAGCCTCTAGATCTCTCAGATGAGGGATCCATTTATAGATGTCTTGCAAGGGTATGAGTGAGCTCTAGGTTTTTGATTAGTGTCATTCCACTGATAGTTCTTGGTTCCACTTGGAGATTTCATGATCTCTTACTCATCCCTGGGTGAATTCAGAGAGGCAAGTGTCACAGGAGAAGTTTCTAGAAGATTCCATGATCATCCACCTAGCAAACTATCTCTGCCATTTGTCTATTCTCGCTCATCGCACCCCACAGAAGTCCATTTCAGTATGCATCACACCTGGCCAGTTTGGCATTCAGTATGCATCGCACCTTACCCATGGAGCAGTCTGTATGGTCCAGTTTTGGCTAGTTCTGAGTAGTTTTTCAGGTGGAACTTCTGGGAAATGATGTAATCAGTTGACCATGATCCTTTAGGGTATGAAACAACACTTTTATGGACTTAAGGAGCCCTTAGTTTATGGACATATGAGTTTGGGGTTGTAGTGCTCAAATATGTCTATAACAATTTTACAATCAGTATCTATGTTATAGTTTTGGAATTCTCCCCCAGCATTCATAAAATTATAGCTTTGAGAATCTTGTGAAAAAATCTGCCAATATTTCAGATTATCAGGTATAAAAAGCCCGTGTCTTACCTCTACAGTGTACTGGTGATTGGGTTGAAAAGGTAATCTGCAAGTGCTAGAAAAAGTAGCCAAACTGTGAGCTTGCATGTTTTGTTTCCTAGGAATAACAACAAAATCAATTTCCAGAAGTTCTTTAATTAGATCTAGAATAGTTTCTTTGTATTGGCCAAGTCTAGGATTATTCACATAATACTCTCCTTTAATTTATTTTATGATCAATTCTGAGTCCCATGATAGAAACTCTCTTGGCTCCAAGGTTTCTTACAATTTGCAATCCTAAGATCAAAGCTTCATACTTTGCCATGTTGTTTGTGCATTTAAAGTTTAATTTAAAGGCATGACCTTCAAAATGATTATTTTCCATTCTATGAATCCATACTGCTCCTAATCTGTTTACTGAACCATCAAAGTCTAGGTGCCACCTAGATTCATGAAATATATTATCACTGTCAGATTCTGTATGTCCTTGTTTTATAACTGTGTTATTGCCTTTTCCACTATCTGAATTACATAAAATGAAAGAATCCATATCAGAATGTACAAAATAAATAGGATAGTTCTGTGGTTTATCTGTACTATTGACCATATATTTCATCAAAGTTTCTCAATAAAGCTTTTTGGGCTGACCAAATACTGAAATTGTGGCATAAGACATGTCTAACTATAGGGATCCCTGCAATTTTGCTCCCCATGAGCGGGATAGTAGCATTCCATACTTTGGAGGGATATCAACAACTACAATATCCATGATAATACTCTTACTTGGGTATTGAACTAGAGTGACACACAAATATTTTATCAAGCCTATGAATTTAATTTTACTAGAATCAAAAGAGAAATTAACTTTGTATGGTCTGGTTATATCTAAATCCAATGTTTCCATGATTGCTTTAGGCATTAAATTGTGAGATGCTCCTGAATCTAACATAGCATTGTGTAAGATTTGATCATGAATAGTCAAGCTAATGTAGAATGGAGGAACACCACTTTTTTCATGTTTTCCATTTACCTTAGGACCAAATATTAATTCTGGTTGGTCATCATTTAGATTAAAAGAGTCTTCTCCTTCATCTATATTCAATGTTTCAGTGATATGGGCTTTGGAGGAATCATTTTTTATCAATTCTGTCAAAGGAATTGTTATTTTCAATTTGGCAATTTCAGTTTGGATATTATATGGAGTTTGTGTTTTGCCTAACTGAATGATTTCCTCCTTGGAAATTTGAGTTTGTGTAGTCTTTTCTTTCTCATCTTCAATTGGTAACTCAGTTTCTGTTTGGGTGTCTACTATTTTACTATTTTCAATTTTTTGATTTGGAATAGTTTGGGAAGCAGTTGAAATATGAATAGCATTTGAAGCTTGAGTATCAGTTGATTTTTGGACATATTTTGAAGTTTTAAGAGCAGCTGATTTTTGAATATCAGCTGAAGTTTTAACAACAATATCTATATTGTCTACAATTTTTGGACTAGCTACAATCTTTGGAGTGAAAGTTTTTTTGGTTTCTCTAGAGAGAATTTGCAGCACTTTGGTTGTAGGAGCTCCCACTATTTTCTTGGTCTGAGTTTGAATAATTTTATTAGTAGGGGCTTCCATGTTTTTCTTACTCCTAATGTTATATTGCTTATGAACTTCATTAATGGCAAACTCATAACCTTGTTTATAATCAAAGGACTCTCCAGATTGTAACTGTAATTGTTGTAACATGCATAATTCCTATTCTTCTTGGGTAAGAAAAATAGTATTACCATCATTTATTCCCATTAAGTTAATCTGAGTGTCTTCATCTTCTTCATTTTGGTGAGAACTTTCAGCATAGTTTTCTTGGAAAGGTGGTCTAATCTATTGATCAGGTGGCCCTTCTCTAGATTTACCAGGGTTGGGATTCTTCCTAAAGTTTGGATTTATTATTTGAGGACCTTGTTGTTGATTATCCCATTGTGGTTTTCTTTCCATAATTTCTAATCTATCCACTAACTTTTCTAAACTTTTAGCCAAAGTATCTATCTTAACATCTGAAGTGGATGGTTCTTCCTTAATGGTAACTCTTCTTTCATTCCTCATTCTAGCTCTTTTAGCCAACAAGTTAGCTTCTATACTAACTGCATCACTTTGCGTCTGTTCTAAAGTTGGAGGGTTTATTTCTCTCTGTTGGTAAGACACATTAGTGTCAAAACCTTCAGTGCCAAGTCTAGTGGAGGTTTGATATTTGCAGGGATTGCATTATAAATACTATTAAACCTGGTATAATAGTTCTGAACAGACTCATTAGGACCTTTTCTAATATTTTCATATTCAGATAATATTTGTAAATGTTTTTTCTTTCTTTCCCATCTATTGATAAACAATCTAAGGAAAACAATTAAATCAGTAATATGACCAACAAGTAAATATTTAAACCATTTCTTGACATCTCCTGCTAGTGCTTGTGCAAATAATCTCATTTTTACATATTCTTCATCAATTTAATGCAATTCAAAATAATCACTCATTTTATTTACATGTTGTTGTCCAGTATATTGACCAATACCATCAAACTAAATTTTTTTACTCTGGTAATCTTGGGGCATGGCATGTACTTGAGCTGGCAAGGTCAAAGAAGCATATCTGGCAGCCATGGCTAAGATTCTAGCTTGGCTAGGAGGTGAAGTGGTGGTGCTTGAAGATGAACTTGAAGGGCTTAAAAATGAGCCTGAAGTGCTAGAAAATGTAGCATAAGTGCTAGAAGATGAACTTGGAGTATTTTGAGATGGAAATAAAACTCTAGGATGAAGAGGAAGCTTGGGGGTGAATGATTCTGTGGAATGAAGTGTAGTGGAAATAATATATGAGGTGGTACTAAATAAAGATGAATTTAAAAACTCTGAAGGAATGGTAGAAGGCTTAGGAGTAGCAAAAATTAGGGAAGCTAATTCAACTGACTGTTGAAAATAGGCTTCGTCTATATGTCTTATCAAATTTGAGGTTAAAACATCAAGTTTGTCAAAAGTGTCTAGAACATGCTAATCTAAATCAGGATGTATAGTATTATTCTTTGATTCAATAAATTGAATAAGAGCAGGGTCTATTATAGTATCATGGAGTAAAGTTTCAGATTTGGTACGAAACAATGAATGCTCAAATGATAAATCAAATTGAAGATCCTCCAAGTTTGATAGCTCTTTAGGAAGTGAATTTTCTTTGGTTAGCTGACTAATGCTTTCTTGACTTTCTACTTTATTGTTTTTTCTTAATATTTTGTCCGGATTATCAACAATTATAGCAGGGTTTGGATCTCAATGTGCCCTGGTATAGTATGTTCTTTTGGAAGCCAAAATTTTAAATTTTAATTTTTTTTAATGAAACTTTTGACAACCCTAAAATGGTCTTAAGGTGAAAAGGTGAAATTTAAGGTTTCCTTTTAAGGTTTATTAAACTGAGGACTCGTTTCCCCAGTATGGTCGCCATTATGTTATCACTCTAAAATTTCCCTAGAGTTGTCATATTGTGTTTAAAGAAATAATAGAGGTAACCACAAACCTATGTTTGAGATCAGGATCTAGCCTTCCTAATGCTCAGAGAGGGCTCTCTCTTAATGATTTAACTTTGTTGGATTAATTGGTTTTAGGCTAGTTATTTAAGCTTGATTGGGTTTTGATTTGATTTGGTGGTGGAATCACTGATTTAGATGGATAGATGAGTATATTTTTACCATTGGGCCATGGAGTCCAAATGTCAAGAAAGCAAGACTGAATCAAGTTTTAAAGATAGTGTTCACAGGGAAAGGTAGCTAAGTAAATTCAGATCTTTTAGGCTGGATGGTGAAGTGGTTTTTCAATCAGGGTCAAGGAGCATTTAAGGATTCCTTAAACTTGATAATGAGGGAAATGAAAGAGGTCAATCGAAACTAGGTAGCAATGAAGAATTCCCTACTTTGGATATCAGCAGAAAACATCAAAATGAATAACTGTTCAAGACAGAGTGTACTTAAACAAATTCTGTAGTAATATTCCAGTAATTTCATTCAAATTGGAAAACCTGTAAGTATGTGAAATACTTAAGAAAATAACAATTTAACAAATGAAAGATACTTCACTGAAGTGGCTCAACACATGAATCCTGTAATGCAATGCCTTTATTACTCAGTCCAGTCTGCTGACTTGAAAATGTTACAATAAACCCTCAGGTTTTAGATCAATATAACTATAGAAATGTTAAGCAATCCACCTAATACTTCAAATTATGAATTATTTATACAAAAAAATTATTACAAAATATCCTAAACTGTTTTATGAGTTATTCAAGGAAAAAGAAAATCTTTATGCAAGAAGATAGAGACAGATATGTAACTGATGCAAGCTATCCCTCTTTTAATGTTTGCTTTTTTGATCTTTTGTTGCTTTCTCTCTTTGGCTATTGCTCTACGCTAGCTATCCCTTTACTCTGCCTTTGACTTTTAAACTCCGTCTTTTACCTGATACTCTTTGATTTAGCTGATCTGTTAGTCTCTGCTATTTTACCTTGGCTGCCCTTGACTGCTCTGTTTTACCTTTCATCTTCATAGTAAATCATTCAACTTTTCCCAAGACTCTGCATCTGGTAATTTAATATTTACCATTCTTCTGTAGATTTCATCAGTTTATGTATATTTTGAAAAAGTAGGCTTGTTTATAAAGAGACATTTTACCTCATGCTAGAGGTAAAAGAGGTTTTGAAATGTCTGATAGAGCACTTTTCCTATAGGAATCCCTTTCATGGAGGAATTTTTGGCTTGTTCCTTTGCTACTTCTATAATTTTATTATCATAGTCTTCATGTGGCATCAACCTGTCATTTATCACCAATGGATTAGGCAGACGTTTCTGCCTCAAAGCATCAAATTTCGCCATAAACCTAGCTATTTCTAGCTCCATTGTTTGGAATTTCTCCTCAAGTTGTATCATCAGGTTTCTCTTGGTGATTACCTTCTTTACCTCTAGTATGGTTTCAGTTCTGTCAGCTATTCCAAGCTCCTGCAATTCATACTTGTTCTTTGAGTTAAAGAACTGGATTATTCTTGAGGCTTCTTCAAGTTTATTCCCAAGTTTGGCTCTAACCCTTTGAATTGCCTCACCAGCCTCTTTAACCAAATCATTCTGCTCAAATATCACCTGTATAGATGGCCAAATATCATTGACTGAGTTAATGATATTGGCCCATAAAAGTTGTTTGCTTGGGCTAGTGGCTCTTTCAGTGTCAATTCCTTCTCTAACTTCTGTATCCTTTCATTCAACTTGTTTGAATTCTGGGTTTCATTCTTATGTATGATTTGAGCTAGTTTCTTTTCATCCTCTAGACTTTTTATTTGTTCTTTAAGTATAGTTATTTCATTTGTTTGGATGGACATATCTTCCATGGATTTGATCAGTTTATTTGCTTCATCACTAGGATGAGTTGCTGCTGTTGTTGAACGTGTTACACAACACGCCCTAGCACCTAAATGGCCAGGATCCATTCCAAAAGGCCATGCTTCCGGGGTGGGGAAGCAAGTTCATAGACCTGCCAATGTGAGATGGGCCATCGCGTCGACTCTGAGAAAAGGGTGCATTCCGAAGAAATCAGGTTGGGAGCGATTGTCACTTTTGGTGGGGGTTAGGAATCACCTACATTTCATTATGAAAAGAATCGAACTGAGGAATACAGGCCAGGATCTCACTCACATCAGTACCCCGGCCCAGCGGCCAAAATGGTCGAACGTCGAACCTAGGCAGAAAAGGTAATAAGCGGTGGGACGTGCTATAGCTACTGGATCTTCTGTGGCCACTGAAGTTTCCAAAGTAGAACGAACTATTGTAGTAACTATAGGAATATCAGTGGCTGTAGCTGCTTTAATGTTGGCCTGTTTCTCCTGCACTAACTTATCCATCGCATTCTCCAGTTCTTTTAATTGAGCATTTAACTGTAGAATGAGGTCCATCATCTCATTTTTTTGGCTTTGATTCTCTAGAACTTCCTTGGTCTGTGGATATTCAGAAGGAGGCAGTTTTAGCTGCTTCTTCAATGCAACAATGTCTTCATTCTTCTTTTTTATGAGCTTCTCTGCTGCCTTGATGTCATTTGGATTATATCCAATCTCAATAACCAATTCTTATAGTGATTTAATTATGTTATCCTTTGCTTGTGAGGATGCCTTCCCTAGTTTAAACTGTGTTGTGATATTCTCTAGGGAATTTTGAAGTTTTTGTACACTCATAACTTTGTTGGTCATTGTTGAGTATATCATTTCTCCTACTTTCTTATGAAATTCAATCTGATCTATAGGATGAACATTTTTGGCCAAAACTTCAAATTTTGTCTTGTTGTAATCTGCTGATGACTTAGGCTGTTGTACTGTGGGCTGCAAAAAGGTCATTTGCATTTCACTGTTTTAATGTCAAAAGATGAAAGTAACCTATTCTGATTTCTAGGAGTCTGTTTGAAATATTGGGCATAGGTTTCAGCTTTCAATGCTTCATTTCTCAACTTGATTTCTTTATACTTCTCCTTTATATCTTTTTCTTTATCCACTGGTTTTCTGGATGAAGAGACTTCAATACTAAGCTGCTTTTGAATAATCTAAGTATTAGAGGTTGAAGGCTGATGAGTTTCCTCTAAAACTATTGGAGCTATACTCTCTCTGACCATTGTATCTGTATCAATGATTTGAACTGTCTCAACTGTCTCTTCTTGCTCATTTACAGGATTTAGCTTGGGCTTCTTCATGTACATGATTTCAAAGCTGTCATCTTTTGTATCCTTGTTTGAGCAAGAACCTTCTTCCCTAGTCCTTTTTGCATTTCTGTCCTATAGGGCTGGAGTATGCAGAATGGAACTAGTATCCATCTGTTTCTCCATATATATTAAGGTGTTTTCCAACCACTCTGATTGGTTGGCATATTTTTCAATGTCTGGCCTGGACTCATGCATAAAAGGGCTCAATTTAAACTTGAGTCTTAGTTTGTTTATGACTCCTAAAGGATCATATTTTGATTTGAAACTATTGGTAAAATTCATTTCCTGTAAACATTTTTCCACTTCTTCTCCAGTTTCCCTATTATTGCAGATAAAAGGACCAAGCTGCTTTTTTTATTTTGAACTGTGTTTTCTTCTTGGTTGATAGAAAATTCACATCATCTGAATTTATGATCTACCTGATATACTATAATGTAAATATCCTCCTCGGGATATATTTGGGCAGCTTATAGGGAGTGAGCTGGAATCCATACACCCTCATTTTAGTGTAGTTCAGGTATAAATACCAGTCTCCTATTCTACTGTGTTTAGACAACTGTAAAACTTTCTTTATCTCATCACTGATCCTGGGTTGATTGCTACTTCTTAGTATGTTAACCACTGGGTGAACAAATGAATCAATGAACTCCTTGTAGATGAAAACAATGGAATATTTTGGGATTAAGGGTGTCCAAAAGATAATAGATCTAGGATTGCCCTTAGTGTCCAGCTTTTGGATGTTAATAGGAAACCTGTCTGATTGGAAATATAGGAACATATGGAACAGTACTGAAGAGTATTTAAATACTCTTTCATATGGAAATCTCATCAATTAATCATGGATTATGTCTGCTAAGAACTAGGCAAAATTGAAAACTTTAGCTGGAGGCTTGCCTGGGCAAAAAATAGAAAGGAAAGCTAGTATAGGCTCATCTACATGCTCATCAGTGGTATATCCTAGAATACCAGACAACATGGTTACAATCTGTCTTGCCCTCTCAGAGAAAATGGTGGCATAGTATGAAGAACTGTCTGTAGGAATATGAGCCTCTTCTAGGATGAAAGTTTGAAAAATTTGAGATCTCTTGGGAAGGTCCAGCTTAAAGTATAGTTCAAGTAGGTTTTCAATAGAAAATGGGGTTTCACTTGGCTTTGATGGATCTGCAACATTTCATTTATTGACTCTACAATGATTGCGAATAAAATCTGTTGGTTAGGAGAGAATATGGCTCTTTGATTTGGGATATAGTAGAGGTGGCATAGGTGGATGATTTCAGGGAACTGATATACTTGTGGGAACAAGTATTTGGGTAAATTGGACTCCCATAACTAAATATCATCACTGTGGTTGAGGAATTTGTCTTTACTCCAGCATTGGAGTTTCAATCAATGGCTAGGGGAGGTTGTATCTTTGATCTGGAAATATCTGTCGGCCAACGGGAGGTGGTCAATATCTAGGTGAAGGGTTTGCAATGGTTTTTCATTCAAAATGCTCTAGGAAGCCATAGTTTTGTTTATTTTATTGAATTAATCACTATCTAGCTTAAGGAGTAGGGTTAGGACCTCTGGAATAGTGTGAAAAGTGAATACAATCTGCAACAAAGGGTTTGGAATGCCACAATGGGCTTCTTTAGGTTGGAAAGGATTTTAATTGGTTTAATTGATTAAGCCATTAAAAATGTTGTGCAAAGCTTAATTACAAGCCTTCTGGTACTTCAGGAATACCTAGAAAATGGAGATTTGGTGTGCAGAAGGGTTCTGTGGGAGCAACAAAGGCTTTCTAAGGCTCCAATGGTCTTTATGCTGCTTCAAATTGGAGTCTATAGTGTTTTCTGGCGCTTTGGAATTGGTCGACAGAGGTTCTTTGCAATAGAATAACAGTGAAAAGGATAAAAGAGCAACTTTTTTGTTTTTAACCAAAAGTGGTTAACCTTTGGGCCTGGGATTTAGTTTGAATAGTAGGCGGTTTCAAACTTACGCGGGGAGGTGGTATTATGGCTTATTGCACCGCTTTTGAGTGTAAGGTGGTATTTTTCAGAGAATACGATATAACGTGGGGCTGCCATGTAGCAAAAAGGTAGGTGAGAAAAACCACGAATCTCGTGTGATTTTGGGATGTTAAATATCAGATTGGGAGTGCGCGATATGGGATGTGAGCCGTTGGATATGGAGGTGGGTGATTGGAGGGTTATCACATGGCGGAGTTGCGAGGGATGAGTCGGGGTGTGGGGTCGGGCTTTTTAATTAAAATGTGATGGGATTTAATATATGTGATGGGTTAATAAAATGTGGGACCCGAGAAGAAATATACTAGGGATATGAGTTAAAAGGGTATTGGGGAGGGTTTTTTAATGGGGCTTGATACATTATTTAAACTTAGGATAAGGGGGTTTTAGTGGGTTTAAATGGAAAAGGGAAATTGATAAGGGGGGAATGATTTTTAAAGGGAAATGTCTAGGGAAAGGTGTGAAATAAAGGGAAAAAGGGTTAAATGAAGGGAAGGGGTTTTTACAATGGAAATGTGTTAGAATAAGGGGAAATGAAAAGGGAAGGTTCCTTTGGAATCATGAAGGGGAAAAATACTAAGGAATGAAAAGTAATTAAGGGGAAATGAAGGGAAATCAATAAACTAGATATGTAGGGGTTAGTGAAATGAGGGGGAATTAGTGAATGAGATTTAGTATTCAGACCTAAAATTATATAGAACTTTTAGGGTAAATACCCAAAGTAATATACAACTTTTTTTGAATGTTCTCTTTCTTCGATAATTCTTCCTGCACATGAAACATAGGATTAAGCATGATGAAGGTAAATTTGAGCTAGCAACCTTGTGCATTCCAAAACCTCTTTTACCTACCCTTTATTTACCCTAGCATTTTCTCTTCATTTATAGGGTGCATTTGAGCTTGCTGACCCTCTATTTATTTTTCTTTGATAAGCAAACTATCTAATTCTAATCTTATAACTTCCAATGGCTCAGATTAAATTGATGAGCTCATTATATTTCTCTACCTATCTACTAATCTGCCAAGATTAAACAGTTTGGCTAGATATTTATTCTCTATCTATCAACATGAAATTTAAAGCATGAATGAATCAAGTTTAAACTATTTGACCATCATGGATTGTGGCATTTTTGACAAGTTGCACACAATCTTATTTTGCAAGGCAAAGTAAAAAGTAGTGGCATTTGAATTTGCATCACTTTTAGAATCTATTTTTTTATCTCTTTTTGGTGGGGTTCATATTTTATTTTATTTTTTGATCCTTTTCTTTTAGTCATTTGATTTTTCTTTTAGGACTTACCCTCTTTACATTTTTATTTTAATATGGGAATACATTTTCCAGAAATTAAAAGTATGTACAATATTACAAGACTAATCATAGTCAATTCAAAATTATGAATCCTATTATTATAGGAACCTAATAGAGGAATAACAAAGGAAACCTCTCATTGCCAAGATTGCACCAGAGACAATCAAGAGAGGTATAAACAATCTCAGTACTTTAATGTTCATTTTGATTACAAGCATGTTGTTAATGATGAACATAAATCACGACATAGAAAACCATGTAGTTTTTTGTGGTTTACATAGCCATGTGGTTCCCGAGTGTTGGAAGAGAATGGCAACAAGAAATATGATGAGGTGTGAAAGGCATTTATCACATTGGGGAAGGAAGCAAGTTAAGCAGGTTTGGAGTAAGAATACTTATTGTAGTCATTGCAATAGAGGTGGTCATCAAAGAGCCACATGTTGGAGGCTCCATCCAGAGTAGTGTCTTAAGGACAAAGCACCCGTGCAAAAACCAGTCGGTGAAGGTGTTCAACAAGCAAATCTGCCACATTCTTGTTGGTTCACTTTGTTGAGTAAAACATGGTTTTACTAAGACAGTAGCTCGACATGGCCACATTTTTGTAAATCATGTGTTGCGATATAAATGTAAAAGTGATGATGTGTTTTCCATCGCTTATTAAAGTAACGACGATGTTTTGGTCTTTTTATTGATAGTTGGGGTATTGAATTCTATTTTGATGTAAACTTGACTAAAGAGTGTGTATTATAAACTCTTGGAAAGTATGGGGATGATTGGGTCATGATTGGTCATGTAATTTGAAAATATTGTAATACAGGTTTATAGAGGATGCAGGTGTCAAATTATCACTTATGGCTCTGAAGGACAAAGGTGAAGGAGAAGGAAGGGTGACCTGTCAGAACACTTGTGGTGCAGACAATGTAACACAACAATTGCAGATTATGTTTATGATTTTGGGGGACCAAAGGATCATTAATGGGGAGGAATGATCTAGGTGGCTCTAGACACACTCAGAATTGAGTAGTGGCTATGGGAAAGCTCAAAAATAAAATTCCTCATATTGAAGTGCAACCAGTGCCAGATCATAGTGTCTGTCGCCCTGATTCCAATGGTGTAAGTGATACTCAAATCCGGGTTCGTATGCTCCAGATATTCATGGTCAAAGTTGTGGTCAAACTTGGTCAATTGGCAAGCTTAAGGAGGCAACAAATTGGGAGAGACTTGACGCATGGAATCTGGCCACTAGAATGGGGAATTTTTTGAACCGTTGATTTTCCCAATAACCCTTATTTTCGACAAAGTTAAAAATGACCAATTTGTTTTAAAAATGAAAAAATATTAAAAAATAAGGGGGCAGGGCAGGATTGCCGGACCCACCCACCCCACTGGTCACAACATATTAAAATATCCAAAGGATCGAGGTGGCGGGCTGCCACCCCCTCCACACCCCACGATGATATATTATATTAAAAAACAAACCACGGTGAACCACAACATAATGTTTGAACCATTGAAGATATAACTGTTATATTGGCCAACAACCAGTTCAAAAGTTGACTGCCACATCGTTCGGGGCTGGCGAGTGTCAAACCTGTGCTGGCTGGTGGGTTAGCCCGCCGGTGGTGGTCTCAAGACATATGCCAAACCTCATTGCATAACAAAAACAATTACACATATCCTATTACAAAACGCCAACATAATGTATGACATTGCCAACACTTAATCGCCAATGCTAAAGTGTGAATACCACCAAAAGTTGGTTATAACCATCAGTTAAGAAAAAAAGACACGCCTTGCTATTTGGAGGTTGGTGAGGTTGGAACCCCTAACCACCCACGACCTATTCTCGGCCTTTGCCAATTGACCAAACGAGTCACCTTTCAATCTCCACCCACAGAATAAAATTTAAGCCTTTGTTGCAATCATTCGACGGGCGCAGCGGTGGAGGAGTGGCGGAACCATGAGCGGGGCAGAGGTGTGGAACCCTGAGAGAGGAGAATCAAGAGATGCCAAAAAGATTCCCTTAAAGGGCCATAGATGATAGTGACATAATTTATTAATATTATAGTCATTTTTGCATGTTTTATCACCAGGAGTCTAACCGTGCAGTCAGAATCTCCATATGAGCAGCAAAAATTCAGAAAACCAACAACAATCAATCTTTGGAGAATCTCGTGGAATCTAAAAGATTCCCTTGGACGCTGATTTTTTCCAGTGTCGGAATGATGCCAAATTTATAGTCATTTTTCATAGAATTTCATAGGGAGTGCAGTGGTGTGCTCAGAATCTTCATCCGAGCAACGAAATTTTTGGACATATTCAGGAAGGAATCTTTGGGGGAATCTTCCAGATGCCCTAGGGTCCAGAATTTGACGTTGTCAGAAAGGGGAAAAGTCTATAGTCGTTTGACGCGATTTCACGCCATGAATTCAATGGTGGTGTCCCTTTTAGCAGATGAGCTTTGCATTTTTAGGCCATCCCCAAAAGTGAAGGTATCTAATGCAATTATGTCATCATGCTTTTATTCTGAATTTTTGAGATGATGTTTTTGTTATTAATATCCTTGTTATCATTATGTTGAGGGATACTTGTATGCCACATCTTGTGAGGTTTTACTAGCTTGTCATGCTAAAGGAATGCCCATTTGAGTGAGAATTCCTATAGGATGTGTCGTGGAGAGACATGCCACTCTTGTTGAGGGAATTCGCCCATATGAGTGAGAGTTTCTGAGAACGTCTAATGGAGAGACATGCTAGTTTGGTTGAGGGTATTTATCCTTGTAATGACAAAGAACATACCATGTACATCATCATCTTGTAGCATTTAATGAAGTGGCCTCCCCACTCTTGACACAAGGGCCCAGAGACGTAACCCACACTGGGT
This sequence comes from Pinus tabuliformis, assembly GCA_031772625.1. NCBI lineage: Eukaryota > Viridiplantae > Streptophyta > Pinopsida > Pinales > Pinaceae > Pinus > Pinus tabuliformis. Next base: position 305,877,109 of record CM062816.1, on the reverse strand, counting down.
GAACTCCGTTATCAATGTGTTTGTGTTTTTAATTTGTTGATCATCATTATGTTTCATATTATTTAGATTATGCACATGTGGCTTTTAATACTCTTTGATATGCAATTTTTCTAATATCACAGAAGTAAAATATCTTGGTTATTTGCGGTAGCTGAAGAGATCTATATCACCAATGGTACTAGAAAACAAAATACAAGATCATCTTACGGTTTAGCTGATATACTCGACGATCCCAAATTCTTTGTCATATCCTGTACACCTGCAAGTCCTTCACCCCCAATTTGCAACACTTGCCTCTATCGACGCTCCAATTCCATCTAGCCACTGAATCGAGGATATCCAATCTTCTCTCATGTTGATCGTTTGTCCATGAATGAATCAACACATTGAGACTCCTATTGAGTTGTTCGCAACTCCGTTTGTGAACAACTGAAAACTTCCCATTACCTCTCCTTAGCTACCCAAGGTCTTCTTTCCACTATAGTCTTCATGCATTGCTTCAATGAAGACTAACATAGGGAAGGAGGGCTACCGCCTATCACCATAAAATTTTGCTTCTGGAATGATGAACACGGGTTTTCAACAACCACTCCTCTGGCTAGCCAAATCTTGAGCTACAATAAACTACCTCTCTTAGCAGCCAAGTGTCCTTCCCCACACTACACTTAGGGCTCCACTTAGGCACTCTCACGCTGCCTTCAAACATTCCACGAATGCCCTATCCAAACAAAACAACTGAATATCTAATCTTATCCAAACTAGGATCCAACACCTAGCAATAATGAAGGAGATACATACCTTGAAGACTATTTTTCATAATTGTTGATTTATAATCACGGGTTAGGGAACGACTATATCCCACTTCATTTCACCATATATAGTAAAACATGCCTCACAAAACTATGACTTTCTTCCTTCTACAAGTTTCGTAACTTCTTTGCCCAAATAAGCTCCTACAACACCCTATCTTAAGGTTGTTTAGCCATCCAAACAACCACTATAGGACTGCAGCCTAGTCACCATAGTTCAGTCACTTTCTCAGCTTTTTCAGGGAATAAATAACATACTAGAATAAGCTCATAACAAATCCAAGACTCTCCTTATCAATTCATCCTCGCAACAGATCCTTACTCCCTCCAAAACAATCATAAGAAACACCAAATGACTCCTCTTCTCTCAACTAAAGTAGCTTCCTGATCTGCAACCCCAAAATAGAGATCTCCTTTAAGTCAAGTTGCTTTGTGTTGCACAAGGATGATGGATAAATTCCTCACAATCACCTTATATTTATACTAAATATAAGGGATTCATTAAATCACATGTGTTGGCTTGACAACTTATCAAGTGACATAAAATAACTCTAGTCGACTTGAACAATTCCTATACAAACACAAAAACCACAATAAAAAAATTGCTTCTCCACTTCTAGAGCTTAGATTTCAATGATTTTCACCATCCCTTTCTCCTCTAAGGGTCGTCTAATAACTCAATGTGTCAAATCATCGAATTTCCTCATGGTTTGACACCCACCAACTTGGGTGCAAATCCCACACCTTGGGTTCCAAGCCCACAATGCCCTATTGTGGTACTCCAACCTCCAAACCCCGAACCCTAGGGATTGGATTACTTCCCAAGCTACAAAAAATCAACACGAACCCATATTGAGTCATCAAGGATGGAAAATAGTTCATCAATACACACAAAGGAAAGTCGAAAATTCCATTGGTAAGTGCCAACCAAGCCAAGAAACTGATAAGTTCTAGTAAGAAGTATGTTTCATTGTTTTTAATAGAGAATCAATCTATAGAAGAGTTACAACAAAGAGGTACACCACGGTGGGGTGTACTAAGAAATACAGACAACAATTGGAAGAGTTGATATATGCATAAACATAAGTCTTCCAAGAACCTAAAGGGTTTCCACCCAAGAGGGAATTGGAGCATGAGATCCAACTATTTCCAGACTCCCCATTGCCAAAAATTAGGTTGTACAGGAAGTATGTTATAGAAGCAAGTGAGGTGAAGAAATAGTTGCAGTAGCTATTGGAATAGGGTGTCATTTGACTGAGTACATCACCATGTGGTTCACCCATCACAGTTGTACCAAAGAAGGATGGGACTTGGAAAATGTGTATTGATTATAGGGAATTGAATGAAATTACGCTCAAGGATAGGCACCCCATGCCCATGATATATGATCTTCTAGTTCAGTTGTAACAAGAGAAATACTTTACCAATATGGACATAAAGTTTGGATATCACCAAGTTCGAGTCAAAGAAGAAGATACGTGGAAGACTGGCTTCATAACCAGGAAAGATTTGTATTAGTGATTAGTCATACTATTTTGCCTATGTAATTCACCAACGACATTTATGAGGTTAATGAATGTTATAATATGAAATTTTATAGATTCATTTGTTATTTTCTTTTTGGATGAGATATTGTTATACAATTTTACCTGGGAGGAGCACATCTCACATTTGATGCAGGTGTTGAAGACATTAAATAAGCACCAACTACTAGCAAATATCAATAAGTGTGAGTTTGAATAACAATATTTGGTGTATCTAGGGTATGGGTATGTGATAGCTGATAGATCCTGCCAAGATATGGGCCATCATGAAATGGTTGGTGCCTACTAATGTTTCTGAGGTTAGGAGTTTTGTTCTGGTTTAACAATGCTTGAGTAAATTCATAGTGTCATTTTCATCAGTAGCAACACCGCTCCACACCATAATGACAAGTGATAAGAGCTAATGGGGAAAAGGTCAACAAAGGGTCTTTAAGGAATTAGAGAAGAACATAAGTCAAGCACATTAGAGAAATTTTGAGGTCTAAAATGGGCCTCTTAAGGAATATTATAAAATAATATTTAAAATAATAAAATAAGAATAGATTACCTCATCAAGTTTTGGAGGGAAAAAAATAAAAAACTACTTTTTCAACTCATATTTTCAACTTATTGGCCTACGATTTTACTCGAATTTCAAGAGGGAGAAATAATTGGATGCAAAATTTAATTTTTCATCCAAGGAGTTCCCATGTTGCATACTTTAGATGGACCCTACTACACGAAAAATGTGAAATACATGAAAAAAATGTGATTGCAATCACATTTTTTCATGTATTTCACATTTTTCATATGGTAGGGTCCATTGAAAATATGCAACATGGGTACTCCTTGGATGCAAAATTAAATTCTGCATCCAATGATTGCTCCCGCTTGAAAATTGAGTAAAATCGTAGGGAGATAAGTTGAATATACAAATTGAAAAAGTGGGGTTTTTTTTTTTTTTGTTTTTTACATTTTTAATCCAAAAATGGTGAATCACCCCCATGCTTGGAATCATCATATTGAATCATAATGGTTCTTATGAATTTGATTTTTGTTGTTCATCTTTGTGTTGAGGCCCATTTTTAACCTCAAAATCTCTCTAATGCCAGTTCTAGCATTACCAAACTTGTAGTATCCTTTTGAAGTGGAGATAGATGTGAGTGGGTATGTTATGGGAGTGGTATTGCTGTAGGGAAGAAGGCATATATGATACCATTTTTAAGTATTTCATTGGGAAGTTCTTAAATATCCTACCTATGACAAGGAACTCTATGCCCTAGTGAAATATGTGAAGAAGTGGAAGCACTATCTGATGGGAAAGGAGACAATAATCAACACATATCACTAGCCACTACAACACTTGCAAGCCCAGAGTAAGATACAACAAGCCAAGCATTACAAGTGGATGGGGTTTTTACAATAGTTTCATTTAGTGTTCAAGTACATGAAGGGAATCACAATCAAGTTGGTTGACATTCTTTCAAGACCACCCACATCAAAGATCACAACTTTGAGAACTTTGATGGACATGGAGCCATTCGCCCATGATGCATATAAAGAGGCATATTCAAAGGATGAGGAATTTAGGGAGGCATTTCAACAATTACAAAGTCATGTACACAATGTTGACAACACCATTGACTACCATCTCTAGGACATGTTACTCTATATGGTAGATAAGTTATGTGTTCCTAAAGGTGAGTGTCTGTAGCTGATTAGACTGGTTCACACCTCCAAGGTTGCATGACACTTTGGTGTAGGGAAAGCAGTGGGAAACTTATAGAGGTATGTGCATTGGCCTAAGATGCAAGAACATGTAGCTAGACTCATAAGAGGATGCATGATTTATTGTACGAGCAAGTTTGGTAATAGGAAACCAAGCATATATCATCATTTACCTGTACCCACTAGTCCCTCGGAAAGCATTTCCATGGATTTTATGGTGTTGGCATTATGGCTAAAGTGTTGTCCTTGATGGCAACCCATTCAGGTGATAGATCACAGTACTTCAAGTCAGTAGCAGAGATTGATGATCAGCTATCAAATATTGAAGAAAATAAGGGGTACGCAGGTACACCTTACATAAGGTGCGTACACGCAGGTCAGTGTTACATAAAGTGCGTACATACCCGCAGGTCAGCCGTTCAGGAGGTGCGTACCCCTAGTGCACACATTTCAAGGCAAAGAATTTCACATGTGGGGTTTTCTTATGTTTTACTCTTGGTATTTAGCCGACGATATTGGGTTATTATGGTGTCGGCTCGTGGTATTGATCCATGTTTTAAGGAAGAGCTTTCCTATATAAAGCAAAGGAGATCATTTGGCTTGAGCATGTTTTTGGTTGAATATCTTATGAGGGCTAGATCTGGTCTAGATCTAAATAAGGCGAATCTACTGATGGACCGAGATCTCTTTGGCGCATGTTCAGATCTGTAGATCTGACTGTCTAGGTTATTTCTGAAGTCTTGAAATCATCTATGCCCGAAGGTACGCAGGTACAGTGAGAGAAAAGTGCGTACATACGCAGGAACGAAGCGTTTTAGGTGCACCGGTACGCAGGCACAGAAGGGTTTCAGGTGCGCCGGTACGCAGGCACAGAAGGGTTTCAGGTGCGCTGGTACGCAGGCACAGAAGGGTTTCAGGTGCGCCGGTACGCAGGCACAGAAGGGTTTCAGGTGCACCGGTACGCAGGCACAGAAGGGTTTCAGGTGCGCCAGTACGCAGGCATAGAAGGGTTGCAGGTACGGAGGTCCGCAGGCAGTTCAATGGACTCAGAGCGAGGTACGCAGGCTAGCAGTTGAGCAGGGTGCGTACGTAAGTAGGCGAGCAGTTGAGCAGGGTGCGTACTGTAAGCAGGCAAGCAGTTGAGCAGGGTGAGTACTGTAAGCAGGCCAGCAGTTGAGCAGGGTGCTTACGTAAGCAGGCGAGCAGTTGAGCAGGGTGCTTACTTCTCTTAAAATCTTTGTTTATCATTGTTGTGTTCTGGGCTTGGTCCTATTATTGTTGATCTGGTTACTACAGTTGACTGGGTGATTCTCTTATACTTGATGATTATTTGATGCTTATGGATCCAGTTTGAAAATTTATGAAAAGTGGTCCTTGTAAGAAAAGAAGTAGGGAGTTGTAGCTCCCTTCCAGGAGAGACTGGAAAACGAGAGAGAGAGTTGTAGCTCTCTGCAGGTTGCAGCCTGCGTACTGGTAAAGGACTGCACCAGTACAAAACCATTGTAAAAGGAGTTTCTAATTTGAAAGAAGATAGAGACATATTGCAGCAGGTGGTTTTCACCCACATTGGGTTTCCACCTTACATCTTGTGTTCTTTGGTGTGACTATCTGTTTTCTTTTGTTCATGCTCATTATTTTATGGTACTGACATGCAAAAATAATTCAAAGAACAAATAAAGAAGATTTATTAAAAGAATTAGATAATACTGATTCACCCCCCCCTCAGTATTATTTCCAACAATTGGTATCAGAGCAGGTCCTTCAGAGAAGCTTGATCGCTTGAAGGTAGATCATTCATCATGAGCAACTACGAGAGAGAAGCATCAATCAGGCCACCCGTTTTTGATGGGACAAACTTCAATTATTGGAAGGTAAGAGTTACTGCCTATCTTCAATGTCTTGGTATAGAAGTTTGGGACATCGTAGAGACAGGCTACGCTTTTCCTTCAGCTACTCCTACAGATGCAGCCGAGAAAAAGAAGTATGAAACAAATGCGAAAGCAGTCAGTACTCTATTAGGATGTATATATCAATCAGAATTCATGAAGGTAATGCACTATAAATCCGCAAAAGAGATATGGGACAAAATTGTCACGAGCTATGAAGGAGATGAACAGGTAAAGCGTGCTAAACTTCAAACTCTCAGAATTCAGTATGAGACTCTCAAAATGTATAATGATGAAAGTGTGGCTAACTATTTTCTTCGGGTAGATGAGGTTGTTAATTGTATGAAAAATTTGGGTGAAGAAATAAAAGAGGCTATTGTGGTTGAAAAGGTTCTAAGATCATTGTCCCCCAAGTTTGAATCTAAAGTATCTGCAATAGAAGAAAAGGAAAATCTACGAATTCTTACTATGTCTCAGCTACATGGAATTCTAACTGCTTATGAAATGAGAAAGGGAGGTCCATCAGACAGAAGAGAAGCTGCTTTCAAGGCATCAGGCAAAGGAGATTATTATGAAGCAAGCCACGTCCCAGAAGAAGAGGAAGAAGAATCAAATTTTGTCAGAAATCTTCAAAGGGGCTCTGGAAGGTTCAGAGGTAAGTTACCTTTTAAATGCTTTGCTTGTGGAAGAGTAGGTCATTATGCTGCAAAATGTCCTTATAAGGATAAAGGAAAGGAACCTGCTAGATGGAACAAGAAACAGAACGCAAATAAGAAAAGCTACTACACTCATGAAGATAGTGATGGTCTATCAAACAGTGATGAAGATGAACAAGGTAATGAATATAAGTTGTTAATGGCATTTGAAGATGATGATTATATGGATGCTATAGATGTGGATAACCTTTATGATGAAATTACTAGACTCAAGAGATGTATAGAAGAAAAGAACATGATCATTGATACTCTACAATTTCAAATTGATGAAAAAGAAAAACATCTTGAAAAATTAGAAGGTGAAATTGTTGGTCTTAGAAAAGAGATTGAGAAAACAAAAGCTATTAATCTCAAGTTTGTCAAAGGATCTGAAACTTTGGATGAGATTATCAATGTGCAGCGGTCTCCACTAAACAAGACAGGTCTGGGCTATAATGGAGAAACTTCTCAAGCATCCACCTCAAAAAGTTATCTTGATGCAGCAAGAAGAAATGAGCAAAAGCACAATGAAGATCATCAGGTAAAGCAGGGACGAATTACAAACAGAAACTATCAGGGGCAATCCATCTTAAGGGTGAACAAAAGCTACAACCAGCCACAGGTAAAATCTTCTCAATTTGGTTCAAGAATAGATGACAATAGAAATTACAATCAATTGGCTGGTAGATTTGATAACCGCAGAAGTTTCTTCAATGGACAATGCTTTTCTTGCCATAACTTTGGTCACAAAGCAGCTCAATGTGTTGCATATAAAACAATCATGACTAGGGAAGCTCAAAAACAAAGAAGTATGACCGGGATTACAAAAAGGACCTATAACAACTTTTCGGTTCTTGAAAATGAAGTTGAATGTTCTATTTGCAATAACTTTGGTCATGAAGACTCTGAATGCAGGAGCAGGTTTCAGCAGAAAAAGGAACAAGCCTCAAGCACCAAAACATGGAGAATAAAGGAACCACAAACAGAAAGATGTGGGATAGCATTTTATGCAGAGGGACAGGAAAATCTATGGTACATTGACAGTGGATGTTCGAAGCATATGACAGGTGATAAAGAAAAACTTGAGTCATTTTCTGCTCTAGAAAAAGGAAAGAAAGTCTCTTTTGGAAATGATACTCCTGCAACTATAAAAGGAAAAGGCATTGCTCAGTTAAAAGAAAAGGTCAAGGCTGGAAATGTTTTGTATGTTGATGGATTGAAGCATAATCTTCTAAGTGTCAGCCAGATGTGTGATCAAAGAACCGAGGTTATATTCAGATCAAATGGATGTCTTGTTCGTGATCTTGATACAGGTAAAACAGTGATCAAAGGCAAAAGAACTCCAAATAATCTGTACATATTTGAAGAAGGACAACAACAATGCTATCTGAGCAAGGATGATGAGCACTGGTTATGGCATCGGAGGTTGGGACATCTAAGCTTTTCACAAATAAGGAAAGCATGCAAATATCAGGCAGTTCGCGATCTTCCAGATATCAAAATTCCTGACAACACCATATGCAAATCATGTCAGTTTGGAAAACAAACCAGAACTAACTTTCCAGAGAAAGAAGGTTCAGCTAGCATGCCTCTTGAGCTAGTACATACAGATACATGCGGTCCTTTCAGGAAAAGAACACCTCGAGGAGAAGAATACTTGATATTATTCATTGACGATTTCTCCAGGTTTGTCTGGTTAGGACTTATGAAGCACAAAGATGAAGCATTCGAAAAATTCAAATCCTTCAAAGCCTTGGTTGAAAATGAATCAGGTCACAAAATTAAGTGCCTCAGATCCGACAGAGGTGGGGAATTTACTTCAAATGAATTTTTCGATTTCTGTGAAGAACATGGGATAAGAAGAGAATTCTCTACAGCAAGAACCCCTCAGCAAAATGGAGTTGTGGAAAGAATGAACAGAACAGTCCAACAAATGGCTCGTGCTATGCTTGATAGTCAGGAACTCCCGCAACTTTCTGGGGTGAAGCTGCACATGCTGCGGTTGTTATTCTCAACAAAACAAATGTCCGGGTGAACAGCACTCAAACTCCTCATGAGCTCTGGAGTGGTAGGACTCCTTCGGTAAAGCACTTCAAAATCTTTGGGAGCAAATGCTATATCAAGAATACTGATGAGCAGCTTGGCAAACTTGAACCTAGAGCAGATGAAGGCATTCTTCTTGGTTACTCTCCACATAGCAAAGCATACAAATGCTACAATAAAAGACTTGGCAGAATTGTTGACAGCATTGATGTAGTGGTTGATGAGAAGGGATACATTCCTAGGCAAGTACATCATGAAGACATCGAAGAAGATGAAGGCTACCCCCAACGACAGAATGATGAAGAAGAAGAACCTCAAGAAGAACCTCAAGAAGAACCTCAAGAAGAACCAGAGGAGAAAACAAGAATAGAAGAAAAGACTCCATCCAGATATGTTCAGAAGAATCATCCAGAATCTCAGATTATGGGGCAGAAAGAAGCAGGTGTACAAACAAGAAGAACAGTTGCAGAAGCTTCAAGCTATTTGGCATTACTCTCCTCTACTGAACCACAAAATGTGAAAGAGGCATGCAAAGATGAATGTTGGGTGAAAGCAATGGATGAAGAACTTGAGCAGATCGAAAAGAACAACACTTGGGAGCTGGTTCCTAGACCAAAAGATAAGAATGTTATCGGAACAAAATGGGTCTTCAAAAATAAATTGAATGAAAATGGAGAAGTAATTAGAAACAAAGCCAGACTTGTTTGTAAAGGGTATGCGCAGCAAGAAGGAATAGACTTTGAAGAAACCTTTGCTCCTGTTGCAAGACTTGAGGCCATCCGAATGTTCCTTGCTCTCTCAAGTTTTCAAAACTTCAAAGTATTTCAAATGGACGTGAAATCAGCCTTTCTGAATGGAGACTTGGAATAAGAAGTGTACATTGAACAGCCAGATGGGTTCATTCTTGGAAATGATCCAAATCTTGTATGCAGATTGAGGAAGGCTCTCTATGGTCTCAAACAAGCTCCAAGGGCTTGGTACTACCGCTTGGACAAATATCTTCATCAACAAGGCTTTTCAAAAGGATCAGCAGATAGCAATCTTTATATAAAAGTTGAAAATGACAAATTGCTAATACTTGTTGTGTATGTAGATGACATTATTTTTGGGAGCAATGAAGAAGCTATGAGTCAAAACTTTGCCTTGGTCATGCAGAAAGAATTTGAAATTTCCTTGCTAGGAGAGCTGACATATTTCCTTGGTTTGCAAATCCAACAAAAAGAAGGAGGAATCTTTTTATCTCAAACCAAGTATCTCAAACAGATTTTGAAGAAATATGGTATGGAAGATGCAAAACCAGTATGTACACCCATGGTCACAGGATGTAGCCTCAGTGCAAATGATGAATCTGCAACAGTACATCAACCAACCTACAGATCTATGATTGGAAGTTTACTTTATTTGACAGGTACCCGACCGGACATCATGCATGCAGTTGGAATAGTTGGAAGATTTCAGGCAAATCCGAAGGAGACTCATCTTCAGGCAGTGAAGAGAATTTTCAAATATCTTCAAGGGACTCAAAATTATGGCTTATGGTAACCTAGAGATACAGATCTTACACTTCATGCTTATACAGATGCAGATTGGGCCATAAGCGTGGATGACAGGAAAAGCACAAGTGGTGGTGCGTTCTTTATGGGTTCCAGACTGGTATCTTGGTTCAGCAAGAAACAGAGTTCAATTGCCTTGTCTACAGCTGAAGCGGAATATGTTGCTGTTGCATCTTGTTGCACCCAACTCCTTTGGATGATGCAGACTTTGCAGAATTTTCCAATCACTTGTACACCACCAATCCCCATCTTATGTGATAACACAAGTGCAATCAACATTTCAAAGAATCCTGTTATGCATTCAAAAACCAAGCACATACCAATCAAGTACCATTTTCTCCGGGAACAAGTGCTTGAACAGAAGGTCAAGTTGGAGTATGTTCCTTCTAAGGAACAAGTTGCTGATATTCTCACCAAACCATTGCCCAGGGACACTTTTGAATACCTCAGGCAAAAGCTGGGGGTTGTTGATGCATCATCTTATTTTTGAACCTCTTCGCATTGGTGGTACAGGTTCAGGGGGAGCATATAATGCATTGTTGGCATTATGGAGGATGTGCAGAAGGAGATCTTGGAAGTAGCTGCAATATGTCTCTATCTCTTTCATGGTGAATTATGGTTTTTCGTTGCAGATCTGGTTCATATTCAGGGGGAGCATGTTCTTAGGGGGAGCATAACCCTTTGCCCTTGATGTCAAAGGGGGAGAATGAAGCTGAAGTTTTGAGGTTGCCATCAAGTCCAAAGGGGGAGATTGTTGGCATTATGGCTAAAGTGTTGTCCTTGATGGCAACCCATTCAGGTGATAGATCACAGTACTTCAAGTCAGTAGCAGAGATTGATGATCAGCTATCAAATATTGAAGAAAATAAGGGGTACGCAGGTACACCTTACATAAGGTGCGTACACGCAGGTCAGTGTTACATAAAGTGCGTACATACCTGCAGGTCAGCCGTTTAGGAGGTGCGTACCCCTAGTGCACACATTTCAAGGCAAAGAATTTCACATGTGGGGTTTTCTTATGTTTTACTCTTGGTATTTAGCCGACGGTATTGGGTTATTATGGCGTCGGCTCGTGGTATTGATCCATGTTTTAAGGAAGAGCTTTCCTATATAAAGCAAAGGAGATCATTTGGCTTGAGCATGTTTTTGGTTGAATATCTTATGAGGGATAGATTTGGTCTAGATCTGAATAAGGCGAATCTACTGATGGACCGAGATCTCTTCGGCGCATGTTCAGATCTGTAGATCTGACTGTCTGGGTTATTTCTGAAGTCTTGAAATCATCTATGCCCGAAGGTACGCAGGTACAGTGAGAGAAAAGTGCGTACATACGTAGGAACGAAGCGTTTCAGGTGCGCCGGTACGCAGGCACAGAAGGGTTTCAGGTGCGCCGGTACACAGGCACAGAAGGGTTTTAGGTGCGCCGGTACGCAGTCACAGAAGGGTTTCAGGTGCGCCGGTACGCAGGCACAGAAGGGTTTCAGGTGCACCGGTACGCAGGCACAGAAGGGTTGCAGGTGTGGAGGTCCGCAGGCAGTTCAATGGACTCAGAGCGAGGTACGCAGGCTAGCAGTTGAGCAGGGTGCGTACATAAGCAGGCGAGCAGTTGAGCAGGGTGCGTACTGTAAGCAGGCAAGCAGTTGAGCAGGGTGAGTACTGTAAGCAGGCCAACAGTTGAGCAAGGTGCCTACGTAAGCAGGCGAGTAGTTGAGCAGGGTGCTTACTTCTCTTAAAATCTTTGTTTATCATTGTTGTGTTCTGGGCTTGGTCCTATTATTGTTGATCTGGTTACTACAGTTGACTGGGTGATTCTCTTATACTTGATGATTATTTGATGCTTATGGATCCAGTTTGAAAATTTATGAAAAGTGTTCCTTGTAAGAAAAGAAGTAGGGGGTTGTAGCTCCCTTCCAGGAGAGACTGGAAAACGAGAGAGAGAGAGTTGTAGCTCTCTGCAGGTTGCAGCCTGCGTACTGGTAAAGGACTGCACCAGTACAAAACCATTGTAAAAGGAGTTTCTAATTTGAAAGAAGATAGAGACATATTGCAGCAGGTGGTTTTCACCCACATTGGGTTTCCACCTTACATCTTGTGTTCTTTGGTGTGACTATCTGTTTTCTTTTGTTCATGCTCATTATTTTATGGTACTGACATGCAAAAATAATTCAAAGAACAAATAAAGAAGATTTATTAAAAGAATTAGATAATACTGATTCACCCCCCCTCTCAGTATTATTTCCAACATATGGGTGGTTTACCAACAACCAGGAAGGGACGTGGATACCTATTGGCGGTGGTTGACATGTTCAAAAATATGTTTGTTCTGATACCCTGTAAAAAGACCATTAAGGGAAATACACATCAAACTTGTTTGTCAGACATGTAAGGGTGCACTTTGGGATATGAAGGAGCATCACTTCAGACAGGGACACAAGATTTATCAATGCATTTTGGAGTACGTTGTGGGAGAATATAGACATGAAGTTAAAGAGGTATACAACATTCCATCCTCAAGCAGAAGGGTAGACAAAAGTAGTCAACAAGATTTAGGTGTAGATTTTGAGGGCCTATAATAAAAAACATCTGGAGACTTGGGATGAAAACCTAGTGTATATACAACACTCTTATAACAGAGCATACCACATTTCAAATGGTAAGTCCCTATTTTAAACATGTTTGGTATGTAAGTATATTAAAAGTGGGGGTAGGTATGGGGTTACATTGTTATATTATATCCACTTGCTATTACATTTTGAAGAAGATGATAAAGTCAAATTTCCTTTCTATTTTTGGAAGAGTCTCAGTAAAATGCCCAAGAATATTCAATGAAACCTTAAAAATATAGGCTTATTCTATACCATCACTCATATGCAAACTATCATGGATATTCCACTAAACAATTTATGACAATAGATATGATAAATTATACTTAAAAATATGAAAACTATGTTATGAGGGTTTATTCTCTTCATATTTTTGGATTTTTAAATTCCTATTTACTGTGTATGCATGCAAATTATAATTATGCATAAAATAGTTAATAACGACATAAAAACTCACAAGCCATGATTTTACACAAGATATAACCTGGGAAACCCTTTTGGGACAAAACCTAGTTGGAAGGTGACACCACTCTGCTCTCTTTCTTTGAATAAGAAATGGTTGAAAGTACAATGAAAGTCCTATGGATCATGGGCTATTACAGTGCACAAATCCTCTTTGTTTTATCTCTCCATATATCTCTAGGCTACTCTACTCATCTATGGAGTAAATGCACTTGAAAATAATGGAACCGCTTTCGCACCTAGTGGCCTAATTATAATACAACCCGATAGCCCACTAGTGATTAGGTTTAACTTTGTCTACTCTTAACTAGAGTTACAATATGGAATCTTCTAGAGTATTCTTCATCATAATCATGTGGCTATCCCCTTTTCCATGAGTTATGGGGCTAATGTGGCATCCTCTTGAATTATGGTGGTGAAATAGGAGGGTAAACCTTTGGGTGGCATAATTTGCATACAAATTTTGATTGAGATGATTATTGTGTTGTTGGAAAGGTCTCTATGTGTAGAATAGGAAAAAAAATCTCAATGCTAAGAAGCAAAGTTTTACCCCCAAAAAATGTTGTTTGATGCCTCAAAATTCCCTAGAAAGGTTTCAAACCCCAATTTGCAAAACTGGATCTCGCTGGTAAAAATGGTCCTGTGAGCTGATTCCTCCACCATTTCCACTTTGAAAGAATAAATAAGGATGAAAAACAATATCATGATACAATCTGGATCAATCATAGGTTGATTAAAATTTTAATTGTGGAAGAACTTAAGGAAATGAATGATATGTGGGATAATTTCCTAAATAATAATATGTTTCATGAAGTGGTTGTTTCTAATGATGAAGATGTTATTGTTATTGACAATGATATAAATAGAAGTGAACAACCAAAATTTACTATTCATAGAAGAAACTCTAAATGGAAATATTTGAGTAAAGGTAGAAAACAGGGAACCAAATATTGGGGCCCACTATCACTCAAAGATTTACTTGAAGTATGGATTAAAAAAAACCCTACTACAGAACACAAACACTTCTTTTCTAGATCTACCCAAGATTGTTCCAAATGTGTGACTAAAAAGGAATGTGTGGAGATAGAACACAACCATGAAAATCAAGAGGAATCTGTATTTGTTTTCAAAATGGGGCCTAAAAGGGTGAGGACTTAGTTCTCTAATACGTATTCTTATGTGTATATTAAACAAGAACCTATTGAGTCAATAATTGCTGATCTCAACTTTGAATCAAAGCATACTAAGCCAGTAAAAGAGGCAATATCTTGTAGCCCTATGGAGAACTGATGGGAAATTTAATTGTTTAAATTGTGAGTTCATTAAATTATCGATCGAGGCTTGTGAGCTGATGAGACACCAACACGTTATATGCAGAATTAGATCTAAATGGAAAAATCTATCACAGATTGAGACACTTAATTAATAATTACTTTCTACTAGACATGATTTTATGCTTATTTTAGTTAAAAATAATTCAATATACGTTAATCCCAAAATCAATTTACATTCATCGATGTTCAGAAAAATCCAGTAATAGTACCAACTACACAATCAATTCAACACTTATACTGAAAAGAATAAATACAACCACATAGTTTAGGATGACAACAGGTCCGAGTCTTGGGGGTGTCTCTCAAACCTCAGGTGGATCCTTGGGCTAGTAGCCTCTTAACACCCGCAATCAGGGCCCTTAATACACAATAACAATCCAACTTCTTTAAATCAAAATGTGATACTCCAAAAGGAATCAATAACATTAAACAACTACAATGGAAAGAATATGAGATAACGATTTACAACATTAATGTTACATGTCTAAAAAATTGTAAAGAACCATAGTTAATCTATTGAACACACATAACCTATGCAAGTACATTCCAAACTAGGGGGCCCTACCTAGGTGGAAGCATTGCAGGTAAAGAAATGTGGTACTCCAACAAATTAATCAACAATAGTGCGAGTTATATTATAAAGTCATTAAAAATGTAATACATAGTCTAGAACTAAGTTTAGTTGCTTCAACAGTCTCATAAGAACATTACCACTAACTTTCTTCAGCTGGTTACAGTAAAATATATAAGCCATTATTGGCCAATCCAGTCTAAAGAGTAAGGAAAATAATTATAACTAAGTGAATAACCTTTTTACAAAAATAACAGTGGATGAAACTACCAACAGTCTCATTCTAAATAAAATAAGACAACAAAATAACAACTGATTTGACTGTGTAGGTTATAGTCAGAGTATCCAAGTTGGCATGTAAATTGAATGTTACATCCATCCTTCCTGTAAGTATCCAAAATGGCTCATTCCAATGGATTTTGATGCAACGCTCATTCTGGTAACCAACGATCATCCACCCTAGGACTTAGGAAATGAAAGGTTGCAAAGTATCAAAACCATTAGATAAGAGAATTTAGTGAAATGCATACGAATTTAGTAAGAAAAGACATAAAAATAATGATAATCACATTTGATAGTTGAGATGCAATTAAAGACATAGAATATCAAGAAATAGTAGTAAAGTGTAAGGAAATAAGAGAAAAATTTTGAGGTTTCAAGTCATAGAAGATGGTTGGGATGTGTTGGAAATAGGTTGATTTTGAGGCTCTTCATCCCCCCCACACTTAGACAGTTGCACGTCTTCATGCTCAATTCCCTCAGAAGCTTGACCTGGATGGTCAAGCTTCTCCTGACTCTCATCTTGTTTCCTTAATGAGTATTTGAATTTCATTCTCCGATAATGCTGCATCAAGCAGTCTATCTTATTCTTCCAAAGTTGGCCTTACTTAACCAGTAACTGATTTCGAACTGCCAACCGATCTCGTGAATTTCTCAAATGATAATTACTTTGAGTTAGAGCTCGATTCTCCAATTCCAATTGAACACACATAACCTTTTTTCAGACTTTCTTTAGTTTTGACTACTTCCCATAGTGTATATGAAATGGTTCCATATCTACTAACATTTTAGGATCAACCTCTGGAAACTCAATATCCTTGATTTCTTCTAGTTTAAGAGAATTTGGCACTTTCTCCTTTCCAAAATTTTTCACTTTTATAACCAGAAATGGTAACTTCAAATCCATAGTCTCACCCAAAAAATACTCCACATCCTCCTTACAAGCTTCTAGTTCTAATTTTAATTTTGTAATTTTAGGAGACCTCTCCAATTCAGCAACTCCTTCCTTTTCCTTGATAACAACTTTAGATAACTTCAATACTATAACTGTTTGTGTTAATTTATCTTCAAAAGCACTTGACACCTAGACTTCCTTTCGTATTTCAATTTCAGGACCATCTAATGGAGAGACATCTTCAACATTCTCATGAACAACACTTTTCACAACATTGTCCTCGTCCTTCAATAATTCAGATTTGGAACCAGGGCTTCCGGTGTTGGAAATACTGAGAGGGGTGTGGTGAATCAATATTTCTTTTCAATTGTTATTTTTTAAATTTAAATATTTATATTTATAACAAAAAAATGAATGACAGGAATAAATCATTTTATTAATATAATATTTACAATAAATCAAGTACAATGTATATAGGGCTTCAACCAGTTTCCAAGCAGCGACTTGGAATTTTTGTGAGGCTCCAACCTCCAGAGCACCAACCCTATCTTGTCAAGGCACCAACCTTAGATTTAGGAGCACCAACTCCCAGGACACGAATCCTTCCAATTCTTAGGCACCAACCCCAAGGGCTCCAACCCTATGCTATATATATTGTCTGGATATGTTTGGTAGTAATTCTCTGCTCCCAACCCTGCTAGACCTACGACTTACTTCTGTCCTCCTGCTTCTTCCACGTCTGCCAGACCTTTGGATTCCTCTGTTTCTTATAGTTCGCACATTGTGAACTTTCCTTGTTCTCCGTTATAAATGCCTAATATGCCTAACCTTTCGATTCCTTTTCGCTCACTTGATCTTCGGCTTCCTCTGTGCTCACTCGATGTTTTGGATTCTCGACCTTTGACTTCTCCATCTTCGGCTTCCCTCTCTTCGGCTTCCTCTGTCTCTTCGAGTTCACCAATACTCAAAATACATGTTCATTTGGAAGAGAGGTCGAATTACAATAGTGTTGCATATTAAAAAATATTAGAGAGGTCCTTTTTAATATTCATATAATAGACTCATTATTTACGGAGGAATTCATAGGAGAGACCGTAACCAATGAGGTCCCACATCCACATCATCAATCGCAATCGCAACTTTTGGAGGTCCCACAATCGCAACTCTTAACATCGCCGATGTAACATGGCCGATATTCATACTGCCGATGAAATGGACACAATATAGTACTAAACAGTCATCAATAGATCCGTCGGGCCCATAGCTCCATCGCAATTGGTTGTTTTCCATTGTTAAATTTCTTCAAGACTTGCGATATGCGATGGATGCAATATTTCTTTAAAGTTGTTACCATAAATTGATTGGGTCCGCAGTACATATCGCAATCGGTAGATTTCAATGTGGCAAGGCTTTAAAGAGGCTTGCGATGTGGAGGATGTGATGTCATATTAAGGGCTGTTACTATAACCTGTTTGGGTCTACATGTATTATCGCAATCATAGTTTTAGTTTGACATTCCTTTAAGACTTACGATGTGAAGGTTCCGATACATGCGGATGCGATATTACAATAGGGCGGTTTATAATGGAGCGATCGGGTCTGCACCTTATATCGTAGTTGGGGGATTCAATTTGACAAGCCTTCATAACTTGCGATGCGATATTAATTAGGGCATGTTGTAATGGGACCATCAATTCCATAATTCTCCTCCAATATCGCTGTTTCTCTTGTGGCTTATCTTCTTGTAACCTCTGATAATTCTGTTTATGCTCCATCATTGTTTTCTTCCTATCGGTTCTTCTTGGACATATATTACATGCGATCCTTCTGATATGGCTCCTCTGATGTTAACTCCTTTGATACTCTGCAATACTCCTCCGATATGTTAACTCCTCTGATATTTCTTCGATATTTCATGTTAACTCCTACGTTAACATTGTTTATGCACCTCTGCCGATGTGTTCCTCTTTGCTTCTCATGGCTTCCAATGACCTCTTCCAATGGCTTCCCTGATGGCTTTGATCCTTGGCTTCTTGCTCCTATTTCTTCACGGATCTACTCTGCTTCTCCTTGGCTTCATATCGTCATTTAGTATCCTAGAATATTGCCATATTGACATTAATGACAATCTTGATCAACAATCTCCCCCTTTGTCATTGATGGCAATATTCTTCTTCTCTCCACCTTTGACATTAGTGGAAAAGGAGCGCACAAGGACTCTCCTTGTCGAACTTCTCCCCCTGTCATGAAACATCTTAATGAATCAATTTAAAGTGATGCTAAAGAAATAACCCCCATCTTTTGACGAAGATGTTCAAATGCTTCTCGAGGAAGAGGTTTTGTGAAAATATCAGCTATCTACCCCTTAGTATTGATATATTCCAAGATGATGTTTTGTTCAGCTACTTGTTCATGAAGGAAATGATACTTGATTGGTATATGTTTGGTATTTGAGTGCATCACTGGATTTTTTCTGAGGCTGATAACACTTGTATTATCACAATAGATGGTGGTTGGTTGGTTTGTACCTATGTTGACATCTTTCAGAGCTTCCTTCATCCATAATATTTGAGTACAAAAATCTGCGACACCTATATACTCGGCTTTAGCTATAGATAGTGATATGGATGTTTGTTTTTTTACTGAGCCAAGATACTAAACAGTCTCCCAGGAATAATGCATTTCCACTAGTTTCTGGCCCAATTAGCATCGTTGTATGCAGTCACAGTAAGAGTTGAGCTCTTAGGGTACCAAAGACCAAAATTAGGAGTTCCTTTCAAGTATCTAAGAATTCTTTTTACATCCAACAAATGGGATTGTTTAGGAGCTGATTGAAATCTTCCCACCATTCCTACTGCTTGCATAATGTCGGGTCTCATAGTAGTTAAGTATAGAAGGGCTCCAATTGTTGATCTGTAATGAGTTGCATCTACTGGAGGAGAGTCATCATCTTTTCTTGTTTTGCAATCTGTGGTCATAGGTGTGCCCATGGGTGCACAATCTTCCATTCCATATATTTTAAGCATGTCTTCAAGATATTTGGCTTGAGATATGAACATGCCTGTCGTGGTTTGAGATACTTGTAGTCCAAGGAAGTAAGATAACTCTCCTATCATCGACATCTCGAACTCTTTTGACATATTTTGAGCAAACTCATGGCTCATCTCATCATTATTACTCGCAAAAATAAAATCATAAACATAGACAAGTGTGACTAGTAACTTATCCTCATCCGTATTTAAGTAGAGATTACTTCCTACCACCCCCCTTCTTGAAGCCTTGTTGTTGTAGATAGTGATCTAATATTGTGTACCAAGCTCTAGGAGCTTGTTTCAACCCATATAATTCCTTTTTCAACTTACAAACAAAGTCCTTTTCTTCCGCAAGATTAAACCCTTTTGGTTGCTCCATGTAGACTTCTTCCTTGAGTTCCCCATTCAGAAATTTTGATTTTACATCCATTTGATAGATTTAAAATCCTTTTTAGCAAGAAAATTCCAAGAACATCCTTATATCTACCACATGAGTTACTGGTGCAAAGGTTTCTTCAAAGTCAATTCCTTCAATTTGTGAATAACCTTTAAAACTAGCCTTGCCTTATTTCTGATGATTTGTCCATCTTCATTCATTTTTTTTTTGAACACTCACTTGGTTCCAGTTATATTTTTATACTTTGGATGAGGTACCAGCTCCCATGTCTCATTCTTCTCGATTTGAGATATTTCTTCTTCCATGGCTTTTACACATTGAGGATCCTTACTTGCTTGAGTAAATGTTTCTGGTTCTATCATGGATAGAAGAGCAACATCATTTTTCTTTGGTGTACTTGTCATCCTTCTTCGGGTTTGCGTCCCTTCATCTATATTGCCAATAATTTGCTCTTCTGGGTGATGTTTTTGGAGAAAATTCGTCTTTGAAGGGGTTTGAGATGGTTCTTTTTCAGGTTCTTCTTCAATGAGAGGGTCAAGTTCATGTTATTCAATTTCTTTTTCTGGAAGGTCTTCATCAATATTCACATCAATGATTTCCACTATTTTCCGTAGTTGATTATTGTAGCACTTGTAGGCTTTGCTCCTTGTAGAATGTCCAAGGAATATCCCTTCGTCAACTCGAGGATTAAATTTTCCTAGTGAGCCATCATTGATTTTTATGAAGCACTTGCTTCCAAAAATCTTGAAGTATTTTACTGAAGCAGGTCTTCCTTTCCATAATTCGTAAGGAGTCTTCTCATTATTTGGTCTTAGTTGAGTTTGATTCAAGGTATAAACAGCTGTCCCGACTGCTTCTCTCTAGAATTTTGGCTGCAAGTCAGCTGCTATTAACATTGTTCTTGCCATTTCTTGAACTGTTCGGTTTCTTCTTTCAACTACCCCATTTTCTTGGGTGTTCTGGCAGCAAAGAGTTCTCTTTTGATTCCATGTACTTTACAGAATTCGTCAAATTCTTTTGATGTGAATTCTCCCCCTCTATTTGTTCTGAGACATTTAATCTTAGAGCCCTTTTCATTTTCTACAAGAGATTTAAGATTCTTAAAACACTCAAATGCTTTGGATTTATATTTTATGAAATATACCCACACCATTCTAGTATAGTCATCAACAATTAAAGCAAAGTACCTTTCTCCTTGGAGTGCTGGATGTTATAGAAATTTTTGTGCCTTACAGATTTGAGCATGAAAAGTCCATAATCCAAGGGATCCAAAGTCCCTAAAAGTGTTGTTCCTACCCCTAAAGGAACAAGGTCAACCAATGACAGCTTCTCCCAGAAGTTCTCCACCAAAAACCACTCAGAACTAGTCAAATCAGGATCAATTCAGATGCTCCACTAGCTGCCTGCGTTGCAAAGCACCCAAATACACTGGCTAGGTGCGTTGCAACGCACTTGAATGCACTACCCAGGTGCGTTGAGCGGGAAATGACAAGTGGCAGAGTCATTCAATGAGGTGGAGAGATAATGGAAGCTTCCAGAATCTTCTCCAATGACACCTGCCTCACTGAATTCGACCAGTGATGAGTAAGAGGCTCTCAGTCTCCAAGTGGAAGCAAGAACTGACAGAGAGAAGCCACAAGTAAAAACATAAGCTAACTCATCCTCTCTGCTTACATCTATATATGGATCCCTCATCCCAGAGATCCAGAGGCTGGAATTTTGTACTTTGCAGAGAATTGCTGTTGCTTTGAGATTGAGATTAGTACATTGGGTGATTTATGCTTTGTTGGAGGTGAGGAAGGGATTCCTTTGCTGGGAGGTAGATGCTGGATCGGGACTCACTTGGTTGTATCTCCTCTTGGACTTTCTTATCATATCAATAAAACTATTTGAGTTTCTTCTACATGCTTGTATATCAGTGATGTTTTGTTATATTTGCATGTTTAGCTTAATCTGATCCTGAGCTTTTTATGAATGTAAATCTATATCTTCGTGTAGTTTCTCTCTTCTGTGATCTTGCAGGAATTTAGTGAAGCTGGGCCAGTAAGGGAGCAGGGAGCTGGGCGCTATTGAAGAGAGGAGCGATTGGATCAACAAACTAGTGCAAGACACAGGTTAGTTTATCCTTCCTCTTCATTTACATTTCATAAAGAAGAATACTCAAGTAGTTTTCCTTGTTTGTTGCTAAGGCACTATCACACCTTAGAGTGGGATAGGGGCGTTCTGAATAGATACTTTTCCCAACAACAGAATGGCGACTCCACTGGGGATCGTATCTAGTTAGTTTATTTGTGCTTCTATTGTTGTTCTTCTCATAAACATAGGAGTAGCGAATCGAACTGCATTTGCCATTTACAAATGCAAAGTAGAGATTTGCCACTCTAGTCCATTCACTGGGCCTGTTTATGATCTGAACAGCTGATCCACAAATTCTCTAACTGCCCTTTGTGATAGCTCTTAGTCCTCCTTTAAATCATCCTTCTAATTGTACCTTACTGATAGCTTTTATCTGGCCAAAAACCATAGATTAAACTGCAAACCGTGACCCAGAACCCAGAGAAAATTCTCGTTTCTGCTTCAGCGCAGGCTCTATGAAGCGGTTCTGCATTTCAACGCAGGTCCCGAGAGGGCTACCTGCGCTGCAATTCAGTTTCTCTGTGCAACAGGTGCGCTGATCAGCCTTTGCCCTGTGCAGCTGTGGTTCTTTGCTTCATTTTGTTCAGTTTTATCTCTGATTTTTGCACCCTGTTATCAGTGTGTGTACCGAGACAACTAGGTTGCTTGGTGGTGGGACCGAGTAGACGGCCGGGTATTGCTCTGACGAACTTCCTTCCTGCGATAAAGGAATGGGGGGATTGCCCCCGTGCTCGTCGGAGTCTGTGTTGATGAAGAGAATTTGGATGGTGTCATCTTTATCCTCTTCAGTGACTATATCATTCGAAGACAAAACCTCTGAAGGCAAGACCGGGTCAACTGCCGCCTCGACCTTTTGACTTTCGTCGGGTATGGATTCAGCTGGTTCATCTTCAATGGCCGGCGCTTTAACTGATCACTTGAGCGGGCCAGCTGGATTTTCAACTAACGAAGGACTCGGCAAGAGTTTTTTATATCCAGGAGGGAGTCGTAACGGTGAAACCGGACGATCATCCAAAACTATTTTCGCTTCGTCTAAGAAGGGACAACGGTGGATGGCATGATTGCCTTCGCACAGTCTACAGGCGGATCTAGCTCTCCCTTTTTGTCCAAGGACTTCACTTTCGCTAGTTGACGGTATGCATTCAACATGGCTATCAGAGGTTTATGCCACCGGATTGTGCAAACGGGGAGACCAGTCCCTTAGTATCCGAGGGATGCAGGGAAAATCTCTGTGGAAATGGTCTCCCTTGCATATGACACATGGCGATTTAGGCCTAGTCAGTGCTGTGTGTGGATTTTTGTCAGACGACACTTGTTTGCCCCCAGTCGCTTTTGGCTCCTTCTTCTTCTTCTCTTTCTTCTTCTTTTCCTTCTTCTCCTTAGGAACTTGGTTTTTTGTTTTACCAGTTCCGTCAAGCGAAGAGGAAGGAGGAGAGGAAGAATTAGAGGAAGTAGAAAGCTGGTGGGTAATTCTGGACTGGTCTAACTGTTGATTCGACTGTTCGGGAATAGTGGTGTTCTGAACGACATTGGTTGAGAAGAGCTAGACCGACAAGCCAATTGTTAGTCCTGGAAGCGACAATGTGGCCATATGGGGCGCACCAAAATATCCCCAAGAGGAGAAGGGACTAGGATTTCCACCAAGGGGAATTCCTTGGTTGGTGGGCTCCATTTTCTCAACCTAAAGATCAACAAAGGAAAAAGGGGTGATTGTTCCGTTTAAAATAAATTTTAACGACGCTTTAGACACAACTTGCTTTTTTAGTTTTAAAGAGTCGAGAAAAAGCAAAAGATGACTCTAGTCTCCTTCGATGTTTTAACGAGCCCGAAGTGACAAATGCTCGGATGGACTTTTTCCGTTATAGAGTCTGAAAAAGGCCAAAAGGAATTGCTCTGGAGTTCTAGGTAGAGGGTGTGCCAAACTTTTCACAAAACCACAGAATACTTTTTAAGGTACGGGCGGTCAATCTTCCCGAATGCTGTGTTCAGTGCATTGCGATCAGTAGGGCGGCCGACACGGCTTCCTAAGGATAAAGGTTTTATGCCTATAGGGATCTCCCAATATATACTCGACGGTACGTGGGAGCACAATCCGTACTGGCGCTATCGTCTCTCAGGAGGAATCACCCAACCATCAGCGAGATCGACAGTCACCAGGTTTTACGACGCCGGAACACGTCTCTAGCCTAGACCTCTATGTTGTGCGTTAAGTTACAAAGCGTTGTTAAGTTCATTCAATTTATTTTAGGTTGATCTTTCTTAGAAGTTTGCCTTTTTGGATCACCACGAGATGTATGATACAATTCCTAAATGCAGTCTAAAGATGATAAGCAAGCTTTTATATCTTTTCAACAATGAAAATCCTAGCTACAAGGGGAAAAGAAAGACACAATCGTTTTTCAAAGAGCATAGAGCACACTGTAAATGCACTTTTCCTAAATCAAAGCATGCAAACTATCAAAATGCAAATGCACATATGCATGTATTTGTTTTCGCTTTCTTAATATTGATGCCTAAAAAGAAAGCTGTCGTACAAATTTGAATTCGATTTCAAGTGAAAACATAAACAAGTTTCTTTTTGAAAACAAAAAGATGATTACGACACTTTATGATTTTGAAGTAAACACTTGTTTCGACACTAGAAATGCATAAATTCAAACCAAAAGACAAAAGTAAAAGCGTAATCAACTGTTAACAGCAAACAAACTCAATCCTAAGATCAAAACGACACTTATGACAGGTCTAGATCTAAGGGCGTCAGTATGACTAGTTTACTTTTGTAATGGGAAACTGCAGATGATGTAACAAATACAAAAAGAACAAATACAGTTTCTTTATACAACTGAGGCGGAATTGAGGCAAAGAAAAGGGGCTTCAGATAGGTACACTGACTGATAATAGGCTGCAAAAACAGAGACAAAACTGAGCAAAAGGAAGCAGGGAACCACAACTGCACAAGGCAAGGGCTGATCAGTGCACCCTCAGCACAGAGAAACTAAACTTCAGCGCAGGTATCCTTCACAGGACCCGCATTGAAATGCAGAACCTCTTCATAGAGTCCACGCTGAAGCAGAAACGAGAGTTGTCTCTAAGTTCTGGGTCACGGTTTGCAGTTTAATCTACAGTTTTTGGCCGGATAAAAGCTATCAATTAGGTACAATTAGGAGGATGATTTAAAGGAGGACTAAGATCTATCACAAAGGGCTGTTAGAGCACTTGTGGATCAGTTTGTTCAGATCATAAAAACAGGCCCAGTGAGTGGACTAGAGTGGCAGATCTCTACTTTGCATTTGAAAATGGCAAATGCATTTCGATTCGGCACTCCTGAGTTTATGAGAAGAACAACAATAGAAACACAAATAAACTAACAAGATACGATCCCCAGTGGAGTCGCCAATTTTTTGTTGGGAAAAGTATCCATTCGGAATGCCCCTATCCCGCTCTAAGGTGTGATAGTGCCTTAGCAACAAACAAGGAAACTTATTTGAGTATTTCTTCTTTATGAAATGTAAATGAGGAGAAAGGATGTAACTAACCTGTGTCTTCCGTTAGTTTGTCGATCCAAATCACTTCTCTCTTCAGTAGCTCCCAGCTTCTTGTTCCTTCACCGGCCGAGCTTCACCGAATTCCTGCAAGATCAAAAGAGAGAGAAACTACACAAAGATACAGATATACATTCATAAAAAGCTCAAGATCAGATTAAGCTAAACATGTAAGCATAACAAAACATCATTGGTACACAACATGTAGGAGAAACTCAAATAGTTTATTGATAGAATAAGAAAGTCCAAGAGGAGATACAACCAAGTGAGCTCCGATCCAGCATCTACCTCCCAGCAAAGGAATCCCTTCCTCTCCTCCAACAAAGCATAAATCACCCAATGTACTAATCTCAATCTCAAACCAACAACAATTCTCTGCAAAGTACAAAATTCCAGCCCCCTGAACCTCTGGGTGAGAGATCCATATATAGATGTAAGCAGAGAGGATGAGTCAGCTTATGTTTTGACTTGTGGCTTCTCTCTGTCAGTTCTTTCTTCCACTTGGAGGTTGAGAGCCTCTTACTCATCACTAGTCGAATTCATTGAGGCAAGTGTCATTGGAGAAGATACTGGAAGCTTCCATGGTCTTTCCACCTCGTTGAATGAGCTTGACATTTGTCATTTCCCGCTCAGCGCACCCTGGTAGTGCTTCCACCTGTGTTGCAGTGCACCTAGCCAGTGTAGCCTCTGCATTTCAACGCAGGAAGCTAGTGGAGCCTCTGAATTGATCCTGAATTGACTGTTTTTGAGTTGTTTTTGGTGGAGAACTTATGGGAGAAGCTGTCATTGGTTGACCTTGTTCCTTTAGGAGCTGTAACAACATCTTTATGGACTTTGGATCCCTTGAATTATGGACATTACATGCTTATAGCTGTAAGGCACAAAAATTTCTATAACAACTGGTCTCCCCGTTTGCACAATCCGGTGGCGTCAACCTCTGATAGCCATGTTGAAAGCACACCGTCAACTAGCGAAAGTGAAGTCCCAGGACAAAAAGGGAGAGCTAGATCTCCCTGTAGACTGTGCAAAGGAAACCATGCCCTCCACCGTTGTCCCTTCTTAGACGAGGCTAAAAGAGTCTTGGATGATCGTCCGGTTTCACCGTTACGACTCCCTCCTGGATATAAAAAACTCTTGCTGAGTCCTTCGTTAGTTGAGAATCCAGCTGGCCCGCTCAAGTGGTCAGCTGAAGCGCCTGTCATTGAAGATGAACCAGCTGAATCCATACCCGACGAAAGTCAAAAGGTCGAGGCGGCAGTTGACCCGGTCTTGCCTTCAGAGGTTTTATCTTCGAATGATACAGTCACTGAAGAGGATAAAGATGACACCATCCAAATTCTCTTCATCAACATGGAATCTGACGAGCACGGGGGAAATCCACCCATTCCTTTATCGCAGGAAGGAAGTTCATCAGAGCGATACCCGGCCATCTACTCGGTCCCACCACCAAGCAACCTAGTTGTATCCTTCGACTGGAACCAACTAAGCAGACCCCGTTTTCCAGCAAGCATACCATTCCGAATTATCGTCCAAATATACAGAATGGTCATGGATGGCACCATCATTGATGAGGGGGCATCTGTGAGTATCCTTTCCTCTATTGCTTGGAAAGCGCTTGGTTCGCCATCGCTTTTGCCTGAAATGAGAAATCTGACAGGCTTCGATAAAGGAACCAGTCAACCTTTAGGGATCCTCCCCAATGTGCCCATAACATTGAAAGGCAAGACCGTTCAAATGAACGTGATGGTCGTTCAAGGACCCTTGGATTATAACCTACTCCTTGGACGAGACTATATATATTGCATGGGAGCCATCATCTCCTCACTCTTTAGAGTAATGTGTTTTCCACACGAAGGAAGAGTGGTCAAGCTCGTAGACCAGCTTTCATTTCCCGGATCACGCATCGCAAATATTCATATACCATCCCTAAATGGTCTCTTCACGCAAGAAATGTCTCAACCTACGGTCCGTCCTCCCGATGAGCACGAGTAATTCAGAGGGATATGACTGGAACCCAGGGGGCATGCGTCCTGGTCTGCTTCGGCAGGAAAACTTTGGGTATAGGGTAGGTTTCCGTGGGAGAATATGACCAGTCTGTACCCCGTCCGTGATTGAGATAGGGGTTATTCTGGAATAAGATTCTTTTGTCAAAGTTATGTGATTTGGCGGGCATCGTCGCTCACCTTTGTTTATCTCGGTAGACATCGCCGAAGAAGTGTTTTGTTTGAAATATTAATGGAACAATCTTTGGGTGACCTGTAAGAGGTAGGCCTCTCTCGGTAAAACAATTGTTTTGGCGGAAATGAAGTAGAGGTAACCTTGAAACTCTGTTTTATACATGGGGGCATGCAAACCTTGTTGGAGTGTAAGCAAAGAGCGATTATTTATATGTTTTTTGGATTAGTCGTTTCCTAACTTGCATGAAGAAAGGAAGTGGGGCAAAAATCTAAATGTTGCCGTTTTATATGAGACATTCTTATCATATGACTGGATTATCGAGCAGTTTTAGCACATAGTTCATGCTCGTTAAAAAATAAACATAAGATCGAGCAAGTGTTTCAACCTGCGTTTAAGCTCGTTAAAAAATGAACTATCCTCCGGTAAATAACCACCGTGAATGTAACATTATCAGCCATTAAAGCCTTGATCGTGTTTGCACCGTCACCTCCACTTTTCCATTGGCCGATCATTCACCTCCATTTGATTGTTTACCCATTTTGAGGAACAGCTGTGAAGAGTGATTTCACTAGCCATCCTTGTGACACTGCCGTGCTTGGAAAATTCCAACCCTTACCTGGAATCAGCTGCTACCCATTTTATCACTCGTTCCTCAAAAGACGAGTCTTCTTTAAGCTCTTTTCATTTAACTCGTAAAATATGAAAATATTGCCAAGTTTTGGCCTTCCAGCTCGTTAAAGCGACCGAAAGTGCTATCCCTCCTCTAGATTTTAATCTTTTTGGACCTGAGGGATTATTGCACAAAAAGATCGAGCACTTGTTTTGTTCGGCTCGTTAAAACTATCGAAAATTCATCCCTTCTGTATTATTTTATACTTTTTCGGACTTAAGGGATTAGATGACGAAAAAGGAATTTCGGAGTTAACTTTATGTACCTTTTCAGACTCTCTAAAAATGAAAAGGACCGAGTTATCTTTGTCGTTAGACTCGTTAAAAACATTAATAGCGACAAACTTGTCTTTAGACGAGAACGAGTTTCACTATCGCTAGGCTCGTTGAAACATAGCGATGGGTTTGCCCGAAGGGCAAATTATAGAACAAGCATATGTTATCCTCCTCAAGCTTGACAAAAATAAAGAGGTACTGGTCAGCAATGACTGGGGAAAAATTGGGAAGAAACTCAAAGAACCTTTATTGGTAGCAAGTCGCTCTTGAACATGACATTTCCACTCCGTGCCTGAGTCGGGTTGGGTTGTTTCATTCACCGGTCACATCACCATGGTCTCGCCATACCATCCACCTTTGGGGTAAATGCTACCAATCCATCATATAAGTGTCGCCGATATGTTCAAGAGAAGTCATCCAGAGAAGTCAACCGTGTCCCATCTACTACCATACATTATACTTCATTCTTTCATGACCGCCACCCTGAACCATATATCATCAGATCGTTTTCACCTCCATCAAAATCATTTGCTCCATTCCGTGTCATTGATGTGGGATTCATTAAGGCCCTTCTTTGACGGATCACTTCTTGTCGACATCAGCTCATTATCCAAGAAGTTGATCTAGGAACACCCCCTTTAGTACTTTGAAGCTTGCATGCCTCAATGGCAAGTTTCTCACTTCCGGCGACAGGTATACATCAATGACCTTCAACCGAAAGATTTTGCGTGGTGTTCGACGCCAAGTCCTTTATTCACACCACGTGAATTGTACTGCAGTACCTTGAGGGTCATTATCATTATCGGTGATTCCTCTCGCGCTTGTTAACAGTTTACATCATTGACTGGTAATCAAGCGATGTCTTTCCATGTTCGACTTCAAAACATTTCTCACATGGATCGACTTGTACTTAGAGTGGAGATCGGATGAGATTGAAGACCCCGGATCTAGTTTCATCCATCCGGGCTGCGATATATATTCAGGAAAAATAAAGACATTGACATGTACAACATTGCAGAACAGATAATCATCCTACCAAAAGGATGATGATTTCATCAGAATCATCAGTCTACCATCAGACGATTGTTTGTCCTATGTACATAAAAATGAATTTATAAAGCTGAGCATGGGAATGCCCGCCTCAGCTAGATCATGAAAACAGTATGAAAAATAATGTATTGTATTGTATCTTATTACAGGTCTCCTCCCAGTATTGAAAGAACTTCGGATCCTCCTAATAAAGCATTTCACCCGATAAACGGCCTCATACTTTAGGGGGCAACTGTTATAGACTTTTTTGTGCCTTACAGCTTTGAGCATGAAAAGTCCATAATCCAAGGGATCCAAAGTCCCTAAAAGTGTTGTTCCTACCCCTAAAGGAACAAGGTCAACCAATGACAGCTTCTCCCAGAAGTTCTCCACCAAAAACCACTCAGAACTAGTCAAATCAGGATCAATTCAGATGCCCCACTAGCTGCCTGCGTTGCAAAGCACCAAAATACATTGGCTAGGTGTGTTGAAACGCACTTGAATGCACTACCCAGGTGCGTTGAGTGGGAAATGACAAGTGGCACTCATTCAACGAGGTGGAGAGATAATGGAAGCTTCCAGAATCTTCTCCAATGACACTTGCCTCACTGAATTAGACCAGTGATGAGTAAGAGGCTCTCAGTCTCCAAGTGGAAGCAAGAACTGATAGAGAGAAGCCACAAGTCAAAACATAAGCTGACTCATCCTCTCTGCTTACATCTATATATGGATCCCTCATCCCAGAGATCCAG
Source organism: Pinus tabuliformis (assembly GCA_031772625.1). Classification (NCBI taxonomy): domain Eukaryota; kingdom Viridiplantae; phylum Streptophyta; class Pinopsida; order Pinales; family Pinaceae; genus Pinus; species Pinus tabuliformis. The sequence goes on along the minus strand of CM062816.1, from coordinate 305,846,717 downwards.
AGGCTGGAATTTTGTACTTTGCAGAGAATTGCTGTTGCTTTGAGATTGAGATTAGTACATTGGGTGATTTATGCTTTGTTGGAGGTGAGGAAGGGATTCCTTTGCTGGGAGGTAGATGCTGGATCGGGACTCACTTGGTTGTATCTCCTCTTGGACTTTCTTATCATATCAATAAAACTATTTGAGTTTCTTCTACATGCTTGTATATCAATGATGTTTTGTTATATTTGCATGTTTAGCTTAATCTGATCCTGAGCTTTTTATGAATGTAAATCTATATCTTCGTGTAGTTTCTCTCTTCTGTGATCTTGCAGGAATTTAGTGAAGCTGGGCCAGTAAGGGAGCAGGGAGCTGGGCGCTATTGAAGAGAGGAGCGATTGGATCAACAAACTAGCGCAAGACACAGGTTAGTTTATCCTTCCTCTTCATTTACATTTCATAAAGAAGAATACTCAAGTAGTTTTCCTTGTTTGTTGCTAAGGCACTATCACACCTTAGAGTGGGATAGGGGCGTTCTGAATAGATACTTTTCCCAACAACACTGGAGTTCTAGTTGGTCCACATAAATAAGCATGGATGATCTCCAAAGTCTTTGATGTATAAAACTCCTTGGTCTTGTGGCTAGTTCTAGTTTTCTTTCCATGTTGACGTGGACCACATACTCCTTGATTTGGCTTGAATAAATTTGGGATGTCTCGTACTGCATTAATCTTGCTAATATTAATCAAGTTATCAAAACTTGTATGTCCAAGTTGCTTGTGCCACAACCAACTTTCATCTGTTTGACTTAAGTAACATTTATCTTCTTGAATTTTGTTCAGAATGTAGATGTTATCTGGTGTTCTAACCCCTTTCACCACAAGTTCCCCTGAGGAAGAGTTTCTTATTTCACAATATTTAGTGCTAAAGAAAACATTATGTCCTTGATCATAGATTTGGCTAACACTCAGGAGATTGTGTTTGAGCCCATTTACTAGCAAAGAATTTTGAGCCTTTCCTTTTCCATTAATAAGGGTAGCAGTTCCTTTTCCAACAATTTTTGCAGATCCACTTCCAAAGGATACAGTTCCTTCCTTTTTGTTCAATGAGACAAACTTCCTTTTGTCCCCTGTCATATGTTTGGAGCACCCACTATCCACAAACCAATCGTTTTCATCACTGTGAGCACATAGAGCTAGGCCACATTTATCTGTGTTGGGATTCTCATTTTTTGCTTTTTTGTGTCCATTATCATTACATAATGAGTAAATCAGATCAAATTTGGCCAAGGGATCAAAAGAAATGTAGGTATTTATTTTTCCTTGCCCTTTGGGACCATATGGTTTGTTTGTTTGATCCTTCAATTTTGGTGTTTCATTCTTATGGGCCATGCAATGTCTAGCTTGATGACCAAAATTTTTACAATAAAAACAATGCCCAAAAAAGATAGTTTTGTACCTATTGTAATAGCCATGATTTGAATCAACATTCTTCCTTGGAGTTACTCTCTCTTCATTCTTTGGATTTGAGATGGGCCTTTGATGAAATAATCTTTCTTCTTTTGGGTTGCTGGAAAGTATGTCGGCATAGCTTTTCGCATTATTCTTAGTACTTGATGATTCTCCTTTAAAACCTATCCCAGATTTGTCATGTTGAGGTTTTTGATTATTTAGAATAATGTCAAGTATTTGAGAGCTTTCCCAACCCTTTTTGACTTGCTCCAATTCCTTCCTCAGAGATACTTTTTCACCTTCACATTCTTCATAAATTTCTTCTTTTTCTTTTAGTTTATTTTTCAAGAGGTCTTCCCTTCTTTTTGTTTCCTCGTTTTCTACCTTGAGAGAGATGATTTTATTGCATAATTTCTCATTTTATTCAATGGCACTCATTAACAATTCATCCACATTTCCTTCTAGACCTGAATCATCATCATTTGTGAATGCCATGAATAATACTTCTTGGCTTCCAGCATGGTCATTTTCTTCATTTGATTCATCATTACCTACTTTGTAGTGAGGGAACTGATTATTTGATTTCTTTTTCATGACTACAAATTCACCTTCACAGACTCATCTTTCTTAGAGAAGAAATTCTTCTTATTGAACCCTACCATTTTGTATACCATCCTTTTAGAATTTTCCTCAACATCACTATCATGCTTAAGAGGACATTTTGCAGCATAATGACATATTTTCCACATTTGAAACAAATAAGAGGGTACTTATCTTTTATCTTAGATCCTTTCTTTAGTATTCGTACAAATTGTGCCAATTCAGATTCAACATTAGAGTCATCACTACTGGTATTCCATTCTTTCCCCTTTTTTGATTTTGAGGCCTTAAATGCTGCATCTTTGGAACTTGGGCATCATTTTCTCATCTCATAGTCAATGAGGATTCCATGAAGTTCATCCATCTTGAGAGTATCTAGATCCTTCATTTCTTATGTAACACTTACTTTGGAGTCAAATATATCTGGGAGAGATCTTAAGACCTTTTGAATAATGGTGCTTTCTTCATTGTTTTCTTCCAATCATTTAAGAGAGTTGACCACTTCAGCTACTCAGTGAAAGTATGATGCAATATCTTCTTCATCATACATTTTCAGACTTTCAAATTGCCTTCTATGAGTTTGAAGCTTTGCCTTCTTAACTTTGGAGTCCCCATTGTATAAGCTAATTAGCTTACCCCATACTTCTTTGGCCAGGTTACAATTCTTGACTTTTGTAAATTTAGAATCAGTGATCCCACTAGTGATGGAGTTTAAGGCTTTTGCATTTGCAATGTAATATCCCCTTTCATCTTGATCTGTTGGAAGAGTGGAAGGAGACATGTACTCATTTAAAACCGAATGGCAAACTTTAGGTCCAAGGGACATTAAGTAGTAGGACATTCTTTTTTTCCAAAAACCAAAATTTGTGCCATCGAACAGAGGAGGTCTTCCTGACACTTGATTTCTCATCATGACTAAGAATCCTTCTTCTAGCTATTAGGCTGATATGTAGAAGCTGGCTCTGATACCAATTGTTGGAAATATTGAGGAGGGGTGGGTGAATCAGTATTTCTTTTCAATTTTTTTTTTTTTTTTTTTTTTTTTTTTTTTTTTTTTTTTTTGTTTTTTTTTTTGTTTTTTTTTTTTTTTTTTTTTCAGTTAAATCATTTATTATTTATAACACAAAAATGAATGACAGGAATAAATGATTTTATTAATATAATATTTACAATAAATCAAGCACAATGTATATAGGGCTTCAACTAGTTGCCAAGCACCAACTTGGACTTTTTGTGAGGCTCCAACCTCAAGAGAACCAACCTTGTCTTGTCAAGGCACCAACCTTGGATATAGGAGCACCAACTCCTAGGACACCAATCCTTCCAATTTTGAGGCACCAACTCTAAGGGCTTCAACCCTTTGCTATATATATTGTCTGGATATGTTTGGTAGTAATTCTCTACTCCCAAACCTGCTGGACCTACGACTTACTTTTGTCCTCCTGCTTCTTTCACATCTGCCAGACCTTCAGCTTCCTTTGTTTCTTACAGTTCACACATTGTGAACTTTCCTTGTTCTCTGTTATAGATAATTGATACGCCTGACCTTTGGATTCCTTTTCACTCATTTGACCTTCGGCTTCCTCTGCGCTCACTTAACCTTTTGGCTTCTTGACCTTTGACTTCTCGATCTTCGGCTTCCTGCTCTTCGGATTCCTCTATCTCTTCGAGTTCACCAATACTCAAAAGACACATTCATTTGGAAGAGAGGCTGAATTACAATAGTGTTGCATATTAAAAAATATTAGGGAGACCCTTTTTAATATTCATCACCAATGTAACATGGCCGATATTCAAACTGTTGATGAAATGGATGCGATATAATATTAAAAAGTCGTCAATAGATCCGTTGGGTCCATAGCTCCATCGCAATCGACGGTTTTCCATCGTTACATTTCTTCAAGACATGTGATATGCGACGGATGCGATATTTCTTTAGAGTTGTTACCATAAACTGATCAGGTCCGCAGTACATATCGCAATCGAAGGATTTCAATGTGGCAAGGCTTTAAAGAGGCTTGCGATGTGGTGGATGTGATGTCATATTAAGGGTTGTTACTATAACCTATTCGGGTCTACATGTATTATCGCAATCATAGTTTTAATGTGAAATTCCTTTAATACTTACGATGTGAAGGTTCCGATACATGCAGATGCGATATTACAATAGGGCAGTTTATAATGGAGCGATCGGGTCTGCACCTTATATCGCAGTCGGGGGATTCAATGTGACAAGCCTTCATAACTTGCGATGCGATATTAATTAGGGCGTGTTGTAATGGGACCATCGGTTCCACAATGCTCCTCCGATATCGTTGTTTCTCCTGTGGCTTATCTTCCTGTAACCTCTGATAACTCTGTTTATGCTCCTCCGCTGTTTTCTTCCTATCGGTTCTTCTTGGGCATATATTACATGTGATACTTCCGATATGGCTCCTCCGATGTTAACTCCTCTGATACTCTGCAATACTCCTCCGATATGTTAACTCCTTTGATATTTCTCCAATATTTCATGTTAACTCCTCTGTTAACACTGTTTATGCACCTCCGCCATGTGTTCCTCTTTGCTTCTCATGGCTTTCAATGACCTCTTCCGATGGCTTCCCTGATGGCTTTGCTCCTTGGCTTCTTGCTCTCATTTCTTCACGGATCTACTCTGCTTCTCCTTGGCTTCATATCACCATTTAGTATCCTAGAATATTGCCATACTGACATTAATGAAAATCTAGATCAACATCTCACTCCCTCTTCTTAAAAATTAGAATATCGTAAATGAAATAGACCTCGACTCACTTCAGGACATACCTGAGATACCATTTTCAACAAATCCGATTCCTTGGCTAAATTTTTTGAGGTTGTCGCCGATTCATTTTTCCCTTCTTGGCTTGCAGAGTATCTATGCGACAATTGTTTTGTTTTGTTTTTTTTTTGTTTTTTGTTTTTTGTTTTTTTGTTTTGTTTTGTTTGTTTATTTGCTTGTTTGTTTTTGTTTTTTTGTTTTTTTTTTTTCAACTCCTCAGGGTCAACCGTAGGAGAATTCAACACCTTTCAAACACTTCTCGATCTTCTTCTATTTGAGTGCCTTCTTTTATTTTTTCTTATGACCTTTCCCTCTAGGAATCTTCTTTTCTACAACTAGGACATCCTCATATTATATGCAAGTTATTTTCCCTTATCATCTGCTATTTCTTATTCTTATTCTTTAAACAAGGGGTCATTTAGGGTTTCTTCCTAAAAGGTTTTACTCGTCTTAGAAACAAGGGTTTCTGCTACTGCGTTGGAGCCCTACTCATTTTCTCCACACACTAGATCTTCATATTAATACTCTTATTCTGAGTTTCATTTCCTCTTAGACACATTTAATATTTATTTCGAGGGAGATGACAAGGATGTCTTCCCATATCCACCCCAAAAAATAAATTATTCCCATGTGTTACCCTACTTCTGAAATTTCGCTTCTACTAAATTTTTTATCAGGCCATGGTGGAACATGCTAGTCTTGGTGTTTTCAAGCTGAGACTAAACATTTTTGGCCATTTTGGTCAAACTATTTAACAAGTAAAAGGGAAGGTCCATCTTCTTCTTATCCTTAAAACAAATTAGAAATTTGAGATGGTACTGGAAAGTGGCAGTATATCTACCTTCATAAGTGATGTATTTCTAAACCAAATATAAAGGCTCATGCCACTTCTTCTTCACCCATACTTGAGGTATTCCCTTGCTCCAATTCATGCCTTGTTTCTCAGGGATAAAGGACTAGTAACAATCAAACTCTTTCATTTCACACTTGAACCAACATTCACCTCCCCATGGAAGGCTTGTGCATTGTGTAATGGATTCCTTAGATGAATAGCTCTAGCTATTTGAAACAAGCCATGCTCTCATTAAAACTCTCCACGAAGGCTCTCATTACTTTAAAATTATACCCTTGAAACTTTTGACAAAAATTAAGCCAATGAACCTCCTTGAATTATTTACGACCTTGAGGAAATTTGTCGAGAAATTTTGAATTGGTAGGTTCAAAGAGCGACACTAGAGGTTTTGGTTCCATACCATTCTATGTGGGGAAGAATTAGAAAACTAAATTTTTCATATGGTCCAAGGGAATAAGAAGGTAAATGGAGAAATTGCAACATAAAGTTTTTATTACGGAAAAGGATTATGTAAAAAGGGAAAATTTCGAAGCATTATATTGCATGGGGAAACTGTCCATGCATGATCCATCATGATAGGATAGGATGATGACACAATAAATCACAGTTTTGAGTACGTTTATATCTCACCGATTAGTGAATCCTGACCTAATTAAGTCATGCATTAAAGTCAAAACACCTTACCATGATTACCTTAAGTTCCTTGGGAGTCCTGCTTACTGACATGTTTTCGCTGGGAGGTTCATGTCTTGATAACTGTTTCTGCAAACTTTGAGATTCCTTCCACATGTCTAACAATTACAGGAAAAATCCTCCTCATGCATATAATTCTGGATCATTGTTCCTGGGAAGTATGGGACTCTTCATTTGATAACTATTATCTCCTAAAAATGAAGTTGTGTACTTGATGAATTTGAAGATTAACTTAGCACCGCACTAAAATTCATCATGTGGCCCTGCTTTCATCTATTGCTCTAGATATCAAAGGTAACTCTACAGGATAAAATGTTGCTACAGGAAGAGGATCTATAGCAATTCTCACCATGAATTTCAGTAACTTCCGTGGCCAGTCTCACATACGATAGTTGTCATCTGAAATAAAATCAAGTCTTATCTCATTCCACCACTTTAGGTATAATATCCCACCATGTGAATGAAGGAGTTAAGGTCAAGCATGTGGGAGACTCATTGAATTACCAACCATTGATGTATGTTATTAAACAATGAAAGGTTGTGCACATTTAATGTTAATGGAATCCAAGGTACATCAGTACATCTTGCAAGGTACTAATAAATGAGCTAAAATCGAGTCACTTTTAAGATTCGGTAACCAAGATACATTAATGTATTCCTGCTTGTTTATGTTAAGAAAACCTACCATTGATGTATGCAATCCTCAAGGTACTATAATAATCCCTAGTTCCCCTCCCTAGATAATATGTTGAAGTCGATGGGGGAATAACCATTAGAAGGAGGGCCTTAAGAAATCCCTCATCAACTAACACGAGATAAGTAAATAATTTTGGAAGATTCATGATTAGAAAATAAAAGAAAATGACAACAATATCTTAACAACCAAATCATGCCACAAGGTAGTTTTCATAATTAGGCCATTTTTTTAAGGGTTCCTTTATTATTTTACTTTTACTTTTTATTTTTATGTTTAATGAGACAAAAAGAGAACGATTAAGAAATAAAAATAGGAAGAGAATCTACCTACACCACTACTTCCATCCCAACTTCCTTGAAGATTTCAGCTACAAATTCCTGCTTGGACATTAGCTTCTGGTAGAACTTTAGCTTATGTACATTCACAAGAAAAGACATCTCATGTTCATCAATGGTTTTAAATCAAATTGACCCATTTTCAAAAATGGTGTCCACTTTGTATGGCCCCAACTAGTAGGTCGTGAATTTTCCTTTAAAGTCCTTAAATATGGAGTAAAAGAGGAGAACCCATTCTCCTTGATAGAAGTGCTTCTATTAGATGAAATTATCCTACCACTTCTTCCTATTCTCATGTACTAGGATTGTCTGTTGGACTAGATCCTACCTAATTTCATCAAGTCTATAACGATTTCCCGTGACACCTCGAACCAAGTAAAAATATCCTTGTAAAGAAAGGTAGCAATTTCCTATTCATTCGCTTGAGATAGAGGCTTGCCCTTCACCCATTTTGTAACGTAGCCCGTGCACACAAAATAGACTTCTTCTTTCTAGATGTTGGAATGACTACCTAAGAAATCTAAGGCCCACCTTTCAAAAGCTTGAATAGTACCTATGGTTAAACTAAAATCTCATCTACTTGAACTGGCCTACCAATTCGTTGGTTGCTGTCACACTAGCACACATACTTCTTCACATTTTTAAATATGTTGGGGAATAATATTCAACTTGCAATACTTTTTATGCAATGTGCTTATCTGAAAAATGGCCTCCATAAGGTTCATTGTGACAAGATCTTAAAATTTTAGGCACTTCATCCTCTTGGACGCATCATTTAATGATAATATTTTCACCTGTATAAAACAAATCAAAGTTAATCCAAGAATAATAAGCATTTTTTTATGATCTTACACTTTTCACGGGCATGCAGTTTCACTGGTAGATTTCCCATAGCCAGATAATTTGTAATATTTACAAACCCAGGCAGGTAAGTAAAAACTACAAATAATTGTTCATGAGGGAAATCTAAATTTACAGGAACATAATTTTATTCAGATTGCAACCTAAAAAATAAATTAGCAACCAAATTATCTTTACCAGGCTGATTAACAATTGTAATATTAAATTCCTGTAACAACTTGAGCCATCTCGTGATCCGTCTGTTGGTTATGGGTGTGTTCATTAGGTATCGAATAAATGCATGGTCCATATGAATGAAACCCTCATAACCTATAATATAATAGTGGAACTTGTTAATAGAGTGCACCACCTTGAGTAACTCTTTCTCTGTCACCATATAATTCACTTCATCAGGGGTTATATTTTTATTGGTATAATAAATTTCATAATAATGCAGGTCATCCTTTTTCCCAAGGATGCCTCCCAAAGCCATATCTGAAGCATTTGTGGATATATGAAAGGGTAAATCTAAATTGGCCCCTCTCAAAATAGGGGCAGCTAAGAGTTTTTCTTTCAACATTTTAAACACATCTTGGCACTGGCCAATTCATAACAAAACAACATCTTTAGATAATAACTTTAGCAAAGGTGTAAAAATCTTTGTAAATCATTCAATGAAGCGTCGATAATACCCAAAAAAACCAAGGAAAATCCTCACCTCTTTATATGTTGTGGGAATTGGTAATTGGGACAAAACCTTGATATTTGTACTTGTAGGATCAACCTCGATACAGTAGAAACAACATGACCAAACACAATACCTTAGTCATCATCATCCTATATTTTCCGTTACTCAAGGCAAGGTGCACTTCCTAGAATTGAATTAATATTTTTTAAGATTCGCCAAAGCTTCCTTGAAGGAATCCTCGTAGATAGTGAAATCGTCCATGTACACCTAAACATAGTCATGGATCAAATCTGAAAAAATTCCCCACACCACCCTTTGGAAGGTAGTTGGGGCATTACACGACCTAAAAGGTAAAACCGATAGGAAAAATTTCCCTAGGGAAAAGTGAAAGTAGTTTTCTCTTAATCCTTTGGAGTGATCTGAATCTGGTTATACCCACTAAACCCTTCCAAAAATGAGAGTATTTCTTCCCTATTAGGTTGTCTATGACCTGATCTATAAAGGGAGGGGGGAAATCATCCGTCATAGTAGCTTTATTTAATGCCTGGAATTATACACACACTCACGATTTTCCTAAATATTTAGGAACCACAACTAAGGGGGAAACCCATTTACTATCAAATATCTACTATATTTGTGAAATTTTCTTGAAATGTAGTAACTAGAATTTATTCTCCTAACTGATTCCTGATTTATTAATTTTATTATTAATATCGCATAAATCACACTACAAGTATTCACAAATAAATTTTTTGGAAGCTAAATAAAATGCTGGAACTGAGAAAATAATGCACACACAAAATAAAAATGACACCAATATTTTTGGATAATAGTCCTCGGAAAGACCTTGAAGGGAAAACTGGTGCAACATATGAGGGGTATATTTTTATGCAATAGTAAAATATGAGTATAATAATCTACATACCCCACTAGAAATCCTCCAAAAAATCTTGCCAAAATAATTTCGAGAAAATTTCTCTATTTTGCAAAATTATTGAGCCTCCCTTTGATCTTTTCACATTGCATTCTGGATACTTAGACTCCTAGCCTTTGTAGTTTGTACAACCTCTGAAACTACTCCAAAAATGGCCATATATTGATTTTATAGCACTGGAAAAATTCTCACTACCTTCCAGAATGAATTTTCTTCCTTTGGCAGTTGATCCAAGCTCTTCTCGACAATTCTCTCTACTAATCTGGTTAACTCACACAACTTGGATGAATTTCTCTCCAAAATATTTCAACCTCCTCTTTACTGGCTTTCTGACATTGGAAAATCCACTGGAACAACCAGTTTCTCCTCCCTCAATCACAGATGGCCTCCTTCTATGGCTCAAACTATTTTTCCTACTAAATCTTTGCTGCTGGAGAGATTGATATTCCCATGGAACTCACTCTCCTTCTTGCTCAATTCATCTGACTCCATCCCCATCGATTTTCTCTTATAGTCTCTCATTGGAGCACCAACGACCACAATTAAATCATTATCAATGGATAAGATCATCTTAGACTTTATCTTTGTGAGCCTCTAGAGATTTCTCGATCTTTTTCAATTAATTGATTTTAATTAATAAATTTTCCTAAGTTAGACTTAGGCATTTTTAATTATTGATCAATTAACTTAATTGAGTTTTCTCTAGGTCTTTTCTCTTGAAACCTTTTTTGGGTTTTGGAGATCTCATGTTCCTTACCCTCTTTGATGTAAATCAAGGTTAGAACTCTTGTCCGATGCTACAAAAAAGTAATAATATTAAGCTTGCATCAAGGAGATTTTACGATTCTTCTTTCACTACCTCCTTGAGTGTTGGGTTCATAGGCATCTAGGGTTTTCGGATAGGACGAGCGTCAACCTGTGTATAAATATGATGAGAGAAATTTTTTGGATCGATCCCTTTCATGTCTCGTTAATACCATGCAAATGACTTTATCTGTTCCTGTAGAACTCACATTAGTTATTTTCATTGCTCATTAGTAAGTTCAACACTAATATTTAGAAATTGACCAGAACTTACTTCAATTGAGATACACCTGTTGAGAAATATATGGGGAGATTATTAGAGTGATTTCTCTTTTATTGATAACTTCTTGTGGTGTATTTTTACTTTTATTGCTTATTTAGCTTCTTACTTATCATTATGTTTGTGTATCATAAAAAAAATACCAAAAAAGAAGAAAAATAATACATAATATAGGCTGCAAGCTAGGGCCAAAACCTCTCCACTTAAGAGGAAAACTCACAAATCTCTTCTATTCTTATAGAGGCTTCAATTGGCTAATTACAAGACCTCTAGAGCAAGACTTCAAGACCAAGTCCAACCCTTTTGAATGATGTGCTTCCTTTGTCCAATTCAAACCCAGTCAAATCTCTTTTAGTAGCACAGCTTTGACCTCCAATTGTAGAACTTCAACCTCTACTGTAGGTATGAATTCTTTGGCCCTCCCGCAACAGCTGCTGCCACACATGTGAACTTCTTTTGGCCTTGCAATATTTCCTTAGACCTTCACTTGTGTTTCTCTTCCTTCATGAGATTGAGGATAACTTATTGTGACCTTCACTGACCTTCTTTCCCTTCCTTCTTCAAGATCGAACTTGCAAAAGAAAATCCTAGACCTGCTGCAGAAACCCTAGCCTTCCTTCACACGTGTGAGAGAGAAATAGCCTAAAGACAAGTCTCCTTCATCCTTTTACTTCTTCGTTGCCTTCTTCTTCTTCCTTCTTCACTTGAATGAGTGAGTGATGATTGTGTTCCAAGGAGTCGAGTTTCCTCCTTTATATAGGATTTTCAAGGTCAACGTAGCTCCTTAAGTTAGGTCGACTTTCCAACTGCCAGGCCAACTTAGTCTTGAAGGGTATTTTGACACTTTTAATGACAAAAATATTTTTCTTTACCAGTTACAATGTGCTTGATGGGGTATTAGACTTAGGACGATGACTCTTTTCAATTATTGACCTAGGACAAATCCTAGAAGCACTCAATGGGTGCTTGAACTATAAAATAAAAGACATTGAGAATGAAAACCATGCTCTAAACATAATAATGACAATTTTTCTTTAATTTTACAATATACAAGAATCAAAAATACATTTCATATTTATGAAGACTGAACCTAGTTACACATTTTTCAACATTCCTTCTTAAGTAGGGAGGTATTTATAAATGGTACATGGACATTCTCAATCTAAGGAGATATCATAAGAAGATTCATATTGGTAACCCATATATTGAGAATCATAACAACCAACATTGTCACATTGTAAGGCCTTGACTAACAACTATATCTCTCCACGAGGTCAGAGAACAATTTTGGCGAGACTAATGATTTATAGACACCATCATCATTGTCTCTCAAGGTACATACCCCACCGTGTGTTCACAGAGTATGTCTTTCCTTAGACTATTCTTATCTTGGATAGCTATTCCTCAAAGAACATCATGAACATCATTCCTCAACTACTCTTATCTTGGATGCCCTACCAAATCCTCAAAGAGTATTGGATGCCATATGCTTACCCAATCCTCCATTTTGTCTTCCCAAGTGAAGACAAGAATGATGTGCCTATATCTCCCTCTCAAACAGGGAGGATATATCAACCAAACCAAGCTTGTCTCTCAAATACATAATATTCTTATTGGGAAGGTATTTTGTCAATATGTCAGCTACCTACTCATCGGTGGAGATATATTGTAGCTGCAACACACCATCTTGTACTAGCTCCGAATATAATGATACTTTTTGTTTATATGCTTTGTATTTCCATGAAAAATTGGGTCTTTATTCAATATTATAGAGCCGGTGTTATCACAATGTATCACTATAGGTTCCATTGGTCCTTCGAATAAGCCAAACAAAAACTTTCTCAACCAAACAACTTCTCTACTCACTTCACAGGTTGTAATATATTCAGCCTCAACACTAATCAAATAAAATATATCTTTCGTTCTACTCATCCATGAGATCATGGAGGATCCCAGACTAAAACATCCTTCTGTAGTGCTCCTCCCATCTTGCTAACTGCCTCCCTAGTCAGAATCTTTATATCCAATCAAGTGGACCTCATTCCTCCTATCATATTTTAGGTAGTAGTGGATTTTTCCTTGCAAATATTGTAGTATGTGCTTCGCTGCTATCCAATGATCATGCTTCAGCTCCATTTGGAACTTCCTGAGAATATTCACTGCAAAATATATATCTGGTCAAGTATTTACCAAGTACATTAGTAAGACAATAAATTTTCTATACCTGGTAGGATCCACTGGGATATATTCATAATTCTTTAGTCTCTTTAAGTTTTTGATCGTTATGGTTGTCATTGGTTTGAAATCCATCATGTCAAACCTCTTCAACATCTCGATCACATACTTTCCTTGACCTAGGTGGATCTTATCAGGTCCCGACTAGACTTCTAGTTCCAGATAATAGCGCATCAACCCTAGATCCTTCATATCGAATGTTGTTGCTAGCTAATTCTTGCATTCTTGCATTTGACCTTCCAAAGCTGTTAATAAAATTTCATCCACATACAGAAGAATCATTACAGGCTCACCTTTACAACCTTGAAATAAAGATTCAGATAATTTTTTTTTTAAGCCCAATATTTGAGGGTATGCATCCATCCTTGCATATCATGCCCTTGGTGCTTGCTTAAGGCCATATAATTCCTTCTTCAATCTTCAAAAAATATTTCTCTCTATATTTGACTTCAAATCCAAAGGGTTTCTCTATATATACTTCCTCATCAATTGTGCAATTCAGAAAGGCAGTCTTGACATCAATTTCATGGATGTTCCATCCCATCGATCCTGCTAAAGAGACAAATAAAAATATGGTTTTATACCTTGTTGTCGATGCAAATGTATCTTCATAATTTGTGCCTTCTTGTTGAGAGAAGCCCCTAGCCACAAATATTACCTTATACTTGTCAATGCTTCCATCTTTCGCATGATTTATGTTGAAAATCCATTTGGAAGTTACCACAAACTTGACTTCAGGCCTAGGTATGATCTTCCATACCCTATTCTTCATTATTAATTGATATTATTCATTCATGGCATCTTTCCATTATTGATGATTGAGAAATTCTTCAAAGGTGGATGGTTCAACCTCTATTAACTTTAATATATATGCTGCATACCCTGAATATCTTTTGGGATTCTTGCTTTCTGTAAATGTGCCTTTAGTTTCACCATGACCCTCTGCATTTAATAGAGTATATTTCAACCAATTAGGTCTCTTTCTAGTCTCATGAATTACCACAAGTTGTATAGGTTTAATGGGACCTTCATCTTCATGATTTGTTTCTTCTTCCTCCCTAATAACTTTCTCTTCAAATACTAGAAGTTCTTCATCATCAAAGTCCATAGGGAGATCCTTTGATTTCTTGAATGCAATAATTTCTTCAAATATCTTGACTAACTTCTATTTGATGTCCTTCGTTTATGTAGATCCTATAGGCCTTTGAGGAATTACTGTAGACAACAAATGTTTCCTTCATGCTTTATGAATCTAACTTCTTTCTCTTATCCTTCAGTTTATGAATACAAATAGGACAAAAAAAATTCGGAGATGATCTATGCTTGGCTTCTTCCTAATGAATACTTATTTAGGAATTAAGTTATCTAGTGACCTATGGGGACTTCGATTTTGTATGTATACAACTGTCTTTTTTGTTTCACCCCACAAATTTTTTTACCAATCTTGATCATGTATGTCAGGCCAGGCAGTAACTCTCCAAAGGCAGAAAAACTGATTGATTTATTATTCCATAGGTAACCCATTTTTATATACAATAAGGAGTGATTGTTCAGTTCATCTCCCGATGACTGTTCACCTTCCCAATTTATTTATTTACATAAAATTCCAATCATGAATATTAGGTGTCAAAATTCCCCCCCTTAATCTGAAGGGATGTGTGTGAGTCCAAGCATCATTCTAAATCGTTCAATCTTTTCCTTTCCAAGTGTTTTGGTGAAGATGTCTGCAATTTGCTCATTTGTGGAACAATGACGGAGATGGATTGTTTTGGCCTCAACATGATGTTGAATCAGATGATATTTAATATTGATATGCTTTGTTCGATCATGGAACTTTGGGTTCTTGGCCAACTTTATTGCAGAGGTGTTTTCAATCATGAGTGGAGTTGATTGTACTTGTTTTACCTGCAAATCTTCAAGAATTTTCCTGAGCCACACAATTTCTTTCGTTGCTTTAGCTGCTGCCACGTATTCTGCTTCTGTTGTGGAATCTGCTGGAACTGATTGTTTGCGTGATCTCCAAGAGACAGCTCCTGATCCAAGACTCATAGCATATCCTGAAGTAGATACTCCAATTTGTTTGTCTCCATCGAAGTCTGAATCAGAGTATCCAATCATGTTGAAGTCGTCCACCTGTGTATACTTGATTCCAAGGTCTTGAGTTCCCTTCAAGTACCTTAGAACTCTTTTTGCAGCAGACCAATGTCCCTCACAAGGCTTTTGCATAAACTTGGAGAGGATTCCAACAGCAAATGAAATGTCTGGTCTGGTAGTAGTGAAGTAGATGAGACTTCCTATAAGCTCTCTATACTTTGTTGCATCCTTAAATTCCTTTCCTTCAATAGATGTGAGCTTTAAGTTTTGTTCCATTGGAGTAGAAAGAGGATTGCACTCTGTCATGCCAAATCTATTTAACAAATCTCCAATGTATTTCTTTTGAGAAAGAGTTATGGATTTTGGATGTTGGGTTACTTCAATGCCAAGATAGTAATGAACATAGCCCAAATCAGTCATTTCAAAACTTTTCCCCAATTCCTTCTTTATGGATGCAATGTAGCTTTCATTGTTCCCTGTCATTAAAAGATCATCTACATATACCACAAGATATACAACTTTTTTGCCAACTTTCTTGACAAATAAAGTTGCATCATCAAGATCAAAATGATTGAAGTTGAGTTTCAGAAGATGCTCAATTAGTTTTTCATACCCGGTTGGCAGTGCTTGTTTGAGGCCATACAAGGACTTCACAAATTTGCATACTTTTTTTTCATGTCCTTTCATAGCAAATCCTTCAGGCTGGGACATAAAAAAATTCTCTTTTAGATCTCCATTCAAGAATGCAGTCTTTACATCCATTTGATGGACTTTCCAACCATTCTGAGCTGCTAGTGCAAAGGGTGTCCGGATGGTGGCCCATTTTGCTGTGGGGGCAAAAGTTTCCTCATAATCAACCCCTTCCTTCTGTGCAAAACCTTTTGCCACAAGCCTAGCTTTGTGCTTGTAAAGTGAGCCATCAGCTTTGTACTTGTTCTTGTAGACCCACTTGCAGCCAATTGGTTTGGTTCCAAATGGAGGGTCAACCAACTTCCAAGTGCCATTCTTTATGAGAGCATCATACTCCTTTTGCATCGCTTCTTTCCATTCATCATGAGAAGTAGCTTCTTTGAAGGAAGTTGGTTCAGAATCTATAGACAAGTGAAATTCACAATCATAAGTAACATCCATATCAACAGGTGAATTAGAGTCATCTACATCACCTCCATTTTTTCGGTTTGAATTTCTGGTTCCTGTTTTTCCAATTTCATTAGGATGAACACTTTCAAGTGTCTTTGTCAGCCACTTTGGGGGACCTTTCTGAGATGGTCCAGGCTGCTTTGTTGATTGAGTTGGGACTGAATCAAGATTGAGTCTCCCAATTCTATCAATTACATCACTGAAAGCATCATCCGTTGTTGGAGTTTCATGCAGGGGAGATTGTTCTTCAGAAGAAGATTCCACATGTTGATCTAGTATAGGAATCCCCCCTTCAAGATGTTGAATCTGATTATCAAATTCTTGAAATGATTTCGTTTTTGCGAATCTATCCAAGCGATCAAGTTGCCGCTCAACAACATTGTCAGATTTGGATGATTCAAGAAAAATGACATCTCTAGATACAACAAACTTTTTATTTACTTCATCATAGAGGCGGTATGCTTTAGAGGTGTTTGAATACCCCAGGGAGATACACTTATGACTTCTAGCACCAAGTTTGTTTCTATGTACCTTTGGTATCAAAGCATAACAGGTGGAACCAAAGATCCTGAGATGTTTTACCGAAGGAACATGTCCATACCACAATTCATAAGGAGTCTTGTTTCTTATAGCATTAGATGGACATCTATTCTTTATATATGCAACACATAGAAGAGCATTAGCCCAAAACATTATCTTTACATTTTTGAAGAAAAGCATGGATCGTACCATATTCAAGATTGTTCTATTCATTCTTTCAGCTACACCATTCTGTTGGGGATTATAAGGCACAGTTGTTTGATGTTTGATCCCATGTTGGCGAAGATAGTTTTCAAATTCATTTGATGTATATTCTTTTCCATTATCAGTGCGAATAGACCGAATATGAGATTGTGCATCATTTTCAATCCATTTATGAAAATTCTTGAATGTTTGAAAAGCATCAGATTTGTTCTTCAATAAATAAACCCAACACATTCTGGTGTAATCATCAATAAAAGTCATGATATATTTATTTCCATTTGCAGAAGGAACAGGCATTGCACCACATAAATCTGAATGAATGAGTTCAAGCTTCCTATGTGCTCTTGAATGTGAATCATGAAAAGACTGTTTGCTATGATTTCCTAGAATGCAAGAATCACATTGCTTATGTTTCCTAGGAATTGTAGGCAAACCAGCAACACCATTTTTCTTCAATAAGCAGAGACTGTCATAGTTTAAATGTCCAAATCTAGCATGCCATAATAAACTTGATGGAAGTGTACCTTCTTCATGATGAGAAATATATGAGAAATGTTGTGCATGAGCAGAGGTTCCTTGCAGTTTGAGAAACCTTTCTTCTTCTATTCCCCTCATGACAAGTGAGTGGTCAGATGCTTTTCTTACCTCAAGCTTGCCATCAAACATATGACTGGAGTGACCTTGCTGGCGGATGTGGACCAAGGACAACAAGTTTCTCTTGAGTTGTGGGAGATATAGAACATGATCCAGAAGAAAGTCTGGAAGACCAGGCAGTTTAAGCCTGATTGTGCCAAGCCCTGATGGATTGATTTTTGACTGATCTGCAAAGTATACTGCTCCATCAACATTGTCAGTGAAATCTTCAAAAAAATATTTCCTATGAGTCATATGACAGGTTTCTCCTGAATCAAGCAACCAATCATTTTTCGAAAAAGCAAGTGAAGCATTAAACAAATCTTCATTTACTCCAATGTTACATTGTGCCTCAATATAGTGAGTGGATTTAGGTGCTTTACCTTTGTCTGTATCATCAGTTTTACCTTTCTGCTGGTTTCTTTTTGCAAAGCATCATGTGATCCATTTCGTTTGCACCGAATGCAATGCAGATCTGCTTTTTCTCCTTGAGAATGTCTGTCCCCCCTTCCTCTGAAGTATCTTCCTCTTCCTCTTCGTCCACCTCTTCCTCTTGTAGAATCTTGAGCAGGATGCTTTTCTTTATGAGCAAGGCAAACAATCTCTTCAGAAGATTCAGGGACTGTCTTCTTTCCAAAGGCTTTCTCTCTTTCAGCAAACTTTTTCACAAGAGAGTCAAAGGTTATATCTTTAAGATTTCCATTTTCTTGTAAAGACTCAATATAATTGGAGTAAGTAGGATAGAGTGCCTTGAGAAAAGCAATAAGAGGGATATCCAACTCAACCTTAGCGGATTTGATATCATGCATTATGGATTTTACTTCAGATGCAAGAGCAAGAGGATCATTATTTTTCAGTTCAAGAGTGAAGAGTTTAATCATGAGATGAACAACTTCAAGTGCAGAATGTGAGTCATAGAGTTATTTTAGTTTTTGTAAAGCTTCAAAGGCAGTTGAATATGATGAAATATGGTGACTTACTTCTTCATTTACAAATGCTGCGATTAATGCATAGGCTTTGCTGTTCTTGTTTTCCCAAATGACGAGCTCTTTGTTTGATGTAGGTTGCACTGGGTCATTGTCTCCTTCTACGACACACACACCTTTCCAGAACTCATTGAAGATGAGGGTGTGTTTTATCATCCGGGACCATTCAGGATAGTTCTCCTTGCCAGTGAGAACTATTCCTACCATAGAGATGATTGAATGCATTCTGTAAAAAAATACTTCTGCTGATAAAAAAATTCCTTACGTTACAACCTTATGCACTATTTTTTTTTTTCAAATCCCTCTAATATTTGATAGAAGCATCAGCATTTCATTGAAATATTATGTACATATCACTTCAATATTACATATCACTTTAATGCTTCAACGCAACATTACATTCAAATGATAAAAAAAAACTGTGCAATACTACAGGCATTCAAATCAAAGGCTGATGATTTTTAAACCCTTTCATCAGCATCTCCAAGTCTCAAAAACTATAATCCTCTAAAACAAACGATGTGTAGACAAGCCAGACAAGTCCCTTCTTCACAAACTCCTTATAAAAACTAACAATGCCCTCTCATTTGTGCTTATCAAAACCAACAATGCGCTCTGATATGTGCTTATCAAAACTGAGCTGCTTTTGCACATATTCCAACCTTTTAATCGTTAATATCAAAGTCGAAAGACCTTGACCAAAATAATAAGATATGAAAATAATCACAATGGGATTAATATGATGCAGAAATTAGTAGGAATTTGACTTGGGGAAAGTATCTCGAATCGATATCATAATAAAATCATAATATCATTAAAGCATTCGTTCAGGGTTAACGACAGTGAAGAGTTTTACATAAATACATAACGATTGTGATACCAAACTCTTATTAGGCAGCGTTCAATTGCGTTCACAATTAGGCAACGTTCAGTTGCGTTCACAATCAGGCAGCGTTCAACTGGTATTGAAAAATGTCAGAACGACATGTTACATCAGAACGACTGTCAGGCAAGAATTTTCAACAGTCCAGCTGCGCCCT
Source organism: Pinus tabuliformis (assembly GCA_031772625.1). NCBI lineage: Eukaryota > Viridiplantae > Streptophyta > Pinopsida > Pinales > Pinaceae > Pinus > Pinus tabuliformis. The sequence continues at coordinate 305,826,891 of CM062816.1, read as the reverse complement.
CCACAATGGAGATTTGCATCACTGGAATGGCACCAAAATCTGGATTCCACGTCTCTCAAAACCTTCCCAACTAGTAAGAGCTTTCCGCGTTCTCAAGAAATCATTCTGAGCAATAAGTTTTACTGAACGGATGCATCCGCCACCGTCCAAATCCCCGAGGAAAGTCAAGCAGTCTGGAGGGATTTCAACGATCTCTAAGTGGATCCATCACAACATTAAATCAAAAGTTACTCTCAAATAATAAATTACAGTGTTAAGCATAACAAGCGCTAGAAGTGGGATCCAAATGGCAGAAATCGCAATTTACATAATTGTTTTTTGATTTCTGCAATGTCGGATCTATCAAATTTCGGAGGAGGTCGCTGGAAGATTCTCCTGGCTGCCCAGGCTATTAACACTTTTCTGCTTAAAAAGAGGAAGAGGATTGACCCTCTACTGTGGAAAGAGAGGAAGTGAAGACTTGAACTGAATGGGCCAAGTAGTTAGGAAACATGGAATCTGAAGAAGAAGAGAAGACTTGAACTGAATGGGCTGAGTTGTTAGGCAATATGGATTCTGTTGGTGTAAAGAAATCCCATTGAGAAAGCATTTCGATAGCTTGGCTCATGGAAGGTCTCACATCCTTGTCTTGCTCAACACACAACAGTGTTGTTTTCAACGATCAGGCAGCGTTCAACGATCTTGTCGATGGCGTTTTCGCTGCGCATGGAATCCCTCAGAACGGTGAGAGTGTTAGGTGAGAGAACAATGAGAGCATTGGGTGAAGGGAGTTACGTTAACAACCATGAGTGTTGGGTGAGAGCAAAATGAGGCACCAACGCATCTTTGGGCATGTCAGGCCAGCGACAGAGGCAGAGCAGCGCTCAGCACTGAGGCAGTGGCAGAGATGAAGGGAGTTACGACTATTTTTAGGACTGGCTCTGATACCATGTCAGGCCAGGTAGTAACTCTCTAAAGGTAGAAAAACTGATTGATTTATTATTCCATAGATAACCCATTTTTATATACAATAGGGAGTGATTGTTCAGTTCATCTCCTGATGACTGTTCACCTTCCCAATTTATTTATTTACATAAAATTCCCAATCATGAAGATTAGGTGTCAACAATGTAGCATAGATTTTACACTTTCTTCAATGGATTGATTCGTTTGTTCTACAACTCCATTTTTTTTGGGATTATATGGGACTATCAACTCCCTCTTAATCCCAGATTCCTTACAAAAGGCTATAATTTCCCTGGATTTGTATTATCCTGCATTATCAAACCTTAATATCTTAATTCTCCTTTATGTAAGGTTCTCTAGTTCAACTTTGAATTCTTGAAATTTGGTGAATACTTCGTCCTTGAATTTCATTAACTAAACCCAAGTTTTCCTTGAATGATCATGTATGAAAGTGACATAATATAGAGGACCTCCAAGTGACTTTGGATTCATAGGACCACGAACATCTAAATGAATAAGATCCAACATTTCTTTTGACCTTGAATCACTACTTCCAAATGGTCTCTTCGAATTATTATCCAATGCACATCCCTTGCATACTCTTTCATGATCTTCTTTCAGTTCAGGAAGCCATTCACTATAGAATTGAGGGCTGGTAATATTTTGTAGTGAATATGACCAAATATTCTATTCCAAAGTTCACATGGGCTAACTTCAATATGAACCAAATCATGAGCGAGGGGAGTTAATAGCATGTGAAGTCTTCTTTCATAGATCCCAATCATTCTTGCATCTTCTATGGTTGAATTTTTACCCCATACTACAACTTTTCCATCAATGAAAGTAATTCGATCACCCTTGTCTTCTAGACATGAAATGGAAAGTAAGTTTTTGTGCAAACTTGGAACAAATAGGCTATTGTTGAGATGAATGTTTCCTCCATTCTCAAGCTCAAGTGAAGTTGATCCAATTCCTCTTATAGGGTAACATGATTGTCAGCAAGTTATATGGAGTAAGAGAAATTTCCTTTTGATAATTTATTCGATTGCTTGTGTTGGCCCATCATATGTCTAGATTCCCCACTATTGATTACCTAAATATTCTCATATTGAAATGTGCCACTGAGTGCGGAGAATAGTCCTTCATCCTTTGTAGTTGTCTTAGTCACTTCCTTCTTAGAAAATAAGAGATCCCATACTGATTTGATGCCCTTATTGAGATTACTTGCTACCTTCATACACTTAAGAACTTCTTCAATGTAGTAGAGATATTCATTATGCCCTCAACCAACCTTAGCTCTGATACCATGTTGAGAAATATATAGGGAAATGATTAGAGTGATTTCTCTTTTATTGATAACTTCTTGTGATGTCTTTTTACTTTTCTTACTTATTTAGCTTCTTTACTTATTATTATGTTTGTGTATCATCAAACAACTACCAAAAAAAGAATAACAATAACACATAATATAGGCTGCAAGCTAGGGCCAAAACCTCCCCACTTGAGAGGAAAACCCGCAAATCTCTTCTCTTCTTATAAATTATTCAATTAACAAATTCCAATACCTTTAGGCCAATACTAATAACCTTCAAGACCAATTCCAACCCTTTTGGATGATGTGCTTCCTTTATCCAAGTCAAACCTAGTCAAATCTCTTCCAGTAGCACAACTTTGACCTCCAATTGTAGAATTTTGGCCTCTACTGCAGGTCTGAAATTTTTGGCCCTCTTGCAGAAATTTTTTCCACATGTGTGAGTTTCTTCCAGCCTCCAAAGGTTTCCTTAGACCTTCGCTTTCCTTTCTCTTCCTTCTGGATCTTGAGGATAACTTATTATAACCTTAACTGACGTTGTTTCCCTTCCTTCTTCAAGATCGAACTTGCAGAAGAGAACCCTAGACCAGCTGCAAAAACATCAACCTTCCTTTGCATGTGTGAGAGAAAAATAAGCCAAATAAAAGTCTCCTTCGTCCTTTTCCTTCTTCGCTACCTTATTCTTCTTCCTCCTTCAATTGAATGGATGAGTGATGATTTTGTTCGAAGGAGGTTAAGTTTCCTCCTTTATATAGGCTTTTCAAGGTGGATGTATCTCCTTAAGTTATGCCGACTTGGTCTTGAAGGGTATTTTGACACTTTTAATGACATAAATAATTTTCTTTACAAGTTACAATGTGCCTGATGGGGTCTTAAACTTATGACAATGAATCTTTTGACTTCTTGACCTAGGACAAATCCTAGAGGCACTCAATGGGTGCTTGATCTATAAAATAAAAGACCTTGAGCATGAAACCCATGCTCCAAAAATAATAATAACAAATTTTCTTTCATTTTACAAAATACAAAAATCTATTGTACATTTCATATTTATGAACATTGAACCAAATTACACATTTTTCAACAAAAACATGGTTCTTTTGCTTAAGATGGTACTTCAACAACATTAACTAATGAGGAAAACGTTGTCAAATCATCCATTTTTTGTACATCACGCTTTAAAATTTGTTCAAATGGATGATTATCAGAACCATAAGAACCCGAATTGTATAAAACAAAATTAAGTCTACTTTCCTCAAAACATACCTGGAAATTATTTACCTAATCGATCATACACATAGTTGAACCATTTCCTTGTCACTTGTTAGGTCATCAAACCATGGAGCTTCCTCTAATTCCACGAGAGACTTTGTAGGTGGATACAAGGCGATATGTTTCAGAGCTCCACTATGAGAAATAAACATGCTTCTAAACTTGCATCCTATGAATGCATTCATAGTAGCAAGCCATGACCTCCCAAGGATTATTGGGTGCCCTCTAGCTGTCAATTTATTTTTCACAACCATGAAGTCCATAGGATATTCCCATGAATCCAAAGAAACAATTACATCGTCTAACTCCTTTCGACTTAATCCTAGATTGGTCTGCTATTTCAAGAATGGTTGGGGTAGGACGAAGATTAGTTAATTCAAGAAACCCCGTGCGATGGCCGCTTTATTCTTGATCAAAGTGTTGGGAATACATCATTAATATATGTTGAAACGATATGACTTCCAGGATAATAATATTTCTTCGCTAAAATCTTCCCAGTAATTGCATCAACACGCTCACCAAGAAGATGAATAGTTAGTGTATCCTTCCATTTCCTCTGTGGTTTCTTTAAGCACAACTCCCTTACTATCTTAGAATAAATTGGTATATCTCTAATAACTTGCAACAGGGTAATTTTAACACAAATGTTTCTTAATTCGTTAATCACATCATGTTTCAGGAGGTTTTACTGGTTAACTCTCGTTCGACCTCTGAGAGAAAGTATGGTTGGAAAGTTGTTTCCAAGGCATGCTTTCTTTCTGAGGGGGTGTGGGTCTACTAATTCTTTATACAGGGGTAGAAACTTCTTCCTCTATAATGATGGGGTTGGAATTTGACAACACCTTCCTTGAACGTAAAGGGATCTCCTACACTTCTACAAGAGTGATAAAGTAGGTTGGAAAGGGTTGCAACTCAAATTGTAAGATAGGTTTGGTTGATTTATTATTCATGTTAGAGGAAGGTTGTATAGGCAAATGGTTTGATCTACAAGGTCGATTGGAATGCAACTGTACTTGGGTATTTAGATATTGTTGTAGAGATGTTGGCGTTTAGTAGTTTTGTAGGAACACTTTAGATTACAAAAGGTACTGAGGTTGTGATGGATAAGGATATGAGGGTAGGGGTCCATAGCTTGGTCCTTTCCAACCCTATTTCCAGGATTGTATATCAGGTGATTTTTTTGCCAAACTTTTTATGGTGTGGAAACATTCCACGATGCATGCTGTAAATAAGAAAAATGTGAAAAACTCACAATAGAAGGGTAAAATGATGTACCTTGTGGCCTAGGTTTCCAATAATTCTTGGTTGCTAATGAATAAATATTATTCCTTGTAGGCTCATCCCCATGGTATTTTGATTTCAGTCTCGGTAGAGAAGGAAAATTATCCATGGAGTGTTATTGTTTATTAGTGGTTGTCATTCATGTCAACCCAAGCAACACCAAGGGCTACCCCGATATTGCTTGGGAATTTTGACTTGACAGCTTACTCTATTCATATTCAAAGATATTCTTGATGGATTCTACTCATCGTTATGTTTCCATTGATAAATGGTACGCCTCCCAGTTCTTCACGGTTTGAGAATTATTTGCGTTTGAAGTTAGTAACCCCAGTTAGTGGGATAAAACACTATGGGGTTGTGGCATGTCACTCATAATTGGTTTTTGTCATTGAATAGTCAATAATTAATAAATTATTTCTCTTAAAATCCATCCAACGTTCACTTGTTTAGGACCCTCTCAACTGAAGACATTCATATAAATAATGACCCTCATATCCTCCTCCTTGATGAACGTCGTGATCTAATTTCAGATCTTGGTTCGCTACATTTTTAGAGATATGATTTGTTAGTGTCATTGTCTTCACACTTCCATTAGTGATCAAAATTTACTCTTTTACATTTCATACTAGGAGTTTCATTTTGATGAGTTGCATTCCATTAGGTCATGGATCTACTGATGGTACAACTCATTTCAGTTTTTTCCCTCATGATATATATCTGCTGACCTCTTTTATACTTTTCAGTCAATGATTCATGCTTATTTTCAGTTCATTTCATCAATTATTTAGGGTTTCCGTCTCATTAGGTCTTAGGGTTTTACCATGGTCAAATTTCAGTGAATATTGTTAATAATGGTCAGCAGACACATGAGGATGATAATAATGATAAGAAAATTTCTAATGTCTTAATTTGCAAGCTTAATAAAGTTCTCACCTCAAAACTAGTTTTGAGGTGAAAACAAGGCATTTGTATATTATTTTTCAAATTTCATGTAATTTTATTGTTCCCATATGTAATAAATGGTTCCATGCTGCTCCTGGTCAACTAGTGATATTTCCAAGTACTTGCCACTGCAAAAGTCAAAGAAATTGAGCATCAGTTCACCTATTCAAGCAAAAATGTCAAACATAAAAAAAACAGAGTATTTGAAAAAGCAAATAGACATTACAAAATGGGTTTTCACCATCAAAAATTAAAAAGTGAAAGTCATATAAAGCCATATCTCTTTGGATCACTTCATTATGCTAATGTTGAAATTCAAGTGCTAAAGGAGAGGCAAAAACACAATTTTTAAGTGTCATTGAGCAAAGGTGTGCAATTGCTGCGTTTTTGAAGAAAATCAGATCGGCGCTGCGCACCAAAGGCCGACGCTGCACACGTGGCAGTTACTCTCAGTGTTAATTTACACGGGCGCTATGCACCTGGGAGGTGCTGCGCACTTGGAAGCCAAGCCCAAATCATTTCAAATCACTCCAATTTGCCTCAAATTTTCCAAGACACCTCTTTGCAAGTAAGTACATTGATCTTTCTTGTTGAAAAGGGTTTTTGCATCAAGTCTTCGTGATCCTTTCACTCATTGTTATAGACATTTTTGTGCCTTACAGCATTGAGCATGAAATATCTATAATCTAAGGGATCCAAAGTCCCGAAACATGTTGTTCCTACCCCTAGAGGAACAAGGCTAACAAACCACAACAATTCACAGAAGTTCTCCAACAGAAACTGCTCAAAAACAAGTCAATTCAGGATCATTTCAGTGGCTCCACTAGCTGTTTGCGCTAAATGTCAAAGCCAACACTAGCTACCTGCACTGAATGTCAAAGGCAACACTGGCTACCTGCGCTGAGCGAGAGTTGACATGTGGCAAGTTCATTCCACAAGGTGTCAGAACCCAGGAAGCTTCCAAAATCTTCCTCAATGACACTTGCCTCAGGGAATTCGACTGGTGATGAGTAAGAGGTTCCAAATCTCCAAGTGGAAGCAAGAACCTCCAAGTGGAATCAAGAACTGACAGAGGGAGAGGACACTAGTCAGATCTCAAGCTGACTCATCCTCTCTCCAAACATCTATATATGGATCTCTCCTCCATGAGATCCAGAGGTTGGAATTTTGTTATTGCAAAGAATTGCTGTTGGTTTGAGATTGGGATCATTGGGTGCTTAATGCTTTGAAGGGGGTGAAGATAGGAATTCCATTTGCTGGGAAGGAGATGCTGGATTGGAGCCCTCTGGGTTGTATCTCTTCCTGAACCTTGTTATTCATCAATAAAGCTATCTTGGTTTCTCCTATATACTGATGTATCTTTGATGTATGATTGCATTAGTATGTTTAGTTTATTTCTAATCCTGAACTAGTTATGAATATGAATCCATGTCTTGTGTAGTGTTCTCTTCTTGTAATCTTGCAGAAACCTCTTGAAGCTGGGCGAGCGAGAAGGCAAGTAGCTGGGAGCTCTCCAAGAGAAGAGAAACCGGATCGAGGGACAAGCGGAAGACACCGGTTAGTCCATCCATCTCTCTTCATTCTTAATTCATAAAGGAAGAATACTAGAATAACTGTCTCTGTTTGTTGCTAAGGCACTGTCACACCTTAGGTGGATAGGATCATCCTGCATAGGCATTTTTCCCCACAACAAATTGGCAACTCCACTGGGGAGATTTGTTTAGTCATTTTATTTGTGTTTCTATCATTGTTTGTTTCATAGACTCGACAACAACAATCGAACTGCATCTACTATTCCCGGATGCAAAGTAGACAATTGCTTCTTTGATCCAATCACTGGACTTGTCTATGATCTGAACAATGGACTCACAAATGATTTGATGATCCTTTGTGATAGATCTTATTACTCCCTCAAAGAATCCCTTTGATTGTACCTTGCTTGTTGCTTTTATTTGGCCTGAAACAGTAGATTAAATAGCAATCTGTGACCCAGAACCAGTGAGAAACGAGAGTTTCTCCTTCAACGCAGACCCTGTGAAGGGATACTGCATTTCAACGCAGGTCCCGTGAAGGCTACCTGCGCTGAATGTCAAAACCCTTGCGTTGAGGTTGCGCTGAACCAGTTTGGCCTTGTGCAGCTGGGGTTCTCTGCTCGATTTTGCCTTGTTTTGATCTCTGATTTTTGCAGCCTGTAACCAGCATAGGTACCAGTCTGATAACTCCTTTTCTCTGCTTAAATTCTGCCTCCTTTTGTACAAAAAGACTGTGAGTGTTTTTATGTGTTTGTGGCGTCATTTACAGTTTTCCTTTGCAAGAGTGAAATAGTCATCCTGTAGCCCTTGATTCAGATCTGTTGATTGTGATCTTAGGAGAGAGTTCATTGGCTGTTTGCAGTTGATTATACATTTACTTTTGCATTTGGTTTGAGTTTGTCTCTTTTAAGTGTCGAAACAAGTATTCATTTCGAAAATCGTTAAGTGTTGTAATCTCTTCTACCCTCTCTGATTTCGAAAAAGTAAACTTGTTTGTATTTGTCATTTAAAAGCAAATTCAAAGTTGTACAAAAAGCTTTCTTTGTAGGCATCAATACTAAGAAAGCGGAAAACAAACACCTGCATTGTGCATTTGCATCTTGATAGTTTGCATGATTGATTTAGGAAAAGTGCATTAGAGTGTGCTGATTGCTCTTTGAGAAAAGATGGTGTCTTTCTTTTCCCTTAGTAGCTAGGATTTTCAAAGTTGAAAAGATATAAAGCTTGCTTATCATCTTTAGACTGCATTTAGGAATTGTATCATACATCTCGTGGTGAACCTCAAAAGGCAAACTTCTAAAAAGATCAACCTAAAATAAATTGAATGAACTTAACAACGCTTTGCAACATAACGCACAACATAGAGGTCTAGGCTAGAGACGTGTTCCGGCGTCGTAAAGCCTGGTGACTGTCGATCTCGTTGATGGTGGGTGATTCCTCCTGAGGGACGATAGCGCTAGTACGGATTGTGCTCCCACGTACCGTCGCGCATATATTGGGAGACCCATATAGGCATAAAACCTTTATCCTTAGGAAGCGATGTCGACCACCCTACTGATCGCAATGCACTGAACACAACATTCAGGAAGATCGACCGCCCATACCCTAAAAATTATTCTGCGTTTTTGCGAAAAGTTTGGCACACCCTCTGCCTAGAACTCCAGAGCAGTTCCTTTTGGCCTTTTTCAGACTCTATAACGGAAAAAGTCCATCCGAGCATTTGTCACTTCGGGCTCGTTAAAACATCGAAGGAGACTAGAGTCATCTTTAGCTTTTTCTCGACTCTTTAAAATTGAAAAAGCAAGTTGTGTCTAAAGCGTCATTAAAATTTATTTTAAACGGAACAATCACCCCTATTCCTGCGTTGATCTTTAGGTTGAAAAATGGAGCACACCAACCAAGGAATTCCCCTTGGTGGAAATCCTAGTCCCTTCTCCTCTTGGGGAGATGTTGGTGCGCCCCATATGGCCACATTGTCACTTCCAGGACTGACAATTGGCCTGCCGGTCTGGCTCTTTTCAACCAACGTCGTTCAGAACACCACTATTCCTGAACAGTCGAGTCAATAGTTAGACCAGACCAGAGTTGCCCACCAGCCTTCTACTTCATCTAATTCTTCCTCTCCTCCTTCCTCTTCGTTTAACGGAACTGTTAAAACAAAAAACCAAGTTCCTAAGGAGAAGAAGGAAAAGAAGAAGAAAGAGAAGAAGAAGAAGGAGCCAAAAGCGACTGGGGGCAAACAAGTGTCGTCTGACAAGAATCCACACACAGCACTGACTAGGCCTAAATTGCCATGTGTCATATGCAAGGGAGACCACTTCCATAAAGATTTTCCCTGCATCCCTCGGATACTAAGGGATTGGTCTCCCCGTTTGCACAATTCGGTAGCGTCAACCTCTGATAGTCATGTTGACAGCTCACCGTCAACTAGTGAAAGTGAAGTCCCAGGACAGAGAGGGAAAGCTAGATTTCCCTGCAAACTGTGTGAAGGCGACCACGCCATCCACCGTTGTCCCTTCTTAGACGAGGCTAAAAGAGTTCTGGAAGGTCGCCAGATTTTACGAGCGCAACTTCCTCCTGGATATCAAAAACTCCTGCCTAGTCCTTCACTAGTTGAGAACCCGGCTGGCCCGCCCAGGTGGTCAGCCGAAGCACCTATCATTGAAGATGAACCATCTGGATCCATGCCTGACGAAAGTCAAAAGGTTGAGGCGGTAGTTGACCCAGTTTTGCCTTTAGAGGCTCTATCTTCGAATGATACCATCACAGAGGAGAATAAAGACGACACCGTCCAAATTCTCTTCATCAACACAGACTCCGACGAACAAGGGGGAAATTTGCCCATTCCTTTATCGCAAGAAGGAACTTCGTCACAGTCATACCCGACCATCTATTCGGTCCCACCACCAAGCAACCTAGTTGTCTCGTTCGACTGGAACCAACTAGGTAGACCCCGGTTGCCTGCAAGCATACCATTCAAAATTATCGTTCAAATATACAGAATGGTAATGGCTGGCACTATCATTGATGAGGGGGCATCTGTGAGTATCCTTTCCTCTATTGCTTGGAAAGCGCTTGGTTCGCTAGCGCTTTTGCCTGAAATGAGAAATCTATCAGGCTTTGATAAAGGAACCAGTCGACCTTTAGGGATTCTCCCCAATGTGCCTATCACATTGAAAGGGAAGACCGTTCAAATGAACGTGATGGTCATTCAAGGACCCTTGGATTATAACCTACTCCTTGGACGAGACTATATATATTGCATGGGGGCCCTCGTCTCCTCACTCTTTAGAGTAATGTGTTTTCCGCATGAAGGAAGAGTGGTCAAGCTCGTGGACCAACTTTCATTTCCCGGATCACTCATCGCAAATAGTCATATACCATCCCTAAATGGTCTCTTCACGCAAGAAGTCTCTCAACCCACGGTCCGTCCTCCTGATGAGCGCGAGTAATCTGGGAGGATATGACTGGAACCTAGGGGGCATGCGTCCTGGTCTGCTTCGGCAGGAAAACTTTGGGTATAGAGTAGGTTTCCGCAGGAGAATATGACTAGTCTGTACCCCGTCTGTCTAGGAAGAGGGTTATTCTAGAATAAGATTCTTTTGTCAAAGTTATGTGAGTTGGCGGGCTACGTCGCTCACCTTTGTCTACTTCGGTAGACATTGCCGAGGAAGTGTTTTGTTTGAAAGATTAACAAGACAATCTTTGGGTAACCTGAAAGAGGTAGGCCTCTCTCGGTGAAACGAATGTTTTGACGGAAATGAAGTAGAGGTAACCTTGAAATCGTACTTTATACCTAGGGGCATGCAAACCTTTTGGAGTGCAAGCAAGGGGCGGCTATTTATTTTTTAAATTTTTAGGTCCTCCCTTTAAACCTGTAGGTCTAACCCTTTAAACTCGTAGGATTAGTCGTTTCCGAACTAGCATAACAAAAGGATCTGGGGCAAAGCTTTGTGAGATGAAGCTCCATAAAAAATAGAATCTCAATGAGACACTCTTATCATATGACTGGTATATTCGAGCAGTTTTAGCACACAGTTCATGCTCGTTAAAAAATAAACGCAAGATCCGAGCAGTTTTAACGTGGACTTCATGCTCGTTAAAAAATAAACATAAGCAATGAGAAAGTGTTTCCACCAGCGTTTAAGCTCATTTTAAAATAAAAAATGAACCACTACCCGGTAAATAACCACTGTGAATGTAATATCATCAGCCATTAAAGCCTTGGTCGTGTTTGCACCGTCACCTCCACTTTTCATTTGGCCGATCGTTCACCTCCATATGATTGTTTACCCATTTTGAGGAACAGCTGCGAAGAGTGATTTCACCTAGCCATCCTTGTGACACTGCCGTGATTGGAAAATTCCAACCTGTACCTAGAATCAGCTGCTAACCCTGTTTATCACTCGTTCCTCAAAAGACGAGTCTTCTTTAAGCTCTTTTCATCTGACTCGTAAAATATGAAAAGATTGCCGAGTCCTTGGCCTTCCAGCTCGTTAAAGGGACAGGAAGTGCTATCCCTCCTCTAGATTTTAATCTTTTTGGACCTGAGGGATTATTGCACAAAAAGATCGAGCGCTTGTTTTATTCGGCTCGTTAAAATTATCGAAAACTCATCCCTTCTGTATTGTTTTATACTTTTTCGGACTTAAGGGATTAGATGACGAAAAAGGACTTTTGGAGTTAACTTTATGTACCTTTTCAGACTCTCTAAAAATGAAAAGGACCGAGTTATCCTTGTCATTAGACTCGTTAAAATCATTAAATAGCGACAAACTTGTCTTTAGACGAGAACGAGTTTCACTATCGCTAGGCTCGTTAAAACATAGCGATGGGCTTGCCCGAAGGGCAGGTTATAGAACAAGCATATGTTATCCTCCTCAATCTTGACAAAAATAAAGAGGTACTGGTCAACAATGACTGGGGAAAAATTGGGAGAAACTCAAGAAAACTTTGATGGTAGCAAGTCGCTCTTGAACATGACACTTTTCCTCCGTACCACAATCGGGTTGGGTTGTTTCATTCACCGGTCACATCCATGGTCTCGACATACCATCCATATTTGGGGTAATGCTACCAATCCATCGCATCAGTGTCACCATATGTTCAAGAGAAGTCGTTCAGAAAAGTCAACCGTGTCCCATCCACTGCCATACATTATCCTTCATCCTTTCATGACCGCCACCCTGAATCATATGTCTCAGATCGTTTTCACCTCCAGCAAAATCATTAGCTCTGTTCCGTGTCACTGATGTGGGATTCATTAAGGCCCTCCTTTGACGGATCGATTCTTGTCGACATCAGCTCATTATCCAAGAAGTTGATCTAGGAACAACCCCTCCAGTACTTTGAAGCTTGCATGCCTCAATGGCAAGTTTCTCACTTCCGGCGACAGGTATAAATCAATGACCTTCGACCGAAAGATTTTGCGTGGTGTTCGACGCCAAGTCCTTTATTCACACCACATGAATTGTACTGCAGTACCTTGAGGGTCATTATCATTATCGGTGATTCCTCTCGCGCTTGTTAACGGTTTGCCTCATTGACCGGTAATCAAGCGATGTCTTTCCATGTTCGACTTCAGAACATTTCTCACATGGATCGACTTGTAGTTAAAGTGAAGATCGAACGAGTTTGAAGACCCCGGATCTAGTTCCATCCATCCGGGCTGCGACATATATTCAGGAAAGATAAAGACATTGACATGTACATCATTGCAGCAGATAATCATCCTACCCAAAGGATGATAATTTCATCAAAATTATCAGTCTACCACCAGACGATTGTCTGTTCTATGTACAGAAAAATGAATTTATAAAGCTGAGCATGGGAATGCCCGCCTCAGCTAGATCATGAAAGCAGTATGAAAAATAATGTATTGTATTGTATCTTATTATAGGTCTCCTCCCAGCATTGGATGAACTTCGGATCCTCTTGATAAAGCATTTCACCCGATAAACGGCCTCATACTTTAAGGGGCAACTGTTATAGACATTTTTGTACCTTACAACATTGAGCATGAAATATCCATAATCTAAGGGATCCAAAGTCCCTAAACATGTTGTTCCTACCCCTAGAGGAACAAGGCTAACAAACCACAGCAATTCACAGAAGTTCTCCACCAGAAACTGCTAAAAAACAAGTCAATTCAGGATCATTTCAGTGGCTCCACTAGCTGTTTACGCTGAATGTCAAAGCCAACACTGGCTACCTGCGCTGTATGTCAAAGGCAACACTGGCTACCTGCGCTGAGCGAGAGTTGACATGTGGCAAGTTCATTCCACAAGGTGTCAGAACCCAGGAAGCTTAAGAAATCTTCCTTAATGACACTTGCCTCAGGGAATTCGACTGGTGATGAGTAAGAGGTTCCAAATCTCCAAGTGGAAGCAAGAACCTCCAAGTGGAATCAAGAACTGACAGAGGGAGAGGACACTAGTCAGATCTCAAGCTGACTCATCCTCTCTCCAAACATCTATATATGGATCTCTCCTCCATGAGATCCAGAGGCTAGAATTTTGTTATTGCAAAGAATTGCTGTTGGTTTGAGATTGGGATCATTGGGTGCTTAATGCTTTGAAGGGTGTGAAGATAAGAATTCCATTTGCTAGGAAGGAGATGCTGGATTGGAGCCCTCTGGGTTGTATCTCTTCCTGAACCTTGTTATTCATCAATAAAGCTATCTTGGTTTCTCCTATATACTGATGTATCTTTGATGTATGATTGCATTAGTATGTTTAGTTTATTTCTAATCCTGAACTAGTTATGAATATGAATCCATGTCTTGTGTAGTGTTCTCTTCTTGTAATCTTGCAGAAACCTCTTGAAGCTGGGCGAGCGAGAAGGCAAGTAGCTGGGAACTCTCCAAGAGAAGAGAAACCGGATCGAGGGACAAACGTAAGACACCGGTTAGTCCATCCATCTCTCTTCATTCTTAATTCATAAAGGAAGAATACTAGAATAGCTGTCTCTGTTTGTTGCTAAGGCACTGTCACACCTTAGGTGGATAGGATCATCCTGCATAGGCATTTTTCCCCACAACGCTCATAAAGTTAAAACCCTAGTTTCACCAAACTGTCTCATAAAATTTAAAAGCTCACTCATTTATTGCTTTCCTATCTCATCCATTTGCTACTGTTTCCTAAACACCATTCCCTCATATATTTCCCCAAATCCCATTCCCACATACAAATTTCCCAAACCCTATACATTCTCCCCAAAACCCTACATACTTTATCCTACATACATCCCTAAACCCTGCTCACTCCCTAAATCCCATTCACACTCCCATTTAGTCTCAGCTACTCATTCATAAAATATCTTCATACTCATCTTTCATTTATCCACCCTATCTCTTCACTCACCACAAGTGATCACAGCAATAAAAACAATGGAAAGAGATGGTGATTATGAGCTTGAAGAAGATAACCTTAGTGATAGTTCCATAGAGAGAAACATACATCATAGAAAGCCTCATAAAGGAGGAAGGATTATCAGAGAGAAGCCCACCAGTTTGAGGGAGTTGCAAGCCCGTCCACTTGCCATTTCTTGCTTTAAACACTAGTCATGTTTTGGTTTTTTTGAAATGGTAGAAAGAGTTAAATTTCATCATGAGTTGGCAAGGTTGTTTGTGACACATTTGCACAATAATGAAGTAAACCTTGTTGGAATTACATTCACCTTATCACTAGCTGTCATCTCAGAGTCTACGGGTATTCCAAATGTGGGTGAAAAATGGAAAAATGGTCAGGATATTGATAGGGAGTACTATGAGCCTTACATCAGGGCTAGATACAAAGACAAACTCAAGAGAGTATTCCCCTTCAAGTTTTTGGAAGAGAGGTTTGCTCCATTGATGAAGATCATTATCAAGTACTTTAGTTGTGAAGGTAGGTTCTCCTGGTTGCATGCCTGCCACATTAGACTGCTAATGCATTTCACTAGAGTAAGAATGATGAATATCCCTTACTTCATGTTTAGAAACATTGAGAAGATGGCACTTATTGTAAAGAAGAAACCATATCCCTAGCAGTTAAATAACATTTTCCACTACTCTTTGATTAAAATCATTGTTTTACATCAGCTGAACCTTCTTAACATGCCATGGGAGACTTTCATTTGTCATGAGATGTTCAAAGGCCCACAAATCTTTTCATCAGTGCATCATGAAGAAGGTGGACCTTCAGGACATGAAAAGGTCAAAGAGACTGAAACTGTTGGAGTGTCAGTGTTTGTGACATATGAGAGGGGCACTAGGAAACTTTTTGCAGCTGCTAGGCAAGTATTATCTCTACAAGGTGTGGAAGGGGTCTCGCCTTCATCATCAGGATACAGGTAAATGTTATCTCCACAAGGAGTGGAAGGGGCTTTGCGTTCTTCTTCAGCTAAACAGGTACAGGATTAAGTATCAAAGTAAGGGCAAAGGTAAAGGCAAGAAAAAGATGCATAAGAAGGATCTTAGTGATGAGCAAGAAAGATATTTTGACCTTGTTGATCATGAGGAGACACAAGGAGTTGATGTCATTGACTTGGAAACTTAAGATCCAAAGACTGCAAAAGACTTGATCGTAAAAGAACAAGAGGCTGAGATACAATTCTTGTCACACAACTTAGAGAGGGCTAAGTGGGTCATCAAATATTTAGAGCAAGAAAACAAACAATTGAGCGACAAGCAAGTCCTCATGGAGCTGCAAATGATCAAACAAAACAGGCAAAAGGCAAAGAAGGCCAAGGTCAAGTTGACTTCAATTCAACAAGAGATTGAGAATGACAGGGAAACTTGGCTTGAGAGGGTTAATATACACATTGAGGGGCTGATTGAGAAGGCCAATAGAGACAAGAAGATGCTTCACCACATGGCCTACCACTACATGGCTCGCAACAAGATATGCAATATAAGAATGAGGCAACTTAAGGCTAGGTTGAGGAAGGTCTTAAGGAGAAAAAAGGAGCAAGACAAGTTGAAAATATTGGTTGAAGCCTCACTAGCCCATTAAAGCAAATAATGGTGGTGCCTTGTGCCAAATCTAGGCAAATTTTGATAAATTTTTGTCATTTTGAAATTTTGAAATTTTGAACGCAGAAAATTGCCCTAGGTGCGTAGTGCCACCGATGTTGCGCTCCTCCCTAGAGGACGTTTTGGAGGAATGGATTATATATCTATATTCAGCATGATGAGAGCATCAAACCCAGAAAATCTCAGCAATTTTGGAGCAAAAATAGGTCACCAAATGGGCAAAAAACTACCAAAAAATGACCTCTCTGCCTCTTTTTGGACACACAGAAGTAGCCTTGGGAGATTTCACTTTTGAGGGGGAAAATGACCTCCAAATGAAAAAATTCAAGATGTTCCAAAAACTAGATAGGAAGACCTTTCCAATGAGCTATCTTGGGCTCAATTGGGCTAAGGGGCAGGTCTCCAAAAGTGGTTGAGAATAGACGCTGCGCACCTCTCCAGTGGCACTGCACATAGAGCTAGTTTGCCAAAAAATCCAGTTTTTGCCTAGTTTTTCTGCTAGTTGACTTTTTCTCTCTTCATGGATGAATTTATGATTGTAATTAATTCCATGGTATGTAAATTTAATTGTGAAATTATCTTAGAGGGTAGATTCATCAGTTTGAGTTGGTTTGGGAGTTAATGAATCAGTTTCCATGGTTTTAGCAGCAAGCTGTTCCACTGCCTATATTCCTGTTCCTTGTTTGGAAATGGTTGTAACAGTTCCTTATCTCTTGGATTCGACCCCTGATGGCTAGCATAGGTGGTTTGATGTCTATATTATGTATTTTTTCTATAAGAAAAGGTTGGACTCTCTTAGATGCTCTGAGCTACATTGTACACCTTTATCAACAGTTTGGCAAGGAAATAAACCAGGATTTGCAGCTATTTTTATGGGATACTTGTGGTAAAGTGTTTTTGCATAGTTTCTTCTTTTGTTATTGGTTTTTCTCATCGGTTATGTGTTCCACAATCTAATTTATTGCTTCTAGCTGAATGATATCAAGATAGATAGGTAGAATACATTGTTTAGAGTGCTCTGCCTTGGGAAACCATTTAGTTTTGATGTTTTCTACTATTTGAGTAGGATACATGATCTTTGAATGCCCTCCTCAACTCCTCACCAGTATTAGACCTACCATCTCACTCAATTTCAAGTGCCAAAGCACCTACCTACTTTGCCCCATAGAACACCTTGCATCTTGACTTGATTTCTCGGACCCAAAACTACCTGCTCCATTTGATCCAGCGAAAACCCAAACAAAATCAATCAAAAACCCTAGAGCTATTATACCTAGCCTAACATATATATCTGATCCAGTCATCTTGACTGGGATTCACAAGGAGAGAGCCCTCTCTCGAACTGGTAGGGTTAGCTACCAGGTTAAGTTTGGTTTGTGGTTATCCTAGGATTGCCTTCTTCAGCATGAGGTCAAATCTAGGCTCTAACATAGTGGCGACCATACTGGGGAACGTAGTTTTATGTTCCTTAGTAAAATGTATCAAGTTTAGATGTGATTGTTAATGGTGGACAACAATCAGACACTGGAAGGCTGAAATCATTCACCTGGCGACTCCAGTGTAAAAAATCCCAAGGTTCAAAATTTTTATGGCAACTCTACTCTTCAAGAACTAGTAGCCTGAAGAATTTCTTGGTGAATTCATTGTTATCAAAATGGATTTGTTTGCTCAAAGGTATGCTCCCATGAGCTGAGATCACATTCCAGGTTTCCCAAATAAAATTCCTAAGGTAGATTGGCAAAGGAATTTGCCTATGTTTAAAGATGATGATAGGAATGATGCTGCTTTACATATGGTTAGATTTGACATGCATATTCGCAAGTTGAAGATTGATTTTCCTGAAGACTGCTTGATGAAGATATTCATGGCCACTCTGGAAGGTGAAGCCCGATCTGGGTATGAAAGTTTATCGTCTGCTATATTTATTGTTTAAAATATTTTCATACCATGTTCTTTGAAAGGTATAAAGAATCTTATCCATCCTTAATATTAGTTTAGAACTGTTGCAAACATGTTTATAGTTTTATTGAAAATCTTGAGAAAATTCATGAAGATGATGAATTCATGGATGATGAGATCATGGAAGCCCTGTATGAAAATCCGTTTCAGCAGCATAAAGAGAGCAGAGAGCTTAGAGGATACTTGTCAATATGCTGAGGAAAATCTGCAACAGGTTCAAGATCTTAGTACAATTGAAAATGATGGAGGACAAGGTCTTATTACAAATATGCTCATAGCAGAAGATAGTATGCAGGGAAATCAAGTTTCAATTTCAAATTGTGATAAAGTCAAGTTGGCTATTCTAGAACTAGATTCAGATCGTGATGATGAAGAAATCATTGAAGCCTTCTTTGATTTTTCTCTTCAACAACAGTCTCAAAAAGCCAGTCACTTCGTTACACAAGATCATAATCAACATACAACAGCTTCTTCTTTTCTTGAAGATGAAGGAATTTTTCATCTTGATAGTAAATAGGAATCATATGAAATGAATCAATAGTATGAGGAAAATTTATATACTCCTTTGCTTGGAATTAATGAAGATATTCAACAACCTTGTGAATCTTTAGGAGGGAAAGAAGACAATTATTGTTTTAGCAAAAGAAAACAAAAAGTACTTTCTCCTCTATCTAAAGATGAGATAGATCAACTCATAAAGGGTCATGTTACGACCCAAGCTAATGCAGGTTTGTAGTATTCACATAGTCAAGAAAATGTTAGTGAAATTTCTTCCACTTTTGAAAATGAAAATCTGAGTTTAAATGAGGATAGTCTTGAAATTAGATTACCAGATATTGTTTTCTTTCATGAGGATGATATGGCTGTCATGTTTGATAATCTTGAAGAATGTTTTCTGTTTAAGATTGGCTTAGACTATGAAATTGAGGAGTATGAGCCCGAGAGAGACAGTATGCTAGAAATCAAGTCAGAATTTCTCATGCTCGAGGACTTTACAGCCAACACTCAGATAGTAGAAGCTTATACTTCTCTATGCCTTCCTATCAATCAACAACCAACTCTTCTTTCAGATCAGAATGAAGGGAGTACTTGTATTTTTGCTGCTGGATCTCAAGACAACCTAGTGCTTCAGGATTTTCAAGTTCCCTTCGTCATTCTTTTGCAAGCATTAGAGAAGATGAATGTTTCTTGGTTCATTAGCATAAGCCTTTGTTTCAGTTTTTATTGTGAGTTGCCTACATGTACATCGTTCTACCTGCTCGAGAAAAGTGAGAGCATAATTTCAATAAGTAGCCATCTGCTGGATTGGTTACATTGGAAGGCCCACTTCACATGATTGTACATATTTCATCAGTAGGCAGGTGGTTTTCATCATGATTTGAAGCCTTCAAATATCTATGTTTTGCTGCCACTAAAAAGATTGGTAAGTACTTGTTTCAGTTCAGTAAGTTTTGAGTCATTTTTTCAGACATTTTGAAGACAATTTTAGAGTCAGTTTGAGTCTTGAGTTAGTTTGCATAGTGTTAGTTTCAGTTTTTTAAGTGTCTTGACCATATTTTCCAATGGATGATGCACTAGTCTACTTGTTCCCAGAGATATATAGTTCTTGGAACCTCTAAGGAGCTACCATCCCCATTGGAGCCAATGTTAGTGTCAGTGTCTTCACACTGCCATCAATGATCAAAATTTAATCTTTTGCATTTCATACTAGGAGTTCCATTATGATGAGTTGCATTCCATTAGGTCATGGATCTACTGATGGTAGGGCTCATTTCAATTTTTTCCCTCATGATATATATATGCTAACCTCCTTTTATACTTTCAGTCAATGGTTCATGCTTATTTTCAGTTCATTTCATCAATTATTTAGGGTTTCAGTCTCATTAGGTCTAGGGTTTTACCATGGTCAAATTTTAGTGACTATTGTTAATAATGGTCAACAGACACATGAGGATGATAATAATGATCAGAAAAGTTCTAATGTCTTAATTTGCAAGATTAATAAAGTTCTCACCTCAAAACTAGTTTTGAGGTGAAAACATGGCATTTGTATATTATTTTTTAAATTTCATGTAATTTTATTGTTCCCATATGTAATAAATGGTTCCACGCTGCTCCTGGTCACCTGGTGATATTGCCAAGTACTTGCCACTGCAAAAGTCAAAGAAATTGAGCATCAGTTCACCTATCCAAGCAAAAAGGTCAAACATAAAAAAACAGAGTATTTGAAAAAGCAAATAGACATTACAAAATGGGTTTTCACCATCAAAAATTAAAAAGTGAAAGTCATATAAAGCCATATCTCTTTGGATCACTTCATTATGCTAATGTTGAAATTCAAGTGCTAAAGGAGAGCCAAAAATGCGATTTTCAAGTGTCATTGAGCAAAGGTGTGCAATCGCTGCGTTTTTGGAGAAAATCAGACCGGCGTTGTGCACCTGGCAGGCACTGTGCACCTGGCAGTCACTCTTAGTGTTAATTTACATCGGCGCTATGCACCTAGGAGGTGCTGCGCACCTGGCAGCGAATCCCAAATTGTTTCAACTCACTCCAATTTGCCTCAAATTTTCCAAGTTACCTCTTTGCAAGTAAGTACATCGATATTTCTTGTTGAAAAGGCTTTTTGCATCAAGTCTTGGTGATCCTTTCACTCATAAAGTTAAAACCCTAGTGTTCACCAAACTGTCTCATAAAATTTAAAAGCTCACTCATTTATTGCTTTCCTATCTCATCCATTTGCTACTGTTTCCTAAACACCATTCCCTCATATATTTCCCCAAATCCCATTCCCACATACAAATTTCCCAAACCCTATACATTCTCCCCAAAACCCTACATACTTTATCCTACATACATCCCTAAACCCTACACTATCCCCAAACCCTACTCACTCCCTAAATTCCATTCACACTCCCATTTACTCTCACCTAATCATTCATAAAATCTCTTCATACTCATATTTCATTTATCCACCATATCTTTTCATTCACCACAAGTGATCACCGCAATAAAAACAATGGAAAGAGATAATGAATATGAGCTTGAAGAAGATACCCTTAGTGACAATTCCAGGGAGAGAAACATACAACACAGGAAGCCTCATAAAGGAGGAAGGATTATCAGAGAGGAGCCCACTAGTTTGAGGGAGTTGCAATCCTGTCCACTTGCCATTTCTTGCTTTAAACACCAGTAATGTTTTGGTTTTTGTGAAATGGTAGAAAGAGTTAATTTTCATCATGAGTTGGCAAGGTTGTTTGTGACACATTTGCACAATAATGAAGTAAACCTTGCTAGAATTACATTCACCTTATCACCAGCTGTCATCTCAGAGGCTACATGTATTCCAAATGTGGGTGAAAAATGGAACAAAGGTCAGGATATTGATAGGGAGTACTATGAGCCTTACATCAGGGCTAGATACAAAGACAAACTCAAGAGAGTATTCCCCTTCAAGTTTTTGGAAGAGAGGTTTGCTCCATTGATGAAGATCATTATCAAGTACTTTAGTTGTGAAGGTAGGATCTCCTGGTTGTATGCACACCACATTAGATTGCTGATGCATTTCACTAGAGTAAGAATGATGAATATCCCTTCCTTCATGTTCAGAAACATTGAGAAGATGTCACTTATTGTAAAGAAGAAACCATATCCCCAGTAGTTAAATATAATTTTCCACTACTCTTTGATTAAAATCATTGTTTTACATTAGCTGAATCTTCTTAACATGCCATGGGAGACTTTCATTTGTCATGAGATGTTCAAAGTCCCACAAATATTTTCATCAGTGCATCATGAAGAAGGTGGACCTTCAGGACATGAAAAGGTCAAAGAGACTGAAACTATTGGAGTGTCAGTGTTTGTGACATATGAGAGGGGCACTAGGAAACTTTTTGCAGCTGCTAGGCAAGTATTATCTCCACAAGGTGTGGAAGGGGTCTCGCCTTCATCATCAGGCTACAAGCAAATGTTATCTCCACAAGGAGTGGAAGGGGCTTTGCCTTCTTCTTCAGCTAAACAGGTACAGGTTGAGTAGCAAAGTAAGGGCAAAGGTAAAGGCAAGAAAAAGATGCATAAGAAGGATCTTAGTGATGAGCAAGAAAGAGATTTTGACCTTGTTGATCATGAGGAGACACAAGGAGTTCATGTCATTGACTTGGAAACTTAAGATCCAAAGACTGCAAAAGACTTGATCATAAAAGAACAAGAGGCTGAGATACAATTCTTGTCACACAACTTAGAGAGGGCTAAGTGGGTCATCAAATATTTAGAGCAAGAAAACAAACAATTGAGCGACAAGCGAGTCCTCATGGAGCTGCAAATGATCAAACAAAACAGGCAAAAGGCGAAGAAGGCCAAGTTCAAGTTGACTTCAATTGAACAAGAGATTGAGAATGAAAGGGAAACTTGGCTTGAGAGGGTTAATATACACCTTGAGGGGCTGATTGAAAAGGCCAATAGAGACAAGAAGATGCTTCGCCACATGGCCTACCACTACATGACTTGCAACAAGATGTGCAATATAAGAATGAGGAAGCTTAAGGCTAGGTTGAGGAAGGCCTTAAGGAGAAAAAAGGAGAAAGACAAGTTCAAAATATTGGCTGAAGCCTCACTAGCCCATCATAGCAACTAATGGTGGTGCCTTGTGCCAAATCTGGGCAAGTTTTCATAAATTTTTGTCATTTTTAGATTTTGAAATTTTGAACGCAGAAAATTGCCCTAGGTGTGTAGCGCCACCGGCGTTGCACTTTTCCCTGGAGGAATTTTTGGAGGAATGGATTATATATATGGATTCAGCATGATGAGAGCATCAAACTCAAAAAATCTCAGCAATTTTGGAGCAAAACTAGGCCACCAAAAGGGCAAAAAACTACCAAAAAATGACCTCTCAAGCTCTTTTTGGACACACAGAAGTAACCTTGGAAGATTTCACTTTTGAGGGGGAAAATGACCTCCAAATGAAGAAATTCAAGATGTTCCAGAAAATATACATGAAGAAATTTCCAATGAGCTAGCTTGGGCTCAATTTGGCTAAGCAGAAGCCCTCCAAAAGTGGCGCTGCGCACCTGGCCAATGGCACTGCACATAAAGCCAATTTGCCAAAAAATCCAGTTTTTGCCTAGTTTTTCTGCTAGTTGACTTTTTCTCTCTTCATGGATGAATTTATGATTGTAATTAATGCCATGGTATGTAAATGTAATTTTGAAATGATCTTAGAGGGTAGATTCATTAGTTTGAGTTAGTTTGGGGGTTAATGAATCATTTTCCATGGTTTTAGAGGCAAGCTGTTCCACTGCCTATATTCCTATTCCTTGTTTGGAAATGGTTGTAATAGTTCCTTATCTCTTGGATTCGACCCCTGATGGCTAGCATCGGTGGTTTGATTTCTATATTATGTATTTTTTCTATCATTAGCAAAGGTTGGACTCTCTTGGATGCTCTGAGCTACATTGTACACCTTTTTCAATAGTTTGGCAAGGAAATAAACCATGATTTGCAGCTATTTTTATGGGATACTTGTGGTAAATTGTTTTTGCATAGTTTCTTCTTCTGTTATTGGTTTTTCTCATGTGTTATGTGTGCCACAATCTAATTTATTGCTTCTACCTGAATGATATCAAGATAGATAGGTAGAATACATTGTTTAGAGTGCTCTGCCTTGGGAAACCATTCAGTTTTTATGTTTTCTACTGTTTGAGTAGGATACATGATCTTTTCATGCCTTCCTCAGCTCCTCACACGTCTTAGACCTACCATCTCACTCAATTTCAAGTGCCAAATCACCTACCTACCTAGCTCCATAGAACACCATGCATCCTGACTTGATTTCCCAGACCCAAAATTGCATGCTCCATTTGATCCAACAAAAACCCAAACAAAATCAATCAAAAACCCTAGAGCTACTATACCTAGCCTAACATTTATATCTGATCCAGTCATCTTGACTTGGATTCACAAGGAGAGAGCCCTCTCCCGACCTGGTAGGGCTAGCTACCAGGTTAAGCTTGGTTTGTGGTTATCCTAGGATTGCCTTCTTCAGCTTGAGGTCAAATCTAGGCTCTAACATGATCTGAGGAACTTAGGGTTTTGGTAGGCTCCTGAATTCCATGTAAAACAGGCGACGTTGGGAAAATCGTCATAACTTTCTCTCTGAGAATTGGATTCAAATTTTGTAAATAGTAACAGAAAGAGGACAGACTGTAGTTTGTTGAGTAGAATTTTCAAGGCCGAAGGTCGTAACAGTGACACGTGGAACTTTGTACAACTTCTGTCTACTGAACTAGTCTATAATCAGGTCATGGTGGGAGATGGGGCATAACTATTCCTTGAAGAATACAATATTGATAAGATATGTGGGGTTGGAATGAGGACTCAGAGGGCTAGCATAGGACAAAATTTCAAACCCTGGAGATCTGAAATTACATAGATAAAATAGATTCAATATTGAGCCCTTAAAAGGAAAAAGAAAGCATGCATTCAAGGATCATTGTAGTAAGGACCACACATCAACAGTTAAGGGTAAGTCTCCTACAACAAGGTATGTATGATTAGTGTTTACATTTGAATTTTGATTATCATCTCTGGCATATGTTTTTGCAGGAAAACATAAGTATATACCATGTTTTAGTTATATCAGTATGTCTTTATATGTTAGTTAGTTTTGATACCACATTTCGGATGTCCTATTCTTGATACTACACATTTGATGCTACATATTCTTGATGCTACACCGAGACTGCTAAATCTGTATGATGTTGTAAGTTCATGTTACTTGTCTATCATCAGTTTTTATTGTATATATCTTTAGTTCAATTTTGGATATAGTCTTGCATAGAGTCCAGGCCTATATCAAGAGTGGGAGTCTATGTCTACTACTGCAACAAGTCAATAACAAAAGTGACAAGCACACATCAGGTACACATTGTAATTTGTAATTTGTATTTATTCATTATTATGCACTTACATGTGTATTGCAGGTAGAGGTAAGTTGAAGGGTATTTTGTTTTGTTTTATGATTGGTTTCACTGGGCAAATTTTGCATGCAGGTAGAAGAAGATTCAAGTACAACTTCAAGCAAGAACTCAAGAGAAGAAGTATCAAATCAAAGGAAGCATTGCAGCGAGACATCCTTTGAAGGCATGACAACCATCTGTATATTGTGAAGAAGTGTCAAGGCCAAAAGTCATCATTGTAAAGTTGTAAAAGAGTCATTTGTAAAAGTGTCATCAATGGAAGAGTCATTATTGTAAAAGAGTCAATCTACCTAGAGTCAAAAAGGCATTATTGGGAGGTATAGGAGTCTCTGTTGGGACGATGTCATGGTTGGGTCGTAGGTCATAGTGTGATTGGGTGTTCGATCAAAATTATTGTAAATCATATTGTAGCATCGATCATTGTCCGTGGTACAAGAATCCACACTCTTGTCTCATTTCAATCATTATAGGGTGGCTGGGAAGTGCTAGGAAGGTGCATGAAGTCGCCTACAAGTTGGAGCATGTGAACACTTCAGGGTGGTAGGTTGGTCTAGGATGTTGGGGCATCCATTTAGTTGACTACTAAAGAAACCAGGGCGTTAAGGCGTCCTTCCAGTGGGAGATGGAGAAGAATGCTTTTCTAGAATTCTAGGAAGTTGTTTCTTTCATTTCAGTTGGGGCTAAACATTAAAGAATTGATTAGAAAAGCATTCGGTGGTTTTTGACCCGGAGGGGGTTTTCCACTTAAAATTCTTGTGTCTAATGTGTTCTTTTATCTATTGTTATTACTGCATAAACATTAATAATAATTGAAGATTAACTAATGCTCTGAAAAGATTTAAAAGTGCTAATTTCTAAGGAATATGATTCACACCCCCTCTCAGTATTTCCAAGAGTTATTCTGCATAGAGGGCACAAACGATGAGATTATCGAGCGAAAAATCTTTTTTGGGGTGCTTCGTATGAAACTTGGGACAATAAATAGAAAGCGAGGCATTCTCCTCTTCCTATTTCTTCTTGAAACTCAGAATGTCAAGTTGTAAACTTAGAGTGCTTAATATATCCATTTTAAAATCTTCCAGAAGATTTCCCAATTCTGTCCTGGTTTCTCCACTGGAAGTCAACTTTTTATTTTTAAGGAGATCTCGAGAGACTTTCATTGTTCATCCTTGTCCACGTGAATATATCTTACAAACTTAGGTAATATCATCAAAAGTAAACACTGAGATATATCCTAATCCCATCAAATTTAACACCTTCATCAATTCTTCCATCACTCCCTTTAAGAAAATAATCTTCTTCATTTCAATGTCCAATTTATGCCGCTTGACACGCTGAAGATTATATAAAAATATCTCCAAATAGTCTTCCAAACTTTCTTCTTCCCTCTGTACCATTCTAAAAATTTATTCGTTCAAGTCACAAGCCTTGTAATGATCCTGATACTTTTTGAGGAATTCCTGTCTCATGCCTTCCCAAGTGGTGATGCTATTTTTCGATAGTCTCATGAACCACCACAAAAAGGAAAAATTAAGAGTGGCTGAAAATAATTTTAAATTTTGTGCACGAATCAAATAATCCATACTGCAATAGAAGACATTGAATTCAAATATAAAAGTGTTAGGATCCTCACTTACCAACCCTTGAAAGCACGAAAGTACTGCTAGGGAAATGTTCTTCATTTATACATTAGTAGATGGAATAATACTTGGAAATATAAAATTGTCTTACTATCCTTCTTTGAATGGTTCATCTCACCTTCTCCTTCAGCCATTCTGTTACCTCCAATAAAACATAATTAATATTCCAGGGGAAAAAGTTTAGTATTTGGGTTATTGTAGAATTATAACCCAACTCCTCTTCCAAACATGATTTCAATAGTAGGATTGTGAGAGGAAGTGGTAGAGTAATCCCCTCTTCCATCTATCAACGCTTTTCCCAAATTCTCTAGAATTTCACCTTCTCTTCTCCTATCAATGCTACTACTTGTAAAGTTAGTACAGGGGGGTCTTTTTGTTTTATCTTTACCAAATGGAGTATTAAATTTTTCCTTACCTTTACCTTTCCTACCTCTCCCTCAACTCATACAAGACCAACATCATCTAGATCTAGTGAGGTGGGAAACCCACAAAACGTGGATGCATAGGTTCTTACCTCTCGTCTTATTTCTCCCGCCACTCTATGTTCAAGGATGCTCAAATAATACATATGAGGCAGTCTAATAAAAAATTTAACCAATCATGTCCTATTTCCTTGGAAGCTCCTTGGAAATGATGCCAAAGGTGACAGGAAATTTTATTATTTAAATTTTAATTTCAATAAATTATTGATCAGGGATCATAATTTGATGAGGCACTAACATAATATACGCAAAATTAGATTTGATTGGAAAATTATATCACACATTGCAACATTTAATTAATAATTACTTTCTACTGGACATAATTTTATGCTTCTCTCAGTTAACAAATATTCAATATACATTAATCCTAAAAGAAATTTACATTCATCAATGTTCAACAAAGTCCAATAATAATAACAACTACTTAATCAATTCACACTTGTGCCTAAAAGAATAAATAAAACCATAGTTTAAGAGGACTACAGGTCCGAGTCTTGAGGGTGTCTCTCGACCCTCTGGTGGATCCTTGGATTAGTAGCCTCTTAACACACACAATCAGGGCCCTTAATACACGGTAACAATCCAACTTCTTTAAATCAAAATTTGATTCTTAGAAAGGAATTGATAACATTAAAAAATTACAATGGAAAGAATATGAGATGACGATTTAAAACATTAACGATACACATCTAAAAAATCATAAAGCACCACACTTAAGCTATTGAACACACATAACCTACGCAAGTACATTCTATATATGGGGGGTCGTACCTAGCTGGAGGCACTGCAGAAACATGCTACTCCAATAAAGAAACGATGTGAATTATATTATAAAGTCATAAAAAATGTGATGCAAAGCCCATAACTAAGTTCAAACACTTCAACAAACTCACAAGAACATTACAACTAACTTTCTTCTTCTGGTTATAATAAAATATATAATCCTTTATCAGCCAATCCAGTCCAAAGACTAAGGAAAAACTTTATAACTAAGCAGCTAGTATTTTTACAAAATTAAAAGTGGATGAAACTACCAATAATCTCATTCTAAATAAAAGCCAGGCGATATATAAAAATATAATAAAATAACAATTGATTTGACTGTGTAGGTCGTGATCATAGTATCCAAGATGCCATGTAAATTGAACATTACATTCATCCTTCCCGTAACTATATGGGATGGCTCATTCCAGTATATTTTGATGCAACGCTTGATCCGGTAACCAATGATCATCCACCCTAGGACTTAGGCAAAGAAGAGTTGCAAAGTCTCACAACCATTAGATAAGAGAATTTACTGAAATGTAAACCAATTTATCAAGAAAACACATCAAACAATGATACTCCCCTTTGATAGTCGAGATGCAATTAAAGGTACAAAATAAAAAGAAATAATAGTAAAGTGTAAGAAAATGTGAGGTGAGGATTGAGGTTTCGAGCCATAGAAGATGGTTGGAATGTGCTGGAAATGGGTTGATTTTAGGGCTCTTCAATAACTATGGTCATTCAAAATTGAAAAGGAATAACATGAATGTCAAAAGGTTAAAAGTAAAAAATAAAGAATTGGAACTCTTGGATCAATATGTCAAAAGTGACAATGAATCTCTAAAGATCCAAAAGATCCAAAGTACCATGGTGCGAGAGGAGAATGAACAATTGCATCCAAAAAAAAAAGATTGCTCAAGAAAGCAAGAAAATGGTATAATGAAGCCTAGTAAATGAATTGGTAGAATAAAAGGTTGAGGATTAAAGTTAAAATCCAATAGGAGAAGAAGAAGACCATATAGAACCTTATCCTCCAATTTGAACATATTTATAGATGCAGTAGAACTCTCTTGAAGAAGCTTTGAGCGATAAAATTTTGTCAGTTTTGAAATTTTTTGGGATCGATATTAAAGTCATGATCGAATGTCTACTTAGATTGCATTAGGACATGCCATATATCACCATGGTAGAGATGTTGGGCCTTCATTTTGATGTCTTTTCACTGTCAGAAGTTCCCATTTTAGTGTTTTTATTCGCCTTCTTACCATTACTTTTAACATATTTACTCATGTTTCCAAGGGAAGCATTACAACTAGAACATAAGGTATTACGTTAATTTTAATAATTTCCTTCTTTTTGATAATTTAATAATAGAGTTAGAATTGGTTTCTCTAAAAATGGTCCATATCTTGTAACCCAAGTATATATTTGGTAACCCATTTCATTGAATTATGGAGTTGTGTGCCTCTAGGAGAAAATATTCCATATGGGTTTTGTTTTAGATTCCCTAAGATGCTTTTGAGTTGATCAAGTCGATTTTAGGATAAATGAATGAAACACTATATTGTGGTCTAACTTCCATCCAACTGTGTTCCCAAAATGATGCATCCAACATAGGTCGAGTCCATTTCTAGATGGAAGAGGATATCTTCATGCATTCCATGTCGTAAAAATATCACTTGATAACCATTTGTGTAATATCACTTATAAGTGACTGACTATACCTGTAATATGACATTTGTGTCATAACTTATTTTTTCCATTAATTGGTCATATCAACTTATCAACCCATGAAGCATGGGAATTGGTTATGGTTTTAAGAAATTCTTAGCCATGCTTTAAATATGTTACAAGTATACAATGAGAGTGAATGTGAGTAGAGGATATATAGTTAATAAGAATCATAGAGGATTAAGAGGATAGTTTAGGTAGAGAGGATCAAACTTATGGACATTAATATAAATTATTGAACACCATTTCCAAAATAAATAAATGTTGATGTTCGAAAGATTTCGTGTGATTATTTCATGGCATTGAATCTTCTATTGTAGCACAAGTCAATTAGGAAAACCACCCTAATATGGTTTGCATTGCAACATATTTCTTTCAGTCAACCAATTAGTTAAAATAGATTTGTTTAGCCTTTGAATTCCTGTATATTCTTTCTAGTTTAGCATTTTAGTTCTCATTATTTAAATTTCTAAATATTTTTTGAATCGTTCATTAAATGTTTTCATTTGCAATTGTATTGGTTCCCTATAGAAATTAGTTGCTGACTAAATATTGAAGAATATATTTTCTTCCTAATCTATCTTAGGAACAATTGATAATTGTTTTAATCAAACAAGGGATTGTGATCTATGCTTGGAAAATTATTCTCATAAACATCAATCTAGTGATCAAACAAATCTATTTTTTCTTCCATTGGTTTTCATTGCAAGTCTATTTCTAAAGATTAAGTCATAGAAGTTTTTTCATAGTGTAAAAGTCATTAATGTACTAATTCTACACATACATTGTTAAAATTTCAAAGTTTACATTCATATTCGAAAGATGAAAATGTTGATGTTCGAAATATTTCATGTGATTATTTCATGGAGTTGAATATTATCTTGTAGCACAAGTCAATTAGGAAGGCTGCCCTAATATGGTTTGCATTGCAACATATTTCTTTAGTCTATCAGTTAGTTAAAATAGATTTCTTTAGCCTTTGATTTCTTGTATATTTTTTCTAGTTTAGCATTTTAGTTCTCATTATTTAAATTTATGAAAAAAAATCAATCATCCATTAAATGCTTTCATTTTCAATTGTATTGCTTCCCTATAGAAATCATTCATTGACTAAAGGTTGAAGAATATATTTCCTTCCTAATCTATCTCAAGAGCAATTGATACTTTTTTTAATTAAACAAGGGATTGTGATCTATGCTTGGAAAAGGATTCTCATAAACCTTAATCTAGTGATCAAACAAATCTCCATAATGCTATTGATTTTTGCTTCCATTGGTTTTCATTGCAAGTCTATTTCTACACATTAAGTCATAGAAGTTTTTTAATAGTGTAAAAGTCATTAATGTACTAATTCTACACATACATTGTTAAAATTTCAAAGTTTACATTCATGCATTGAAAACAAAATGTAATAGAATTTAAACATGTAAATTGTCTGACACTTCCAATCATCAAGGTCACTAGTCCAATTATAATTAGTGAAACCAATCAACAAAGGAGTTCCCATATGAGGTAGATCTATAATTCCTTCATTGTATAAGTGGAGTTGACGTCTTTTCGTTAAAAAAACAAAGTTATTAGTTGAAAAAGTAAGTTCAAGGTGAGCTATAGTTAAAATATTTTAATGCCCTTTTTGTTGGACTTGGCATAGATCCTTGTGTGTTTCATGACATGTGCTTAACCATGTTATGAAACCAGCTCAAGAAAAGATAGAAAAGATAGATCAACGCCTTAGAATTCAGCCTCTTCGAGGGGGCAACCTCCTTTACATTACATAAATGAACAATTCTTTGATGATTCAAATGACAAAACCTCCTTTCTATATATAGGAGTCTAAGGAGTCACAATATAATCCAGCCGACCTAACAATAATAATATAAAGCCACAAAAATAACAATAGAGGGATTCTATGGGGCACAGAAATAACAATATGGGGGTAATAGGGGCACAACAATATAAATAAGGGGTATAACTACAATAGTAATGGGGTAATCACTAGTATTATAGGGACCCAACATGCCCCTCTCCTTCAAAAAAGTGTTGTCCTCAACGCTTGAGTAGTTCTGGATACTTCTGCATAAAATTCTCATCCTCCCATGTGGAATCTTCAGCGGATAAGTTCTTCCACTTGATAAGATACTCTGAAATTGATCGATTTCGTAGCTGTCGAGTTCTTGTTTCTGTGACTGCTTCCGGTTCCAATATAATTTTTCCTTCCTCGTCAAGTTCTGGCAATATTGTTTGAACTGGGAGCTTGTCGCCTATAACCTTCTTTAAACATGAAACATGGAAAACTGGGTGCAATCGAGAAGCTGCAGGAAGCTCCAATTTGTATGCCATAGTACCAATCTTTTGCAACACCTTGTACGGACCATAATACTTTGGTGATAATTTATTATCCTTCTTAGCTTGCTTTAGGGACATTTGCTTATATGGTTGTAGCCGTAGGAATACCCAATCACCTACATCAAAACTTCTTTCACTGCGATGTTGATCTGCCTGTTGTTTCATTCTATTTTGTGCCAACACGAGGTTATCCTTTAAGAGTTGGAGGACTTGTTGTTGATGTTCGATGTGATGTTCCACTGCCTGAACCTTAGAATTTTCTCTTAAATATGATGTGATGGATGGTGGTTGATACCCATAAAGTGCCATAAATGGGGTCATTTTTGTTGCTGTATGGAAGGAAGTGTTATACCACCATTCAGCCAGAGGCAACCATTTGACCCATTGTGTCTGTTTATCAGATACAAAGCAACGAAGATATCCTTCCAAACATTTGTTTACTATCTCAGTTTTCCCATCAGATTGAGGATGATAAGATGAGCTATGAGCTAACTGAGTACCAAGACAAGAAAATAATTCTGTCCAAAAATTTCCAGTGAAAATGGGATCTCTGTCACTTACAATAATCTTTGGGTTTCCATGTAGCTTTTGAACTGTTTCCATAAATGCAGTAGAAACTGTACTGGCTTTAAATGGATGTGATAATGCACAAAAGTGTGCATACTTGGTAAGTCTGTCAACTACCACCATGATGACACTCTTTCCCTCAGACTTGGGTAAACCTGTGATAAAATCCATTGAAACCTCCTCCCAACGTTGGCTTGGAATGGATAAAGGTTGTAATAGACCCGGTGTCTTAATTGTTTCAACTTTATTTTGTTGGCAAACCAAACATTCCGCCACAAACTTTTGAATATCTGATTTAAGGCCATCCCAAAAAAATTCCTTCTTAACCCTGTGGTAAGTTTTTAAAAATCCTGAGTGCCCTCCTAAGGGAGAAGTGTGCAATTCCATAAGAATCTTTTGTTTTAGCTGGGAATTCTTACAGAGGTATAAGCGATCTTTGTACCATAACGAATCATTTTGCCAGCTAAATGTATCAGAAGTACTGGAATCTTGTTGTAGCTTTCGAATAAGTGCCCACACTTCTTCGTCATTCTTCCATTCCTCCCTTGCTTCGTTTATCCAATCTGGTTGGATAATAGAAATGGCACACAACAATGCTTCCACATCCTCATCCTTTCTTGAGAGTGCATCTGCCACCACATTTTGCTTCCCTTTTTTGTAGATGATTTCAAAGTCATAACCCAACATCTTTGTGACCCACTTTTGTTGCTCTTCAGAGGATAATCTTTGTTCTAAAAAGTATTTAAGGCTATCATGATCCGTTTTTACCTTGAAGTGTCTTCCCATTAGGTAGGGTCGCCATTTCTTAAGTGCATGGAGTATTGCCAACATTTCCTTCTCATAAATAGCTTTGCTTAAAAACTTTCCCTTGATTGGACGACTTTCAAAAGCAATGGGTCTTTCATCTTGCATTAGAACAACACCAATTCCATTTCCTGAAGCATCACATTCCACAATAAAGGTTTTTGTGAAGTCCGGTGTAGCTAAGACCGGTGCTTGGCACATTGCCTCTTTAAGATGTTCAAAGGCCTTTGTTGCTTCCGGAGTCCATGAAAATGAATCTTTCTTCAATAATGTTGTTAGAGGTGCTGCTATTCTCCCATAATTCTTAACAAACTTGCGATAATACCCTGTCAACCCAAGAAATCCTCGCAGATGCTTTATGGATGTGGGGATTTTCCATTCCTTAATGGCTTTAATTTTGCTAGGGTCTACCTTAACTCCTTCATGAGATACAATATGACCCAAATATTCCACCTCCTGGACTCCAAAGAAACATTTGGATCTTTTTGCATATAATTGTTTCTCCTCCAATAGTTGTAGCACCCTGTCAACATGTTCAACATGATCCTTCCAAGACTTGTTGTAGATTAGTATATCATCAAAAAATACTAACACAAATTTTCTAAGGAATGGTTTGAAAATTGAATTCATCAAACCTTGAAATGTTGAAGGTGCATTGGTAAGGCCAAAAGGCATGACCAAAAATTCATAATGACCCTCATGAGTTCTAAATGCCGTTTTCGGAATGTCTTCAATCTTCATTCTGATTTGATGATATCCCGAACGAAGATCCAACTTGGTGAAGTAAATTGATCCATGCAATTCATCCAGTAATTCATCAATGACAGGAATGGGGAACTTATCTTTAATAGTGAGCTTGTTGAGCTCCCTATAATCCGGACACATGCGCCATGATCCATCCTTCTTGTGCACCAATACTACTGGAGCTGAGAAAGAACTTTGACTCGGTTGAATTATACCAGCCTCTAGCATTTCTGCAACCATACGTTCAATTTCACTTTTTTGGACATAGGGATATCTGTACGGCCTGATGTTTGGAGGAACACTTCCTGGAATCAGATGAATAGCATGATCATGATCACGCATAGGTGGGAGACCTTTGGGAGTCTCAAATACCTTGGAATGATTGTCCAGGACTTTTTGGAGATCTGGAGAAATAGATGATTCCAATGTGGAAACATCTAGCGAACATAATTGTGCAATTACACCTCTTTGCTCCTTTTTTAGAAGCTTTGTCATGCCATTAGAGCTGATTATCTTTCCTGGTTTCCCTGCAATACCCCTTAATTCAACTTCCTTTCCTTCCGTAGAAAATTTGATGAAAAGTTCTTGAAAATTAAAAGCTATTGTACCCAAGGATTGTAGCCATTGGACTCCTAGTACAACATCGCACCTCCCATTGGAATGGAAAGCATTGGGCTAGTCAATACATATTCTCCCATGGATAGCTTGATATTATGGCACTTTCCAGAGCAATTTATTGTTCCTCCATTTGCAATCATCACTTGACACTCTGGTGCTGGATATAGGAAGCAATTCAATTCTTTTGCTACCCTACAATGAATAAAATTGTGGGTGCTTCCTGAATCAATCAACACTATTACCTTTTTCTTCTTGATTTGTCCTTCTATCTTGATGGTTTGAGGAGTGGTAATTCCCGCCAATGCATTACAAGATATGGTCGGATTTATTTGTTCTTCATCTAGGCTTTGTTCCTGGAATATATCCTCTTCTTTTGACCTTTCTTGCTCCTTTTCTTCTTCCTCTTCACAATCTATGTAGAATAATTTCTTCTCAGCACACTTATGACCTTTTGTGTATTTGCTATCACAATTGTAACAAAGCCCTTTTGCTCTTTTTTCTTCCAATTGTTGTGGTGTCAACCTTGTAGGTTGTGGAAGACTAGGGGCAACAACACTTCCGTCTTTATAGTTGTGAGTGGTATGCTTCCTAGTTGCCATAATTTTGCTTTCCATTTTTCTTGCTAACCTGAATGCCTTCTCTAATGAATCAGGTTCCCAAAGGCGAACATCATGTTGGATATTATCCTTTAAAGACCCTATGAACACATCAATCCTATGCTCCTCTGGAATATCTTTTACCCTTATGTTCAATTTTTGGAACTCCTCAATGTGCTCCATTATTGAACCCTTTTGTTTGAGACTTATCAATTGGCTAAAAAAAGTGTTGCTTTTTGTATCCTCATAATGTGCTATCAATTCTTCCGTAAAAATTGCCCAAGTGATAAATTGTTTACGAGAAAAAAGCCATTGATACCATACAAACTGATTTGGTTCCAAATATACAGTTGCCATACGTACCTTTTGTGTGTTTTGCACATTATTGAGATCGAAGAATTGCTCCATCTGTAATATCCATGTGGCGGGATCCTTGCCATCAAACTTCCTCATATCGATTTTTGGAATATGGTGATTCTTCGATCCAACATTAGCGTCTATGGAATCATGATTAACATTTCTTTTGTTCTCATCATGAGTTTCCTTTACTACCTTTTCACCATTAGTAAGTATTTCTTGTAGAAAATTTGTCAAATCTGTCTTCAAATCTGCCATGCCTGTCTTCAAATTTGTGTTCAAATCTATCTTCAAATTGTCCATATTAGCTTCCATGCCATTCATCTTAGCTTCCACGCCATTTATCTTAGCATCTGTTAACTTTTGTGAGCGTGACATTTGTTGCACTTGTTCTTGTAATTTTGATATATCATGTAGCATTTCTTCCTCTTCTTCATGAGTCATGCTAGAGCTTTCAGGTTCCTTACTAGGTGTTTGCATTTTCTTTCCTCGGGGCATCAGTTACCGATAATAATGCTCTACTATGCCCTTTGAATTCCTTCAAAATAAATTTTCAAACCAAGCTTAAGAAAAAATTTAAAAAAATCTACACACCTTTTTTCACTTTGTAGGAGCTCGATATTGCCTCTGATGTATCTCTGTACTTTCCAATCATCTAGTTCTGAATTTGTGACCTGTAGTAGCTCTTTGTGTCCTCTTTCCAATGCCACCAGTCTGATCCAAATTGGATTCTCCAAGAAAGAGTTATGCACAATCTCCCAAGTGACCTGATTATAGACTTTCAGTAGAGCGAACTTGTATGAAGTGCCACGTGTACAATTTTCGACCTTTGGTTCTAAAAAAGATATACAAGAAACTACAGTTCGTCCTCTTTCTGTACCTTCTTACGAAATTTCAATCCGATTCCCAGAGAGAAAGTTATGACGATTTTCCCCAGGTCACCTGTTTTGAATGTAATTCAGGAGTCTGCAAAAAGACCAACTTCCTCAGATCATATCTCCGAAAATATCTCACAAAAAGCTCTGAAATTCGGACCCAAGGTTCAGCGCGATTTCTTCTCAAATGGGTTTTTTTTGCGACTTCTGAAATGTCACAAAAAAAAAGTTATATAAAAAATTCCACGATGACCTGTTTGGAGCAGCGAAACCCTAGAATCCAAAGCTCTGATACCAAATGTTATGAAACCAGCTCAAGAAAAGATAGAAAAGATAGATCAACGCCTTAGAATTCAGCCTCTTCAAGGGGGCAACCTCCTTTACATTACATAAATGAACAATTCTTTGATGATTCAAATGACAAAACCTCCTTTCTATATATAGGAGTCTAAGGAGTCACAATATAATCCAGCCGACCTAACAATAATAATATAAAGCCACAAAAATAACAATAGAGGGATTCTATGGGGCACAGAAATAACAATATGGGGGTAATAGGGGCACAACAATATAAATAAGGGGTATAACTATAATAGTAATGGGGTAATCACTAGTATTATAGGGACCCAACAAACCACCTCTTGAGTATCCGTTAACTTCGGTGATGTTTTTGTTTACGAACACCTGCGTATTTTGATGTAACGACAATTTTAATCCCAACAATTGGTATCAGAGCCAAAGGTCTCGAGTTTGAAACGCCCCCAACTCATGTTGGGGGGATATTGTTGTAACTTGGAACACTCCTAGTGTGTTTTGGGACATGTTCTTAACCACCTCTCGAGGATCAATTAACTTGTTGGAAACTTCACTAAACTGATACGGGGCAGTGAATCAATTTAGTGCATTCATGGGCATCAATATTTTGTTTACTTTACCTTTCAACATTTATCTCAATTGTTAAATGAGAAAACTTACTTGCTATAAAGTGCATATTTAACACACAAACAACATTCATCTACAACATAAAAACCAATAGGCAAAAGAAACACACGTGGACACCAAATATAAATGGAAACCCAGAAAAAGGAGAAAACCACAAATTTATTGTTTTTGTGATGCAAAGAAAGCTCCTACCTCCTCTATTACATCAACTCTTGGAAGCTTCAACCTCTCTTCTATTTTTCAAGATACACATTTTTAGGAAGCTCCTACTCCCTCTTTTGCATTAATTTTTTGTAGGCTACAACATACAAGATGCTCATACCTCAATTTTTTTTCTGCATGCTACAATTTTCTTGGAAGGTCCTATGTCCACTTCAACAGGCTCCAATGTGTTATTTTTCAATCTATAACATGAAAGGAGACTACAATCCCTTGATACATAAACATTCCATCACAACTCTATCTATTTTTCTATTGCTTATCTTCCTTTATTATGCTTCACATCAACTCCTCTTCTTCTTTCTCTTTCTAGTAAATAACTTAGGAACAAGGTCTCACAACAACTCTTTAAACTCATAAGCTCACCAACCATTTATGCCTTCCAAAAGCACACATTTTATAACCATAGTTTGTTGGTTGTTAGTATTCCATGCAAGAATATGAAGTGAAAATTTTGGCTCTTAGCATTCCACCTATTTGTTTCACACCTTTTGGTATCACCAAAAAATTGATCATCTAGCCTAATTTACTAGATGGATTGAAGTACACCATGTAAAGCCAATTTTACCATAGTAAAATTGCTTTCACTGTGAGAAATTACTTAATAAACTACCTTTGTTAAGTAATTTATAGTTAAACCCATGAAAAGTAATTAAATAAATCACTATTTATTTGATTTTCTTCTAGGAATAATTAATTAAATCATTTTTCAATTATTATTCCTTGTCATATTTGACCCAATCATGAAAAATAAACAAATAAATCATTAATTATCTTATTTTCTACAAGAATAATTAATTAATCACTAATTAATTATTATTCTTTTTCAAATTTAACTAAATCTCTTAGGAATAATTAAATAAATCCTTATTTGTTTATTATTCCTTAACTAATTCCTTGAGATGATAAATAAATCATTTACTTATTTATTATTTATAAATAAAAGTTTAAATACTTTTTCCCTCCTAAACAAATATAAGAAAATATTCCAAGTGGTTATTCCAAGAATGGGATCAATTATATTTTATTATTGCTCATTATTTGAGGATAACTCAATATTTTGTTATAAATAGAAGGGTTTTCCATTCATTATTCATTTTCGACTATTTTCATTGTTGCACTCACTGTTGTAACTCTGGTTATTTTCATTGTCGCACACCATATTTTTGCTGGGTTTACACATTATAAGGAGGGAGACTCTACACAAGTTGAAGACGTTTGAGGATAGCCAAGAACCCATCCCATTAAGGGGGAATGGTAACATCTATTTGTTCCCTTCACAAGTGCTATAATAAAATTATTCTTTACATATCTGGTTTCCATTGGATGATTGGAGTTATTACTCTTTCTTTTTGCTGTTTAACTATGATTATAGCATAGATCCGGACTTTGGCAAGTTTTGTTTCTATAAGTTGCTGCAGATCTATATTGTTTAGTAGCCATTTATATTGTTGAGATCGTTTTTCATCCACAATATTAAGTGGATTATTTTCGTACATCTTTGAGAAGAAAACACTACAACAAAATTGGCGAATCCACTGGGTTTTATACTTCAGATCCAGAAAGCTTGGGTGACCTTCGATTTTCAACTTAGGGTTGCTTATTTTTTCAATTCTATTAATGTTTCTTAGTTTTTTAACCCTATATCTGTTCAATTTATAACTTCCGCAAGCTTTTTGGTCATTTCCGCAGGTCACATGAATGAGTTGCAACAAAGGCGACACTTTTTTTTTCGAGATCTGCCGACATAGATCGATAGAGCAGAAATCACACTATTTGGCCCAAAAAGTGAGATCTGGAGGCCAGAGCGCACTTAACAGCCCAAAAAGTGCGATCACTACAGAGAAACATGTCAGTACCTGCGATTTCTGGGTTTTAGGGTTTTTCTCAGATCTGTTTCTGGGTTTTACAGAGAGCTGTTTGCTAGGTTATATGACCTCTATCTCACATTGATTAGGCCTTGATCCACTCTAATTTACTCGTCAAATTCGAATTTAGCCTCCCATAGGGCTTCCAGTACGCTTCCACCTTTCTAGGAGGAGTTTAGCTGAGTGAGTAGTGTGAGTTTCTACAGCGCTTTCAGCCACATTTTCCAGATCTGTACCATTTTGTTTTAGATCTGTTAAGATAGGTTGTTACCATCCATAGTTTCACATTTAAACTTGTTTGGTCATTTTGTTGTAAATAATACTGAGAGGGGGGGGGGGGGGTGAATCAGTATTATCACATCAATAAAACTTTTTCATTTCCATACTTAGATACATATACGCTACTTCATTTAAGGGAATCCGCGTGTATATGCTGCTGTGTCTAAAGCAACTAGCGTATATCCAAAATACTTATGATTCAGTTAATCCATTAAATGTTGATCTTTAGTTAGTGCATCAGAACTTCATTAACCATATGAGCAGTAAGCAGGTGCAGTAAAAACATAACAGATCATCACACACAAGAAGCACACATGAACACCATGATATAAGGTGGAAACCCAATGTGGGTAAAAACCACCTGCTGCAATTCGTTTCTATCTTCCTTTATTAAGAAACTTCTTTTACAATGTACTGGTGCAGTCCTTTACCAGCACGCAGGCTACAACCTTCTCTCGTTCTCCAGACTCTCCTGGAAGGGAGCTCCAACCCCCTTTGCTCTTGTACTAGCTAAGATACTAGTACGTAGGTGCCGAACTACAATCTTCTCTCCTCCAGGTACCACTTTTCATACATTTTCAGACTGGATACTCCTGAAGCACAACACATAATCTGAAGGCCACGTTTCATCAAATTTTCATACTGGGCCCATAAATATCATTGAAGCACAAAACAGTCAATACTAGCATCATCAATTTCTGAATCACTGAAACACTAAAACCCTGTCAATAACACAGTCACCAGAACACAGAGCAGATAACAGAACTCTGCCATAATCATCAAATCCATCTGCAACTTCAAATATTATCCTTCATAATGTATACGCCACTATAATGAATCAAACCCGCGTACATACGCGCTTTTTCCAAAGACAACCCGCGTACAGATCTAAAAATAATCTCTCATAACTTGTAGCTGTACCAGACATCAGTCGTACTCATAATACTTACAGAACAATACATGCGTCAGTATGTAGATTTAGAATAAGCATCATAAAGATAGTTCATTTCAAACCATTTGATCTCGATCTCTCCTTAGATCTTGTTCTCCATCAATTGGTGAGATCCCTCCTTAGCTCAGATCAAGCAATGCATCATCAACCCATAACCTGCATACTGGACCTCATACTTCTTCAGATATTCAAGACTTTTCGGATGCCCTTGCCTAATGATCTTCTTCTCCTTTTATAGTCTTAGGCCTTGCTAAATACCATGGTCCAAAACCATAATAAATCAATACCAAGAGCCTAATACTTGGGATCAACACACTTGTCGAGATACCATGGTCCAAAACCATAGGTTCAAATACCGAGGAATAACTACCACGGACCAAAAGTAAGCTTTCCGACATGTACGCGCTTTTCCGTGCATGAAACTGCGTGTATACCCTACTTGGTATATAGCGAACCTGCGTATACGCGACTTGGTATATAGTGAACCTGCTTGTATACCCTACTTGGCATATAGCGAACCTGCCTATGCGCGACTTGGTATATAGTGAACCTGCGTGTATACCCTACTTGGTATATAGTGAACCTGCGTATATATATTTTCTCTTCATACTTGTAGTCTGATCATCAATTCCTTGCTGCTATCCTTCTGCACTATGATTTGTCATTAGTGTGATTTGCCATCAAGGACAACACTTGTCTCATAATGCCAACAATCTCCCCCTTTGGACTTGATGGCAAAGCTAACTTGTCATACTTAGAACTTGATCTTCTTATTCCTTTGAGCTGTCCTACATCCCATGCATTTAGTCACATCTGTAGATTTATCCAGTTACATGTAAGTGAGATGTTCTTCTATGAGAGGGTTGCCATCAAGTACAACACATGCATCATAATGCCAACAATCTCCCCCTTTGGACTTGATGGCAACAACACCAAATCACTCTCCCCCTTTGACATCAAGGGCAAAGGGTGGACCAAGATATTCTCTTTCCTTGATAAACATTCTGTTGTCCATACTCCCCCTGAGTACCTGCTGAAATCTCCAAATGTGCTCCCCTTTGTATATGCCAAAGTGTACCAATCTGTCCATGCTCCCCTTGAGTACATGCCAAGTCTCTGTACTGCTGAAGAGTGCTGTTCATGCTCTTCCTGACTGAAGGCAAGATCTGCAAAAAGATGTTCTTCAAGAAGAACCATGACTTATACATCATAAGAGACCTTCCTATCACCAAAGGGCTCAATACATACATCCATTTTCCAACCACGTGGGGATATACTAGAATTGACTCATCCACCCAACCAAGTGGGGATACATCAAAAGTTTACACATGATAAAGCAAGAGAATTACATTTTCGTCCAAGGCATTGTGGGGAAACCAATATAGGCCGTTACATGACCTTGAAATCATGAAAGAGATATCACAAAAGAGATATATGACCGAAATATCTAGAGCAAGACTTTATGAAAGTCACCAATAACTGATATCGCCAGCATCTGTCGATTCAGCAACCAAGAGATCCTTCTGCCTTTGTTTCACCTGAAACCAACAACAACCGTGAACTAGAACCAAAAGCTTCTAAGATAATGCCAACAATGCATCATTGGAAGATTATCTGCTCCCTCTGAACCTGTGCCAGATGGTCTCTGTCAGACCCATATCAGACTCTCTGCAACCAACATCTGTCCCTGCTGATTTCCTTCAAAACTCCATATACGCGTCTACATCCACATAAATAAGCGTATATACGCGGATAAGCCTTATGAAACTCGCGTACAACCATTTCCATATGAGCAACCTGTAAATGTCCTACAACAAGGTATGTCTATCATCATATAGATAAGAACTCATCACCATGTCTCCAACAAAGCAACTTTGAGTAGTCATCCATGTATCAGCACTATGTATCTTGAGCTCAAGCTCATTTGACAAAACTTCTTGATATCATCAACAGCAACAATCCTTATCCACAAGAGTGCCTGCATCATAACTGTATGCATATGATGACAGTAGCATATGAGTGA
The DNA here is from genome assembly GCA_031772625.1 of Pinus tabuliformis. Lineage (NCBI taxonomy): Eukaryota > Viridiplantae > Streptophyta > Pinopsida > Pinales > Pinaceae > Pinus > Pinus tabuliformis. The sequence continues at coordinate 305,783,856 of CM062816.1, read as the reverse complement.
CTCATCATCAAGTGAGGAAGATGTGTATTCAAGCTTTGTACTTCTCCTTATCCTTATGAAGATCACCATGTAAGCACCATATATGCATCATCAAAGAATCAACCATAAATCTGATCTGAACATCAACTATGTATCTCCAAGAATCATATGAGATTTTATCATGGACAACTCATAACCACATCATAGCAAGATATATCATTTAGCCATATAAGCATCATCACCAAGGACTATTAACCATAATGCCAACAATGAATTATTAAAGGAATATGCTCCCCCTCAACCTGTGCCATCTGTTAGATATGATCATGCATATATCAACAATAAGCATCAAGCCATCATCATTAAGTTAGGATCAAACCCTTCTAATCATCTTACAAGAATCAAAACATTTCCACACATCCTCAGCAGACTGTAACTATTAATCAATAGAGCAGATAATAGACTGAATCATATCAGGTCCTTTTTCTGAGCCTGTCCCCACTGCTTTTCCTCAGACTGACATATACGCGACTTTGCAGTGTCTAACTCGCGTATATACGCGACTTCCCTTTATGGAACTTGCGTATGAGATTCAGGATACTGAAGTTTTACACTTTCAGCTCCCTCTGAGTCTGTTATGTCTGTGTTGTGCTGTATCTGAGTACATTGTGCTGTGCCACATCTTTCTGACTGTACTTCCTTCTTCTTCCATATCTTCAAGTGTGATGATGTTTTCTCCTTTTGGTGTGATGTCCGTCCTTTGTTCCTGCATTCCTTTGCTATATGTCCAAGTTTGTTACATGCATAACATCTTACATGTTTCATATTCCTCCTGTAGCAATCAGCAGCTTTGTGACCAAACATATTGCAAGCAAAGCAATATCCATTAAAGTACCTTGAATGTGATGATCTTTCTGCATGATGGTCTTGAACTCTTCTTCTTCCACATCTGGCTGCAACATGTCCAAGATTATGACATACATAACATTCAACATTATTCATAGGAGGAGTAAAAGATTTTCTTTGAAGAATTTCTTTCCTTGGTTGATGATTTGATTGACCTTTCATCTCCTTGTTGATCATTTTGGATTTCTCATTATAGTTCCTTGCCTCACCTTCTGAACTAGATTCACCTTCAACAGATTCATGAAAACCAAGACCAGTCTTGATAATAGGAGACCTTTGACTACTAAGAATATCATCCAAGGCTTTAGTACTATCTTGAAATCTCAACAGTTTATCCTTTTCTTCTAATTTACCTTTCAAGATATTTACCTCAACTTGAAGTTGTTCCTCCTTTTCTAGACATTGCTTCTTCATGTCTTCTTCAGCTTTCCTTCCTTCTTCCAAATGATGCCTTAGTTTGAGAATCTCCTTTTCTTGCTCTTCATTCAGATCCTGCTGCATTTGACGAATTCTGAAGGCACATTCCAGTTGAGATTTTAAGTTGATATCTTCGTTTACCTGTTTTTCAATAGCTTGGAGTAGATCTTTATTCTGCTTCTTTGATTCTTCAAGATCTTTCTTTAGCGAGCGGATCGTGGCTTCAAGACTTTCATAGTAACTGGATCTATCTCTGAGTTTCTTGATGGTTGTGCTTCTTTCATTGACTTCATCTCTTAATAATGTCACTTCACCCTGCAACTTTTGACATTGATTTTCCTTGTCCTTGAGTAACTTTCTTACCTTGTTTCCTTCCTCTGATTGAGCTTTTAGTTTGGTAACTTCTTCTTTTAAAGCACATTCCCTTTTGTTCAATAGATCTTTTTGATCTTTAATTTTGTCTGTAAGCCTTCTAAATACTGCCTCTATTTGATACTTTTCTTGCTCACCCATAAAAGCAAATTCAGTTGCTTCACTATCACTTTCATCTTTTCCAAATGGATAGATAGCTGGAACATCAGAGGATAGCAAATTCATACCTGATAGTTCATCTTCATTTTGAAATGATTCTGAATCTGATTCTGAATCTGAAGAGCTTCTTATACCTAATCCCCAATCGATTCTCCCACTGTCATAGTTCTTCTGAGATGTCTTCTTCTTCTTAGGTGCTTTCTTCTTAAGCTTCTATCCCATAGTTCCACGGATCTCCTTCAAGCGATCGAGCTTCTACCAAAGGACCTGCTATGATACCAATTGTTGTAAATAATACTGAGAGGGGCGGGGTGAATCAGTATTATCAGATCAATAAAACTTTTTCATTTCCATACTTAGATACATATACGCTACTTCATTCAAGGGAATCCGCGTGTATACGCTGCTGTGTCTAAAGCAACTAGCGTATATAAAAAATACTTATGATTCAGTTAATCCATTAAATGTTGATCTTTAGTTAGTGCATCAGAACTTCATTAACCATATGAGCAGTAAGCAGGTGCAATAAAAACATAACAGATCATCACACACAAGAAGCACACATGAACACCATGATATAAGGTGGAAACCCAATGTGGGTAAAAACCACCTGCTGCAATTCGTTTCTATCTTCCTTTATTAAGAAGCTTCTTTTACAATGTACTGGTGCAGTCCTTTACCAGCACGCAGGCTACAACCTGCAGAAGGCTACAACCTTCTCTCGTTCTCCAGACTCTCCTGGAAGGGAGCTCCAACCCCCTTTGCTCTTGTACTAGCTAAGATACTAGTACGTAGGTGCCGACCTACAATCTTCTCTCCTCCAGGTACCACTTTTCATACATTTTAAGACTAGATACTCCTGAAGCAAAACACATAATCTGAAGGCCACAGTTCATCAAATTTTCATACTGGACCCATAAATATCATTGAAGCACAAAACTGTCAATACTAGCATCATCAATTTCTGAATCACTGAAACACTGAAACCCTGTCAATAACACAGTCACCAGAACACAGAGCAAATAACAGAACTCTGCCATAACCATCAAATCCATCTGCAACTTCAAATATTATCCTTCATAATGTATACGCTACTATAATGAATCAAACCCGCGTACATACGTGCTTTTGCCAAAGACAACCCGCGTACAGATCTAAAAATAATCTCTCATAACTTGTAGCTGTACCAGACATCAGTCATACTCATAATACTTACAGAACAATACATGCGTCAGTATGTAGATCTAGAATAAGCATCATAAAGATAGTTCATTTCAAACCATTTGATCCCGCTCTCTCCATAGATCTTGTTCTCCATCAACTGGTGAAATCCCTCCTTAGCTCAGATCAAGCAATGCATCATCAACCCATAACCTGCATACTGGATCTCATACTTCTTCAGATATTCAAGACTTTTCGGATGCCCTTGCCTAATGATCTTCTTCTCCTTTTATAGTCTTAGGCCTTGCTCAATACCACGGTCCAAAACCATAATAAATCAATACCAAGAGCCTAATACTTGGGATCAACACACTTGTCGAGATACCATGGTCCAAAACCATAGGTTCAAATACCGAGGAATAAATACCACGGACCAAAAGTAAGCTTTCCGACATGTACGCGCTTTTTCGTGCATGAAACTGCGTGTATACCCTACTTGGTATATAGCGAACCTGCGTATACGCGACTTGGTATATAATGAACCTGCTTGTATACCCTACTTGGTATATAGCGAATCTGCGTATGCGCGACTTGGTATATAGTGAACCTGCTTGTATACCCTACTTGGTATATAGTGAACCTGCGTATATATATTTTCTCTTCATACTTGTAGTCTGATCATCAATTCCTTGCTACTATCCTTCTGCACTATGATTTGTCATTAGTGTGATTTGCCATCAAGGACAACACTTGTCTCATAATGCCAACAATCTCCCCCTTTGGACTTGATGGCAAAGCTAACTTGTCATACTTAGAACTTGATCTTCTTATTCCTTTGAGCTGTCCTGCATCCCATGCATTTAGTCACATCTGTAGATTTATCCAGTTACATGTAAGTGAGATGTTCTTCTATGAGAGGGTTGCCATCAAGTACAACACATGCATCATAATGCCAACAATCTCCCCCTTTGGACTTGATGGAAACAACACAAAATCACTCTCCCCCTTTGACATCAAGGGCAAAGGGTGGACCAAGATATTCTCTTTCCTTGATAAACATTCTGCTGTCCATACTCCCCCTGAGTACCTGCTGAAATCTCCAAATGTGCTCCCCCTTTGTATATGCCAAAGTGTACCAATCTGTCCATGCTCCCCTTGAGTACATGCCAAGTCTCTGTAGTGCTGAAGAGTGTTGTTCATGCTCTTCCTGACTGAAGGCAAGATCTGCAAAAAGATGTTCTTCAAGAAGAACCATGACTTATACATCATAAGAGACCTTCCTATCACCAAAGGACTCAATACATACATCCATTTTCCAACCACGTGGGGATATACTAGAATTGACTCATTCACCCAACCAAGTGGGGATACATCAAAAGTTTACACATGATAAAGCAAGAGCATTACATTTTCATCCCAGGCATAGTGGGGAAACCAATATAGGCCATTACATGACCTTGACATCATGAAAGAGATATCACAAAAGAGATATATGACTGAAATATCTAGAGCAAGACTTTATGAAAGTCACCAATAACTGATATCGCCAGCATCTGTCGATTCAGCAACCAAGAGATCCTTCTGCATTTGTTTCACCTGAAACCAACAACAACCGTGAACTAGAACCAAAAGCTTCTAAGATAATGCCAACAATGCATCATTGGAAGATTATCTGCTCCCCCTGAACCTGTGCCAGATGGTCTCTGTCAGACCCATATCATACTCTCTGCAACCAAAATCTGTCCCTGCTGATTTCCTTCAAAACTCCATATACGCGTCTGCATCCACATAAACAGGCGTATAAACGCGGATAAGCCTTATGAAACTCGCGTACAACCATTTCCATATCAGCAACCTGTAAATGTCCTGCAACAAGGTATGTCTATCATCATATAGATAAGAACTCATCACCATGTCTCCAACAAAGCAACTTTGAGTAGTCATCCATGTATCAGCACTATGTATCTTGAGCTCAAGCTCATTTGATAAAACTTCTTGATATCATCAACAACAACAATCCTTATCCACAAGAGTGCCTGCATCATAACTGTATGAATATGATGACAGCAGCATATGAGTGAATCATCATCAAGTGAGGAAGATGTGTATTCAAGCTTTGTACTTCTTCTTATCCTTATGAAGATCACCATGTAAGCACCATATATGCATCATCAAAGAATCAACCATAAATCTGATCTGAACATCAACTATGTATCCCCAAGAATCATATGAGATTTTATCATGGACAACTCATAACCATATCATAGCAAGATATATCATTTAGCCATATAAGCATCATCACCAAGGACTATTAACCATAATGCCAACAATGAATTATTAAAGGCATATGCTCCCCCTCAACCTGTGCCATCTGTTAGATCTGATCATGCATATATCAACAATAAGCATCAAGACATCATCATCAAGTTAGGATCAAACCCTTCTAAACATCTTACAAGTATCAAAACATTTCCACACATCCTCAGCAGACTGTAACTATTAATCAATAGAGCAGATAATAGACTGAATCATATCAGGTCCTTTTTCTGAGCCTGTCCCCACTACTTTTCCTCAGAATGACATATAGGCGACTTTGCAGTGTCTAACTCACGTATATACGCGACTTCCCTTTATGGAACTTGCGTATGAGATTCAGGATACTGAAGTTTTACAATTTCAGCTCCCTATGAGTCTGTTATGTCTGTGCTGTGCTGTATCTGAGTACATTGTGCTGTGCCGCATCTTTCTGACTGTACTTCCTTCTTCTTCAATATCTTCAAGTGTGATGATGTTTTCTCCTTTTGGTGTGATGTCCGTCCTTTGTTCCTGCATTCCTTTGCTATATGTCCAAGTTTGTTACATGCATAACATCTTACATGTTTCATATTCCTCCTGTAGCAATCAGCAGCTTTGTGCCCAAACATATTGCAAGCAAAGCAATATCCATTAAAGTACCTTGAATGTGATGATCTTTCTGCATGATGGTCTTGAACTCTTCTTCTTCCACATCTGGCTGCAACATGTCCAAGATTATGACATACATAACATTCAACATTATTCATAGGAGGAGTAAAAGATTTTCTTTGAATAATTTCTTTCCTTGGTCGATGATTTGATTGACCTTTCATCTCTTTGTTGATCATTTTGGATTTCTCTTTATAGTTCCTTGCCTCACCTTGTGAACTAGATTCACCTTCAACAGATTCATGAAAACCAAGACCAGTCTTGATAATAGGAGACCTTTGACTACTAAGAATATCATCCAAGGCTTTAGTACTATCTTGAAATCTCAACAGTTTATCCTTTTCTTCTAATTTACCTTTCAAGATATTTACCTCAACTTGAAGTTGTTCCTCCTTTTCTAGACATTGCTTCTTCATGTCTTCTTCAGCTTTCCTTCCTTCTTCCAACTGATGCCTTAGTTTGAGAATCTCCTTTTCTTGCTCTTCATTCAGATCCTGCTGCATTTGACGAATTCTGAAGGAACATTCCAGTTGAGATTTTAAGTTGATATCTTCGTTTACCTGTTTTTCAATAGCTTGGAGTAGATCTTTATTCTGCTTCTTTGATTCTTCAAGATCTTTCTTTAGCGAGCGGATCATGGCTTCAAGACTTTCATAGTAACTGGATCTATCTCTGAGTTTCTTGATGGTTGTGCTTCTTTCATTGACTTCATCTCTTAATGATGTCACTTCACCCTACAACTTTTGACATTGATTTTCCTTGTCCTTGAGTAACTTTCTTACCTTGTTTCCTTCCTCTGATTGAGATTTTAGTTTGGTAACTTCTTCTTTGAAAGCACATTCCCTTTTGTTCAATAGATCTTGTTGATCTTTAATTTTGTCTGTAAGCCTTCTAAATACTGCCTCTATTTGATACTTTTCTTGCTCAACCATAAAAGAAAATTCAGTTGCTTCACTATCACTTTCATCTTTTCCAAATGGATAGATAGCTGGAACATCAGAGGATAGCAAATTCATACCTGATAGTTCATCTTCATTCTGAAATGATTCTGAATCTGAAGAGCTTCTTATACCTAATCCCCAATCGATTCTCCCACTGTCATAGTTCTTCTGAGATGTCTTCTTCTTCTTAGGTGCTTTCTTCTTAAGCTTCTTTCCCATAGTTCCACGGATCTCCTTCAAGCGATCAAGCTTCAACCAAAGGACCTGCTATGATACCAATTGTTGTAAATAATACTGAGAGGGGTGGGGTGAATCAGTATTATCAGATCAATAAAACTTTTTCATTTCCATACTTAGATACATATACGCTACTTCATTCAAGGGAATCCGCGTGTATACGCTGCTGTGTCTAAAGAAACTAGCGAATATCCAAAATACTTATGATTCCGTTAATCCATTAAATGTTGATCTTTAGTTAGTGCATCAGAACTTCATTAACCATATGAGCAGTAAGCAGGTGCAATAAAAACATAACAGATCATCACACACAAGAAGCACACATGAACACCATGATATAAGGTGGAAACCCAATGTGGGTAAAAACCACCTGCTGCAATTCGTTTCTATCTTCCTTTATTAAGAAAATTCTTTTACAATGTACTGGTGCAGTCCTTTACCAGCACGCAGGCTACAACCTGCAGAAGGCTACAACCTTCTCTCGTTCTCCTGACTCTCCTGGAAGGGAGCTCCAACCCCCTTTGCTCTTGTACTAGCTAAGATACTAGTACGTAGGTGCCGACCTACAATCTTCTCTCCTCCAGGTACCACTTTTCATACATTTTCAGACTGGATACTCCTGAAGCACAACACATAATCTGAAGGCCACGTTTCACCAAATTTTCATACTGGACCCATAAATATCATTGAAGCACAAAACAGTCAATACTAGCATCATCAATTTCTGAATCACTGAAACACTGAAACCCTGTCAATAACACAGTCACCAGAACACAGAGCAGATAACAGAACTCTGCCATAACCATCAAATCCATCTGCAACTTCAAATATTATCCTTCATAATGTATACGCTACTATAATGAATCAAACCCGCGTACATACACGCTTTTGCCAAAGACAACCCGCGTACAGATCTAAAAATAATCTCTCATAACTTGCAGCTGTACGAGACATCAGTCATACTCATAATACTTACAGAACAATACATGCGTCAGTATGTAGATCTAGAATAAGCATCATAAAGATAGTTCATTTCAAACCATTTGATCCCGATCTCTCCTTAGATCTTGTTCTCCATCAACTGGTGAGATCCCTCCTTAGCTCAGATCAAGCAATGCATCATCAACCCATAACCTGCATACTGGATCTCATACTTCTTCAGATATTCAAGACTTTTCGGATGCCCTTGCCTAATGATCTTCTTCTCCTTTTATAGTCTTAGGCCTTGCTCAATACCACAGTCCAAAACCATAATAAATCAATACCAAGAGCCTAATACTTGGGATCAACACACTTGTCGAGATACCATGGTCCAAAACCATAGGTTCAAATACAGAGGAATAACTACCATGGACCAAAAGTAAGCTTTCCAACATGTACGCGCTTTTCCGTGCATGAAACTGCATGTATACCCTACTTGGTATATAGCGAACCTGCGTATACGCGACTTGGTATATAGTGAACCTGCTTGTATACCCTACTTGGTATATAGTGAACCTGCGTATGCGCGACTTGGTATATAGTGAACCTGCGTGTATACCCGACTTGGTATATAGTGAACCTGCGTATATATATTTTCTCTTCATACTTGTAGTCTGATCATCAATTCCTTGCTGCTATCCTTCTGCACTATGATTTTTCATTAGTGTGATTTGCCATCAAGGACAACACTTGTCTCATAATGCCAACAATCTCCCCCTTTGGACTTGATGGCAAAGCTAACTTGTCATACTTAGAACTTGATCTTCTTATTCCTTTGAGCTGTCCTGCATCCCATGCATTTAGTCACATCTGTAGATTTATCCAGTTACATGTAAGTGAGATGTTCTTCTATGAGAGGGCTGCCATCAAGTACAACACATGCATCATAATGCCAACAATCTCCCCCTTTAACTTGATGGCAACAACACCAAATAACTCTCCCCCTTTGACATCAAGGGCAAAGGGTGGACTAAGATATTCTATTTCCTTGATAAACATTCTGCTGTCCATACTCCCCCTGAGTACCTGCTGAAATCTCCAAATGTGCTCCCCCTTTGTATATGCCAAAGTGTATCAATCTGTCCATGCTCCCCTTGAGTACATGCCATGTCTCTGTACTGCTGAAGAGTGCTGTTCATGCTCTTCGTGACTGAAGGCAAGATCTGCAAAAAGATGTTCTTCAAGAAGAACCATGACTTATACATCATAAGAGACCTTCCTATCACCAAAGGACTCAATACATACATCCATTTTCCAACCACGTGGGGATATACTAGAATTGACTCATCCACCCAACCAAGTGGGGAGACATCAAAAGTTTACACATGATAAAGCAAGAGCATTACATTTTCATCCCAGGCATAGTGGGGAAACCAATATAGGCCGTTACATGACCTTGACATCATGAAAGAGATATCACAAAAGAGATATATGACTGAAATATCTAGAGCAAGACTTTATGAAAGTCACCAATAACTGATATCGCCAGCATCTGTCGATTCAGCAACCAAGAGATCCTTCTGCCTTTGTTTCACCTGAAACCAACAACAATCGTGAACAAGAACCAAAAGCTTCTAAGATAATGCCAACAATGCATCATTGGAAGATTATCTGCTCCCCCTGAACCTGTGCCAGATGGTCTCTGTCAGACCCATATCAGACTCTCTGCAACCAACATCTGTCCCTGCTGATTTCCTTCAAAACTCCATATACGCGTCTGCATCCACATAAACAAGCGTATATACGTGGATAAGCCTTATGAAACTCACGCACAACCATTTCCATATCAGCAACCTGTAAATGTCCTGCAACAAGGTATGTCTATCATCATATAGATAAGAACTCATCACCATGTCTCCAACAAAGCAACTTTGAGTAGTCATCCATGTATTAGCACTATGTATCTTGAGCTCAAGCTCATTTGACAAAACTTCTTGATATCATCAACAACAACAATCCTTATCCACAAGAGTGCCTGCATCATAACTGTATGCATATGATGACAGCAGCATATGAGTGACTCATCATCAAGTGAGGAAGATGTGTATTCAAGCTTTGTACTTCTCCTTATCCTTATGAAGATCACCATGTAAGCACAATATATGCATCATCAAAGAATCAACCATAAATCTGATCTGAACATCAACTATGTATCCCCAAGAATCATATGCGATTTTATCATGGACAACTCATAACCACATCATAGCAAGATATATCATTTAGCCATATAAGCATCATCACCAAGGACTATTAACCATAATGCCAACAATGAATTATTAAAGGCATATGCTCCCGCTCAACCTGTGCCATCTGTTAGATCTGATCATGCATATATCAACAATAAGCATCAAGACATCATCATCAAGTTAGGATCAAACCCTTCTAATCATCTTACAAGAATCAAAACATTTCCACACATCCTCAGCAGACTATAACTATTAATCAATAGAGCAGATAGTAGACTGAATCATATCAGGTCCTTTTTCTGAGCCTATCCCCACTGCTTTTCCTCAGACTGACATATACGTGACTTTGCAGTGTCTAACTCACGTATATACGCGACTTCCCTTTATGGAACTTGCGTATGAGATTCAAGATACTGAAGTTTTACACTTTCAGCTCCCTCTAAGTCTGTTATGTCTGTGCTGTGCTGTATCTGAGTACATTGTGCTGTGCCACATCTTTCTGACTGTACTTCCTTCTTCTTCCATATCTTCAAGCGTGATGATGTTTTCTCCTTTTGGTGTGATGTCCGTCCTTTGTTCCTGCATTCCTTTGCTATATGTCCAAGTTTGTTACATGCATAACATCTTACATGTTTCATATTCCTCCTGTAGCAATCAGTAGCTTTGTGCCCAAACATATTGCAAGCAAAGCAATATCCATTAAAGTACCTTGAATGTGATGATCTTTCTGCATGATGGTCTTTAACTCTTCTTCTTCCACATCTGGCTGCAACATGTCCAAGATTATGACATACATAACATTCAACATTATTCATAGGAGGAGTAAAAGATTTTCTTTGAAGAATTTCTTTCCTTGGTTGATGATTTGATTGACCTTTCATATCCTTGTTGATCATTTTGGATTTCTCTTTATAGTTCCTTGCCTCACCTTGTGAACTAGATTCACCTTCAACAGATTCATGAAAACCAAGACCAGTCTTGATAATAGGAGACCTTTGACTACTAAGAATATCATCCAAGGCTTTAGTACTATCTTGAAATCTCAACAGTTTATCCTTTTCTTCTAATTTACCTTTCAAGATATTTACCTCAACTTGAAGTTGTTCCTCCTTTTCTAGACATTGCTTCTTCATGTCTTCTTCAGCTTTCCTTCCTTCTTCCAAATGATGCCTTAGTTTGAGAATCTCCTTTTCTTGCTCTTCATTCAGATCCTGCTGCATTTGACGAATTCTGAAGGCACATTCCAGTTGAGATTTTAAGTTGATATCTTCGTTTACCTGTTTTTCAATAGCTTGGAGTAGATATTTATTCTGCTTCTTTGATTCTTCAAGATCTTTCTTTAGCGAGTGGATCGTGGCTTCAAGACTTTCATAGTAACTGGATCTATCTCTGATTTTCTTGATGGTTGTGCTTCTTTCATTGAATTCATCTCTTAATGATGTCACTTCACCCTGCAACTTTTGACATTGATTTTCCTTGTCCTTGAGTAACTTTCTTACCTTGTTTCCTTCCTCTGATTGAGCTTTTAGTTTGGTAACTTCTTCTTTGAAAGCACATTCCCTTTTGTTCAATAGATCTTGTTGATCTTTAATTTTGTCTGTAAGCCTTCTAAATACTGCCTCTATTTGATACTTTTCTTGCTCACCCATAAAAGCAAATTCAGTTGCTTCACTATCACTTTCATCTTTTCCAAATGGATAGATAGCTGGAACATCAGAGGATAGCAAATTCATACCTGATAGTTCATCTTCATTCTGAAATGATTCTGAATCTGAAGAGCTTCTTATACCTAATCCCCAATCGATTCTCCCACTGTCATAGTTCTTCTGAGATGTCTTCTTCTTCTTAGGTGCTTTCTTCTTAAGCTTCTTTCCCATAGTTCCACAGATCTCCTTCAAGCGATCAAGCTTCTACCAAAGGACCTGCTATGATACCAATTGTTGTAAATAATACTGAGAGGGGCGGGGTGAATCAGTATTATCATATCAATAAAACTTTTTCATTTCCATACTTAGATACATATACGCTACTTCATTCAAGGGAATCCGCGTGTATATGTTGCTGTGTCTAAAGCAACTAGCGTATATCCAAAATACTTATGATTCAGTTAATCCATTAAATGTTGATCTTTAGTTAGTGCATCAGAACTTCATTAACCATATGAGGAGTAAGCAGGTGCAATAAAAACATAACAGATCATCACACACAAGAAGCACACATGAACACCATGAGATAAGGTGGAAACCCAATGTGGGTAAAAACCACCTGCTGCAGTTCGTTTCTATCTTCCTTTATTAAGAAACTTCTTTTACAATGTACTGGTGCAGTCCTCTACCAACACGCAGGCTACAACCTGCAGAAGGCTACAACCTTCTCTCGTTCTCTAGACTCTCCTGGAAGGGAGCTCCAACCCCCTTTGCTCTTGTATTAGCTAAGATACTAGTACGTAGGTGCCGACCTACAATCTTCTCTCCTCCAGGTACCACTTTTCATACATTTTTAGACTGGATACTCCAGAAGCACAACACATAATCTGAAGGCCACGTTTCATCAAATTTTCATACTGGACCCATAAATATCATTGAAGCACAAAACAACCATTACTAGCATCATCAATTTCTGAATCACTGAAACACTGAAACCCTGTCAATAACACAGTCACCAGAACACAGAGCAGATAACAGAACTCTGCCATAACCATCAAATCCATCTGCAACTTCAAATATTATCCTTCATAATGTATACGCTACTATAATGAATCAAACCCGCGTACATACGCGCTTTTGCCAAAGACAACCCGCGTACAGATCTAAAAATAATTTCTCATAACTTGCAGCTGTACCAGACATCAGTCATACTCATAATACTTACAGAACAATACATGCATCAGTATGTAGATCTAGAATAAGCATCATAAAGATAGTTCATTTCAAACCATTTGATCCCGATCTCTCCTTAGAGCTTGTTCTCCATCAACTGGTGAGATCCCTCCTTAGCTCAGATCAAGCAATGCATCATCAACCCATAACCTGCATACTGGATCTCATACTTCTTCAGATATTCAAGACTTTTCGGATGCCCTTGCCTAATGATCTTCTTCTCCTTTTATAGTCTTAGGCCTTGCTCAATACCACAGTCCAAAACCATAATAAATCAATACCAAGAGCCTAATACTTGGGATCAACACACTTGTCGAGATACCATGGTCCAAAACCATAGGTTCAAATACCGAGGAATAACTACCACGGACAAAAAGTAAGCTTTCGACATGTACGCACTTTTCCGTGCATGAAACTGCGTGTATACCCTACTTGGTATATAGCGAACCTGCGTATACGCGACTTGGTATATAGTGAACCTGCTTGTATACCCTACTTGGTATATAGCGAACCTGCGTATGCGCAACTTGGTGTATAGTGAACCTGCGTGTATACCCTACTTGGTATATAGTGAACCTGCGTATATATATTTTCTCTTCATACTTGTAGTCTGATCATCAATTCCTTGCTGCTATCCTTCTGCACTATGATTTGTCATTAGTGTGATTTGCCATCAAGGACAACACTTGTCTCATAATGCCAACAATCTCCCCCTTTGGACTTGATGGCAAAGCTAACTTGTCATACTTAGAACTTGATCTTCTTATTCCTTTGAGCTGTCCTGCATCCCATGCATTTAGTCACATTTGTAGATTTATCCAGTTACATATAAGTGAGATGTTCTTCTATGAGAGGGTTGCCATCAAGTACAACACATGCATCATAATGCCAACAATCTCCCCCTTTGGACTTGATGGCAACAACACCAAATCACTCTCCCCCTTTGACATCAAGGGCAAAGGGTGGACCAAGATATTCTCTTTCCTTGATAAACATTCTGCTGTCCATACTCCCCCTGAGTACCTGCTGAAATATCCAAATGTGCTCCCCCTTTGTATATGCCAAAGTGTACCAATCTATCCATGCTCCCCTTGAGTACATGCCAAGTCTCTGTAGTGCTGAAGAGTGTTGTTCATGCTCTTCCTGACTGAAGGCAAGATCTGAAAAAAGATGTTCTTCAAGAAGAACAATGACTTATACATCATAAGAGACCTTCCTATCACCAAAGGACTCAATACATACATCCATTTTCCAACCACGTGGGGATATACTAGAATTGAATCATCCACCCAACCAAGTGGGGATACATCAAAAGTTTACACATGATAAAGCAAGAGCATTACATTTTCATCCCAGGCATAATGGGGAAATCAATATAGGCCGTTACATGACCTTGACATCATGAAAGAGATATCACAAAAGAGATATATGACCAAAATATCTAGAGCAAGACTTTATGAAAGTCACCAATAACTGATATCGCCAGCATCTGTCGATTCAGCAACCAAGAGATCCTTCTGCCTTTGTTTCACCTGAAACCAACAACAACCGTGAACTAGAACCAAAAGCTTCTAAGATAATGTCAACAATGCATCATTGGAAGATTATCTGCTCCCCCTGAACCTGTGCCAGATGGTCTCTGTCAGACCCATATCAGACTCTCTGCAACCAACATCTGTCCCTGCTGATTTCCTTCAAAAATCCATATACGCGTCTGCATCCACATAAACAAGTGTATATACGTGGATAAGCCTTATGGAACTCGCGTGCAACCATTTCCATATCAGCAACCTGTAAATGTCCTGCAACAAGGTATGTCTATCATCATATAGATAAGAACTCATCACCATGTCTCCAACAAAGCAACTTTGAGTAGTCATCCATTTATCAGCACTATGTATCTTGAGCTCAAGCTCATTTGACAAAACTTCTTGATATCATCAACAGCAACAATCCTTATCCACAAGAGTGCCTGCATCATAACTGTATGCATATGATGACAGCATCATATGAGTGACTCATCATTAAGTGAGGAAGATGTGTATTCAAGCTTTGTACTTCTCCTTATCCTTTTGAAGATCACCATGTAAGCACCATATATGCATCATCAAAGAATCAACCATAAATCTGATATGAACATCAACTATGTATCCCCAAGAATCATATGAGATTTTATCATGGACAACTCATAACCACATCATAGCAAGATATATCATTTAGCCATATAAGCATCATCACCAAGGACTATTAACCATAATGCCAACAATGAATTATTAAAGGCATATGCTCCCCCTCAACCTCTGCCATCTGTTAGATTTGATCATGCATATATCAACAATAGGCATCAAGACATCATCATCAAGTTAGGATCAAACCCTTCTAATCATCTTACAAGAATCAAAACATTTCCACACATCCTCAGCAGACTGTAACTATTAATCAATAGAGCAGATAATAGACTGAATCATATCAGGTCCTTTTTCTGAGCCTGTCCCCACTGCTTTTCCTCAGACTGACATATACGCGACTTTGCAGTGTCTAACTCGCGTATATACGCAACTTCCCTTTATGGAACTTGCGTATGAGATTCAGGATACTGAAGTTTTACACTTTCAGCTCCCTCTGAGTCTGTTATGTCTGTGTTGTGCTGTATCTGAGTACATTGTGCTGTGCCACATCTTTCTGACTGTACTTCCTTCTTCTTCCATATCTTCAAGTGTGATGATGTTTTCTCCTTTTGGTGTGATGTCTGTCCTTTGTTCCTGCATTCCGTTTCTATATGTCCAATTTTGTTACATGCATAACATCTTACATGTTTCATATTCCTCTTGTAGCAATCAGCAGCTTTGTGCCCAAACATATTGCAAGCAAAGCAATATCCATTAAAGTACCTTGAATGTGATGATCTTTCTGCATGATGATCTTGAACTCTTCTTCTTCCACATCTGGCTGCAACATGTCCAAGATTATGACATACATAACATTCAACATTATTCATAGGAGGAGTAAAAGATTTTCTTTGAAGAATTTCTTTCCTTGGTTGATGATGAGATTGATCTTTCATCTCCTTGTTGATCATTTTGGATTTCTCTTTATAGTTCCTTGCCTCACCTTGTGAACTAGATTCACCTTCAACAGATTCATGAAAACCAAGACCAGTCTTGATAATAGGAGACTTTTGACTACTAAGAATATCATCCAAGGCTTTAGTACTATCTTGAAATCTCAACAGTTTATCCTTTTCTTCTAATTTACCTTTCAAGATATTTACCTCAACTTGAAGTTGTTCCTCCTTTTCTAGACATTGCTTCTTCATGTCTTCTTCAGCTTTCCTTCCTTCTTCCAACTGATGCCTCAGTTTGAGAGTCTCCTTTTCTTGCTCTTCATTCAGATCCTGTTGCATTTGACGAATTCTGAAGGCACATTCCATTTGAGATTTTAAGCTCATATCTTCGTTTACCTGTTTTTCAATAGCTTGGAGTAGATATTTATTCTGCTTCTTTGATTCTTCAAGATCTTTCTTTAGCGAGCGGATCGTGGCTTCAAGACTTTCATAGTAACTGGATCTATCTCTGAGTTTCTTGATGGTTGTGCTTCTTTCATTGACTTCATCTCTTAATGATGTCACTTCACCCTGCAACTTTTGACATTGATTTTCCTTGTCCTTGAGTAACTTTCTTACCTTGTTTCCTTCCTCTGATTGAGCTTTTAGTTTGGTAACTTCTTCTTTGAAAGCACATTCCCTTTTGTTCAATAGATCTTGTTGATCTTTAATTTTGTCTGTAAGCCTTCTAAATACTGCCTCTATTTGATACTTTTCTTGCTCACCCATAAAAGCAAATTCAGTTGCTTCACTATCACTTTCATCTTTTCCAAATGGATAGATAGCTGGAACATCAGAGGATAGAAAATTCATACCTGATAGTTCATATTCATTCTGAAATGATTCTGAATCTGAAGAGCTTCTTATACCTAATCCCCAATCGATTCTCCCACTGTCATAGTTCTTCTGAGATGTCTTCTTCTTCTTAGGTGCTTTCTTCTTAAGCTTCTTTCCCATAGTTCCACGGATCTCCTTCAAGCGATCAAGCTTCTACCAAAGGACCTGCTCTGATACCAATTGTTGTAAATAATACTGAGAGGGGGGGGGGGTGAATCAGTATTATCAGATCAATAAAACTTTTTCATTTCCATACTTAGATACATATACGCTACTTCATTCAAGGGAATCCGCGTGTATACGCTGCTGTGTCTAAAGCAACTAGCGTATATCCAAAATAATTATGATTCAGTTAATCCATTAAATGTTGATCTTTAGTTAGTGCATCAGAACTTCATTAACCATATGAGGAGTAAGCAGGTGCAGTAAAAACAGAACATATCATCACACACAAGAAGCAC
The DNA here is from genome assembly GCA_031772625.1 of Pinus tabuliformis. Classification (NCBI taxonomy): domain Eukaryota; kingdom Viridiplantae; phylum Streptophyta; class Pinopsida; order Pinales; family Pinaceae; genus Pinus; species Pinus tabuliformis. Next base: position 305,766,273 of record CM062816.1, on the reverse strand, counting down.
ACATGAACACCATGATATAAGGTGGAAACCCAATGTGGGTAAAAACCACCTGCTGCAATTCGTTTCTATCTTCCTTTATTAAGAAACTTCTTTTACAATGTATTGGTGCAGTCCTTTACCAGCACGCAGGCTACAACCTGCAGAAGGCTACAACCTTCTCTCATTCTCCAGACTCTCCTGGAAGGGAGCTCCAACCCCCTTTGCTCTTGTACTAGCTAAGATACTAGTACGTAGGTGCCGACCTACAATCTTCTCTCCTCCAGGTACCACGTTTCATACATTTTCAGACTGGATACTCCTGAAGCACAACACATAATCTGAAGGCCACGTTTCATCAAATTTTCATACTGGACCCATAAATATCATTGAAGCACAAAACAGTCAATACTAGCATCATCAATTTCTGAATCACTGAAACACTGAAACCCTGTCAATAACACAGTCACCAGAACACAGAGCAGATAACAAAACTCTGCCATAACCATCAAATCCATCTGCAACTTCAAATATTATCCTTCATAATGTATACGCTACTATAATGAATCAAACCCACGTACATACGCGCTTTTGCCAAAGACAACCCGCGTACAGATCTAAAAATAATATCTCATAACTTGCAGCTGTACCAGACATCAGTCATACTCATAATACTTACAGAACAATACATGCGTCAGTATGTAGATCTAGAATAAGCATCATAAAGATAGTTCATTTCAGACCATTTGATCCCAATCTCTCCTTAGATCTTGTTCTCCATCAACTGGTGAGATCCCTCCTTAGCTCAGATCAAGCAATGCATCATCAACCCATAACCTGCATACTGGATCTCATACTTCTTCAGATATTCAAGACTTTTCGGATGCCCTTGCCTAATGATCTTCTTCTCCTTTTATAGTCTTAGGCCTTGCTCAATACCACGGTCCAAAACCATAATAAATCAATACCAAGAGCCTAATACTTGGGATCAACACACTTGTCGAGATACCATGGTCCAAAACCATAGGTTCAAATACCGAGGAATAACTACGACGGACCAAAAGTAAGCTTTCCGACATGTACGCGCTTTTCCGTGCATGAAACTGCGTGTATACCCTACTTGGTATATAGCGAACCTGCATATACGCGACTTGGTATATAGTGAACCTGCTTGTATACCCTACTTGGTATATAGCGAACCTGCGTATGCGTGACTTGGTATATAGTGAACCTGCATGTATACCCTACTTGGTATATAGTGAACCTGCGTATATATATTTTCTCTTCATACTTGTAGTCTGATCATCAATTCCTTGCTGCTATCCTTCTGCACTATGATTTGTCATTAGTGTGATTTTCCATCAAGGACAACACTTGTCTCATAATGCCAACACATTTTCCTTAGGGTCCCATAGGTTTCCCTAGGTGTTTCACCCATCTCCCTATCTTTTTGTAGCGATCTTCCTCTCTAGTTTTTTGTTGTTGTTGCACCACTTTCCGACCAGCTTAGTGTCTCCTTGCCATTTTAGTGTATTTCCTATCGATTTAACCACCAACCAACACAGTGTTTTTAAACCCAGTTTGGGTGGGGTTTAGTTAATTGTTTTTCTATTCATTTTCTGTTATTAATTTCAGTTTATTTTCAACAAGTTTTTTCTTTTTTTTACAAACACAATCTGGGCTTAATCAATTAATACACTTGCACCCACAAGCACACCTTGAGCGAAGGGCGCTTGGTTTACACTGCCAAGACAAGACTTAACATAATAAATTTATTTCCCTGCATCGAGACAAAGATATATTGTTAATCTCCCTTCACCATTTATGTGTCACGTGTGTCCTACCACCATTGCGCCACCAAGGCGTTTGTCACGGAGGCTATTAGGCCTTTACCCTGAGTTTCTGCTTGTGCATATTACCACTCCCCGTCGGGTTCGAGTTCATAGCCCTCTGAGTCCCCATACTGACTCTTCTCTTGGTCCTTCTGCTTCCTCATTTGATTTCGAGCCTCCTTCACCGCATATCATCACCATGTCTGGACCCACAACTGGTGTAGGAACCCAAACTGGTGTTGGCTCCAGTTCTATCCTAGTGGTCACATCAAGTGGAATAGTCTTAGGAACAATTCTGGCAGCCCCCATGCTCCCATTTATGGTTGGGTTAAGTCTACCAGATTTTAACCAGTTGATAAACGACCCCATACACCATGATGTTGGTTGGACCTCTATGCTGACTAAGCTTCCCTCAGACATCCCAAAGTTTGAGGGTAATGCTGGAGAGGATCCTACCAACCATGTTTGATCCTTCCACATGTGGTGTTCTTCCAACTCCATAACCGATGACTCCATTCATCTTCGGCTCTTCCAATGCGCCCTCAATGGAGATGCTACAAAATGGTATGTAGACTAGCCCTTTGCATCTCATTCCGTTTTCGTGACGCTTGCTAAAGTGTTCCTCTCATATTTCCAGTTACCTCTCTAGTATGACATTAGTACGAAGCTATTGACCACATTCTGTCTGTCTTCCACCACTTGCCTTTCTGATCATGTTCAAGAGTGTGTTACACTAAAAAATGTCACCATGGCTATTTACAGTTAGTATGGCTCTATCAACAGTCATGCTACCCTCTTAGGCAAGTCTTATGCCTCTGCTCTCCATGTCAAACTCAAAAAAGAGAGAAAGTGTTTACAAATGTATTTATCTCTGGGTATGCAGGTTCTCTCAACCTTACCTGCGGGTATGCACCCAATGTTCACAAAAGCTGCGTCTTTGGACGCTCTGTATGTAAAGGGGCAGGTGCGTCCCCCTGTAAAGGTCAAAATGCGCAAGTTTCATCTTTAAAAAGTTACTTGTGGTCATTTCTAGAGCATTCTAGAAGGTTGTTCGACGTGTATTGAGCGCCTCCAGATGGTTCATGCACCCCTACCAAAGAGGAACTTATCCCATCAATAAGGGAGCTATCCCATCCAAAGAGGGGATTATCCCATTGATGGTGGACCTGATTAACTTCCTCTTGAGCACTATAAATACAGGCATTGGGCCAGAAGGAGGGGAGGTTGGAAGCTATACATTTCTATGGGTAGATGTTGCTGGAATTAGGACTCCCATTTAGAAGCTTGTGAGGAGAGATTGCCATCTTTGCTTGTTCTATTTGGAAGTGGGTGAGCTTTGTCAAAGTAAAGGAGAACTCTTGATGGACCCTGGGAGGGACATGCACAACACCAAGGCTCAGGTTGTATTTGTTCCTTTTGTTACCTATTAATGCAAATGAGTCCATTCTTCTCAATAACTTGTTATTTATGAGTTGTTTCATGTACTCCTTGGTCTATGTGTTAAATATGTTTTATTCTATGAGATTATCAAGTGCTTTTTAATTGTTTGATTGTTAGTGGATGCAGGTTTCAAAGTGAAGGAGGAGCTCATCCGGATCAGCGGAGCTGGACTGCTACAACAGCGTGGGACTACAGGTAGGATCTAAACACTTGATTTCTTATATAGTAAATGCATGTTTAGAGAAGGATTGCTCTTGTTTGTCTTGTTTGTCACTAGAGAGTCTTAGGCTCCTAGGGAGGTTGGTTGTGTCCGCACAATCGACTCTTTCCGCCTGACAAATTGGCGACTCCGCTGGGGACTCCATTGATGTGAAAGTCTTTTCCTTTGTATGAACTTTGCTCTGAGAAAATTGGTTTATTTTTCTGGTTTTTGGCTCTGTGACTTTGTTTTTGGGTGGGTTAGCTTAGGGTTAGTTTCATTTTAGTTTTTCTTGAATTTTCCAGTAGGACGCACCCTCTGAGTATTGCACAGTGCGTCCCTGGACGCACTGTCGCTGTGTGCACAGAGCGGGCCCGCACCTGTCTTAACGGGTTGCCTGCGTCCCCTGCTCAAATTTGAGAAAATTCCATTTTTGCATTTTTTCTCTTCAATTTTGCTTTTTATCAGTTTTTACTGCCCAGATTCATTAGTCTCTTGTCAAAGATCTTCACCTGAACTTGTTTCGATAGCATTGAGTGTTTTAGTGGATTTCATAGAAGTTTAAGCCCTAGGGTTTGATTTTTGAGTAGGTCTTGTAGTGACTTTGGCGGTAGAAGTTGTCAAGCCTTAGATCTCTCTGGTTTTGTCAGCATTCTTAGAAGTCAGACCTGTCATAAAGTCTACCTGTGAGAACAACTTACCTTTGATTGGTCTCTTGGGCAAATTTCGAAGTGCTTGTTGATTAAGTCTTGAATTCCATTTTACAAAAAGAACAAAAAGATTTGAGTTTTGTTTTGACTAGTCTTTTGATTCTGCATTAGCTGGTCCTTGATTTGATTTTGGTCAAGTAAAACAACCTAGAATCATCTTTGTAGGCTTTTGCCTCGTTAGGTTTGCTTAGAGTAATTTCCTTTTTGATTTGCTTGTGAGTGAAGTTTTCATAAATTTTATAGCTTTTAAGATTGATTTTTGTTAAAATAGATTTATATGCTTTATTAAAAAAGAGAAAATACAAAAACATCTCCTTTGAAAAGTTTTGTTTCAAGTAGCTTTGAAAAGTTTTGAAAGAAAAAGAGTTTTTCGTGCACTTAAGGAGTGGTCATGTTTGTATGCTTGGAAAGATAAAAAGAATTGTTTCTTTGATTGTCTTTACTAAGAAAGTTGTTTTCTATAAAATTTGCATCTCTCAACTCTCTTAGTTAAGAATTTCATTGAAAAGAGAAAATAGCGTAAATCATCTTAGGTGCATCTTTGTAGTGGTTTGAGTCGAGTCTACACACCATTGGTTTCACTTCCGCTACCTTTTGTCTTTAAGAAAAACCATAAAATTAACGCTTAAAGTAAAATCAACGTAGTAACTTTTATTTACTAGGGCTCTGAAACACCAATTTAGATCAGGCTAGTGTCTTGGAGTAGGTGAGTAATTAACTCTCCAAGACAACAAAACCAAACAAGTAGCTTATCTTGTGATAGAATAAATCCAATTGTCTCATTTGTACTCTGGGAAAGCTCCTCTTAAAGGAGAAGCACGAGCTCGTGTCCGAACCAGTGAGGGGATCAATCCCCCCTCGTTGGGAACGACGCCAGACACGCACGTATTACAAACGGTAAACCTCGAATTAACCATTGTCGAGGAGCCAGGGGTCACTTGTCGGTAAACCTTGGATTATTGTCAAGGAGCCGGCAAGGGGATTGAGCTTGATACTCTGCCCTTGCGTGCTGTCGGAGTGTAGACTGTTCCCCCAGGTGCATTTTTTGCGGTTGGTAACCTTAGTGACCATAATCTTTAGGATTCTACCGAGGTGACGGTGGAGGGAAGATCCCACTGTACCTGGAGCAGACGTCGGCTAGACTCACTTGGATTTTCCGGGGGGTTCACTTCACTCGAGACGGTTAAAGTGGAGGAACTTGTGCCGGTCTATTCATTAAGCAGGTTTCCGGGGTAACTGTTCCACCCGCCACTTCTGTACTGAATCCGGCGATGTTGGCCTTCATCACCAACTAGCGTTTTCGGTCTGGAAGGCTACTGTTTGTGCTTGGTTTGACGCCCTAGATTCTTTAGGCGTGTGATTCAAATTTGTTTGGTTCTTTAGAGACTTTAGGTGGTTTGATTTGAAATTTTACTTTGTTTTCGTGTGTAGTAGTTAAAAGTTTTTAGCTGTGGCGGAATTACCGAGACAGTCCCGTAGACTTCGGGGCCAGTCTCCTGAAGTTGTTTCTGTGGCCGAATTGTTGAGAAGATCCCGTAGACTTAGGGATCACCTCCTCGAGACGACCCCGGTAATCTAGAAGGTTTAAAGGTCCTTGTAACTCCTCCTAGTGGCAGTAGAGTAGGTTCACCTGAAGAAGGAGAATCTTCCTTGGTAGTCCATTCAGATTACCAAGGCTTAGAGACAGGTTATAATCCCGAAGCTGTTACAGTTTCTGAGCTTGTTGGTAGTTTTTCGTCTGCTAGTGATACAGGCGAAGAACCTGAAATATCTGAACCTGTTACTCCGACTTCTAGTGTTCCAGATTCACCGAGAATAGAACGAGTTATCACCGAAAATCTTCCTACTGGTTTGATTGCTATAGAAGAACTTGCTCCAGAGGAAGAAATAGGCGTCTCTAACCTTGAAGATCAACTTACTATTGATCTAAGGGAGCGTGAATCCATCTTTTACAGTCCTCCTAGAAGTACTACTTGGTACCTTTCGTTAACAAATTTGTTAGACAACTCAGGGGTAGGTTTTTCTACACCTCGTACTCCTTTTCCACCTGGAGGTATTTATACTCCTGTAAATATGTCTGGTCAGTCGTCCGTGTTTACTCAAAGTCCTGAATCTTTCTTACACGGCGGTCCTTCTGTTCCCACCAGGTATCAATCACTTTCTGGTACCTTTGCGGGGGCATCTCCTCAACCCGTTGATCATGGGTTATTAGCTGGAAACAGTGGTAATATACCATTGGGTGTAGGAGACATTTACATGATGTCAGGTTCAGTTCCCGTTTCCCAACCTCAAGGTGGCCAATTACCGCCTGGGGGGCAGCCTCAGTTAACGCCTGGGGGGCAACCTCAAGGTACACAAATCGTGTCTGGGGGGCAACCTCAAGGTCAGTATGTACCTATGGTGCAATACATGCCTCAAGGTCAACCCCAGCCTCAATATGTACCCCAGGGTCAACCTCAGTATCAATATCAACCTCAAGGATGGCAACCTCAAGGATGGCAACCCCAAGGGTATCAACCCCAAGGGTATCAACCTCAAGGCTATCAACCTCAAGGTCAAGGTCAACCCCAGTATCCGTATTTACCTCAAGGTTATCAACCTCAAGGTCAATACTCGAGTCAAGGTTATCAACCGCCTCAAGGTCAGTCATATGTTCCAAGTATGGGAACTGCACCTTACAATTATCAATCCTATCCTCAATCCGGTTATGGATCTCAGTATCCTCAACCTGTTACGGGTCAATACCCTGGAATGTTAGTGTGGGATCCATCACAGGGTCAACAGGTGTTGCAGCCAAGTATACAGTTGGTACCTCAAGCTGGACAACCCGTAGTTTCTGGTCCACCCCAGCAACCGCAACCTGTCCAGTCAAATGTTCAAACTTCTGTAACTTCGGTAGTTACTCAGCCGCCAATTGCACCTAGTACTCCATCTCAAACGGCTGCTGCAACTACCGCCACATCTACCATACTTACTTCTGGAGTATCGACGGCTCCGGTTTCTACTGTCTCTGTAACCACTCCTCAGACATCTTTACCGTTGTCTGGATCTACGATTCAAACCACGGTCCAGATGCCTGCAGGTCAGCCTGGTATAAGTACGGTTGTCACTACTCAACCTCAATTTGTTCACCAACCGTACCAGGGACAGTACCAACCTGGGCAAGCTGTCCAACAGCCAGTTTACCAGTATCAACCGTATCCTGGGTACACTTATCAACAACCTCAACAACCCCAGTACGGTCCGGTTAATCCTGGTTTTCCAGGAGGATATAATATCCCAAATGCGACTCCTGTTCCTAGTTATCCTGGATATCCTCCTCCTGGGACTGGTCTTGTGACCCAGAGTTTTAGAGATCCTAACCGGCAGTTACCGTTTATCGCAACTTTGGATTTACCAGACTTGACGCGCCTAACGAACGATCCAATTCAATATCTTTAGTTCTGGCCGCCAATGCCAAATAAGTTGCCCAGTGATATACCCAAGTTCGAAGGTAAGTCTGGAGAGGATCCGTCCAATCATGTGATGACTTACCACCTCTGGTGTGCTTCAAATTCTATCTCGGATGATTCGATCCGCTTACGTCTTTTCCAGCGTACACTCATTGGTCTCGCGGCCAAGTGGTACATTGAGTTACCACGGGCCTCTTTTTACAATTTTAGCCAGTTAGCTACCTCGTTCTTAACTCACTTTCAGTTGCCGGTCAGATACGATAACGGCACGGAGTTATTAACTTCACTAAAACAATCGACGTCCACGTATATTTCTGATCACATTCATGAGTGGAGACGTCGAAGAAGGCTAGTGAAAGTTTTTATCCCGGACCAAATCTTAGCTGAATGGTTTGTTAAATCATTATTACCGAAGATTACTGAAGATGTAGCTAAGGCCGGAGTAGTTACTGAGGAGCAAGTCATTGCTCAGGCGCAGTACCTTGACTTAGTTTACACTCAGTCGGGTACGTTACACGAGAAGATTCCGGATCTTCCAAAGTCGAATCAAATCGCTGCTGCTCCTTCGGGATCTCATGCCGCTGATGGTATGATTGGTATCGTGAATACAAAGAGCAAGAAGAAGTCTTCCAAGGCTTCAACTACTCCTATAATCACTTTGCCCGATTCCCCGACAGGAGAGTCTTCTCCTGAACTTACCGCCGATATTCACGCTGTAGAGTCATCTACGGCCAAATCAAAAAACGGTGGAAAGAAGAAAGGAAAGAAGAAGGCTAAAGCAGACAAGGCTCCGAAGGAGAAAACAGAAAAGTCGGAAACCAATGACGAAAAGCGCAAACCTCGATATCCTTGTCTTATTTGTGAAGAGGATCATTTTACGAGAGATTGCCCTCATCGGGCCGAGGTTGTGAAAATAGTCAAAGGTTCTCCCACTCCTGCTGTGTTAAAAAATCCATTTCCAGAGCAGGAGAATAAGATGATAGGTTCTTCCTCGAATGCCAGTGAAGAACCCATTTTGATGATGTCTCATGTGAGGATTGCGACTCGATCGCAAGATTATGGTAGTAAGGCTCCTGTTGATGGTAAGGAAGCAGAATCTTCTCACTCTAACCCATCAACCTCAGCTCCTGGTTCCGATCCACTACAGATCGAAAAACCTAACCCGGACTTAGTAATTAAACCGCCCGCCAAGGGTGTACTTCGAAGGTCTGCTTTCAATCCACATGCGAGAGCGGCCCAGAATTACAACATTGTTGAGGACTTAGCTGTTTCACCCTCAGCAATGTCGGCTTTAGAAGTGCTGCAATCATGCCCAGCACAACGAAAATTACTTTTGTCGGCTATCGGAGCTGTTGATGTTCAGGACCCGAACCTGATAATCTTCGATCTAGAAAATAGTACACCACGTCTACCCCATCAAATGGCTTTCCAAATTCCAGTGATAGTCAAAAACAGGCCTATTCATCGGACTGTGATTGATGAGGGAGCTTCTACGTGTATTATGTCGATTCAATGTTGGAGATCGCTTGGTTCTCCTTCGTTGAACCAATCCCCCACCATCCTTAAGGCCTTTGATGGCCGTGGGTTCCGTCCGTTTGGTATTCTACAGGAATTGCCTATAGGGGTAGAAGGTAAAACCGTTAGTCTGGATGTGGAGGTGGTTGATGCCCCTCTAGACTACAACCTTCTTTTGGGTCGAAGTTGGTCATATGCTATGACAGCGGTCGTTTCATCGGTCTTCAGAGTAATTAAGTTTCCATATAACGGTAAGATCGTGACTATTGATCAGCTGACATACTTTTCATCCGACCCAGCCTCTTCAGAGAGTATCCAGCATGTCGGTAAGACGACAATCCCTTATAGGGACGTTGGCGTAGGTTTAGTTAAAGATTCCGGTTTACTGGGAACTTTTCCTTTCCCTCCAATCAACGCAGACCCTTCATTTGCATCAATTCATATGATTACATCAGAAAACATTATTTATGATGATCCTTGGATTGTCCCATCTGAATCTGAGATAGACTCATTCGGTGATGCTATGCCTTTGAGTCCATATGAAATTGCTTATGAAGCCGTCATGTCTTTTACCGACTCGCATTCAACCGAAATCGACCAAATGAATGTGGTCAGTGAAGAATCACTTTTCACATCAACCTTAGAACGGATAGCGTTTCCCGAAGTCGTGTCATCTGACGAACAACTTCGCGAAATCCTAAGTGTAGACGATCTACCATGGGAAGATCTCCATCACAGATCTTCGTTTTTACCTAAGGATGATGCTTTTGAAAATGATTTTTCATCTATCTTTACCGCTGAATATGTCAAAGACGCTCAGAATCCAACGAAACATTCTGATTCAGAGTTGAATTTAGGGAATATTTCTCGTACTATTCCCATTGATATTTCAGTGAAGCCCGGAATTGAGGAGAACATTCATATAGGTGCCGCATGTACAGAAGATGAAATCCAAACTTACAAGGCCCTATTCCAAGAATTCCGCGATGTGTTTGCCTGGTCTTACGAGGAAATGCCGGGAATCGATCCTGCCATTGTTGTTCATGAAATAAAGACCTACCCGGATGCTAAACCCGTCCGGCAACGGTTGCGTCAGATTCACCCTCGAAAGCGGCTGCGATTAAAGCAGAAGTCGAAAAGCTGTTGAAAGCAGGTTTCATTTATCCGATCCCGTTAACGGATTGGGTATCGAATATTGTTCCGGTCAACAAGAAACAAGGAACAATAAGAATCTGTATCGACTATAGGGATATAAATCGAGCTTGTCCAAAAGACAACTATCCTACGCCTTATATCGATCAAATTATTGATGATTGTGCCGGAAGTGAAATGTTTTCCTTCATGGATGGTTTTTCGGGCTATAATCAAATCAATATTCTACCTGCCGACCAACCAAAAACGACATTCATTTGTCCATGGGGGACATTTGCTTATTGCAAATTACCTTTTGGGCTTAAGAATGCCGGGGCCACTTTTCAACGGGCGATGTCTTATGCATTTCATGACATCAAGCACATTGTGCAACCGTACCTCGATGATTTGCCTGCTCATTCTTTACATCGAGCTGATCACCTTGTCCACTTACGAGCAATCTTTATGAGGTGTAGGCATTATCGAATTCGGTTGAATCCCCACAAGTGTGTTTTCTGTATAGAGACGGGTCGATTGCTGGGATTTGTTGTTTCAAAAGCCGGCATTCGCGTCGATCCCTCGAAGGTCGAAGCTATCATCAAATTGCCTCCTCCTTCGAGTTTGCGCCAACTCCAAAGTTTGCAAGGGAAAGCGAACTTTTTACGCCGATTCATTCCAAACTACGCCGAGGTCACTAAAGGTTTTACACGGTTGTTGAAACAGAACGCTCAATTCTTTTGGGACGAGATTGCCCAACAATCTTTTGATGCACTTAAACACGCGTTGACCCATGCACCGTTGTTGCATCCTCCCAACTACAACCAGGACTACTTCTTATACCTCGCAGCTTCGCATTCCACCATTGGAATGGTGTTAGTTCAAGAAGATGAATTCGGAGCGGAACATGTGATATATTATCTTAGTAGGACCTTAAATCCCACTGAGCTAAAATATTCGCATGTGGAGAAATTGGCCCTGGCAGCCGTTCAAGCTGTCCAGCGTTTTCGTCACTACATTCTTCTCCGTAAAACTACAGTTATTTCGGATTGCAACCCTATGATTTATATTTTGACAAAACAACTGCTAGGGGGCAAGTACTCTAAATGGATCGTTATCCTGCAAGAGTTCGACTTGGAGTTCGAGAAGTCCAAGTCTAAGAAATCCTTAGTTTTTGCGGAATTGATGTGTGATTTCCCGCGTGCTGACACAGAAACTGTGGCAGAGGAGTCCATTGCGGACGAATCTTTGTTTCTTATCAGTACTTTAGATCCGTGGTACGGGGATATAATCATCTATCTCCAAACCCAAACCTTTCGGCCTGAAGCTTCAAAGTCGGAACGTCGAAAAATTCGGTTTCAATCCCAGCAATACAAAATTATTGGAGATACACTTTATCGCCGGGGGGCAGACTTAGTTTTTCGACGTTGTTTAACTCACGAAGAGGCTGAGAGGGTTTTGAATGATTGTCACTCTGGAGCATGTGGCGGTCATATGTCTGGGTATGCCACAGCTCAGAAGGTGTTGCGCGCTGGCTACTTCTGGCCATCCATGTTTAAAGATTGTATCATTGCAGTCCGGAAGTGCCACAACTGTCAAGTGTTTGATCGCAAGATGCGCGCACCACCTGCTCCTCTCCACCCTATAATTGCCGTTGGTCCATTCGCCAAATGGGGTATCGACTTTATTACTTGTAACCCTCACTCGGCCGGGGGGCATGCGTATATCATCCTCGCGGTTGATTATTTTACTAAATGGGCCGAGGCGATGCCTACATTCGACGCAAGCGGCAAAACAGCTGCAGTTTTCGTATTCAATCATATTATAACTAGGTTTGGTGTCCCACAAGCAATCATTACTGACCATGGGAGCCATTTTCGAAACATCATGATGACTGAGCTTACAAGCCAGCTTGGTTTGCGCCACGATAGCTCTACTCCTTATTATCCGCAAGCCAACGGTTTGGTTGAGTCTATCAACAAAGTTCTGGTTATCATGATCCGACGAACCATTGGTATTCATCGGTCGAATTGGCACAACATGTTATTTTCAGCGCTATGGGCATACCGAACCTCAGTGAAAACTTCAACAGGGTTCACTCCTTTCCAGCTAGTTTATGGCTTGGAAGCTGTGTTACCCATTGAATGCGAAATCCCATCACTTCAAATGGCTGTCGAATTACTTCCAGCTACTTCCGAAGAGGAGAAACGTTTATTGTACTTAGCTAAATTAGATGAGACTCGACGTGACGCTGCATTGGCAATCGAGACTCACGCGAAGCGAATGAAAGCTCAGTATGATAGAAATGTGACCCCTCGAAGTTTTTCGGAGGGAGACCTAGTGCTATTATATGATCAAGCTAACGATAAGCTAGGTGCTGGAAAATTCGTTCCTATGTGGCATGGACCCTACATTGTAAAGCGAAAGCTAGCAAAAGGGGCTTATGAGCTGGTAGATTTTGATGGGGACTCTTTGGGTAAACCCAGAAATGGACTTTACCTAAAGAGGTATTATGCTTAAATGGTGGGTATGGAGAATTTTTAGTTAGGTTAGGTTTTCTTTCTAGCTAGTATGTTTGTTAGTTTAGTAGTGTGCTTAGCTTAGAGAGTGTGTTTTTCGTCGTTATTCTGGCTTATCTTGGTTTTACTCTTGATATTGCAGATGTCGACGCCTCTCCAAACATACATTGGATTTGCTGATGGTGCTTGTCGTAGTACACGGAATATCTCTTCCGCAGCTTGGGTTATCTATTCGCCCTCTGACGAGTTAGTTTCTATGCATGGGGTAAGCCTCGGTCAAACAACGAACAACATTGCAGAATACAGTGCAGTGGTTGAATTATTATCCGAATCTATTTCATTTGGAATTCGACGTTTGATAGTGAGGTTAGATTCTGAACTTGTTGTATTACAGCTTAATAGAGTATATGCCATTAGAAATCCTGTGTTATTAAGGTTGTTTTTGAGAGTGCGTCTCTTGGAACGTGAATTTGATTACATTGAATATCAGCATATTCCAAGGTCTTTAAATACATTAGCAGATGCAATTGCTTCTCGAATGTTGGACAGACATTTACGATAATCATGCAAGTAAATTTAAAAACATTTCATCACATATGTTAAACAAGATAAGCCGGTAATAGTGATATATATATAGATAGGAGTGTGTCAAAAAATATACATCGTCTTCGATCATAGGTTGAAAAACACCTTATGATCGGCAAAAATGATAAGTACAAAAAGTCAAAAACGTCACAAAAGTGACTAGCCAATCACTGGTGGTGCTCCCTATATGACACCACTGCACGGGCTACCTTACACAAAAACCTCCTAAACGGCCCAGGGACTGCGACTACATAGCGCTGAAGTCTGATAGGAATATCATCTATGGTAGTCTCAGGTATATCCGCCGTCAGACGCTCTAGATCCTGCTCCAACTCAGCTAGTGACTCTGCAGCCGCGTCCTGTGGGGCCGGTACCGGTGCAACTGGATGTCTCCTCTCAAAAGGCCGGAGGTTGGCTGGGCGCTGTGGACCAACATCTGCATTTTGAAAATTTTTACTGTCAGTTTTGAGACGATATATATAAAAAACAAAAAAATATATAATTTGAAAACTTGTGAAAAATAAAGTACCTCTGTCGTCCCATTGTTCTCCCTGTGGAAGAACCATGTCCGGATCACCTCGAAAATCTACTCCGGCATACGGAAAGTCCTGGATCGAAAAAACCTGGTCCTCTAACCAGTGAAAATAACTATCAGGGAATCGAACAACCGCCGCGCCCTCGTCAGGATGCCGGGCCATCACCGTAACCCATCGTATCAGCTTTGGCTCCCGAGGACCCAAGATATCAACAGTGAGTTGCTGAGGGATCAGCATCGGAACTCTCTCTAAGGCAAAGCTCACAACTAGAGGCCCATATCCAAAGGTCTTCAGTTGTCCGTTCTTTGCCCTAGTCAGTTGGCCCTTCATATTGGCCGACACAGCATCACACCAGTTGAAAATGGTGCCTTGGAAACAGTCAATCGCCATCCGCATTTGGGACCCGGTGGCAATATGTAAAGCGGCTGCACCGCAAATTCTGGTAACCGTGAAAGCTATAACCTTGAGTTCACGCAGAGAGATGTGTTTGATTTCTACGCCTTTCGCATGGTGTGCATTGGGTGTGCACCAATCTGCCCGGAGACTAGCAAGGGATTGGCCACCCGGCCTAGTCCCGGCTAGATTGAGTTGCTCGCCTCTATTTGGCAAGCCAGTGAGAAAGTATATGTCAGAGGGCTCTATCTCGAGCTGGTGCCCTCTGATGTAAAAGCATTGCTCATGAATGTTCCATCTCTCAACCAGCCACTCTAAGAATCTCACCTGAGCCCTCATGCCAGGTATGGCCCAGTATTTATATAGTCCGCATGCTTTTAGGGCATCAATGGAAGGTTGATGATTAATTGCGGCTAAATCAACGTCCTCGTGCTCTCTTTCTCTCCAATCCAACATGGTGAGTGCCCTACACACCAAGAAACAAAGATTAGAATTGATTTGGGAAAATTTAAATGGTTGTTTGTGGAGTTTGGGGTTTCAATTCCGCCTTTCGCGGGGGACGCACCCCGCGTTTAGAACACAGAGCGTCGGGACGCAGCTGGCCTGAAGGTGGGCTGCGTCCCCCGACCTTTTTCCTGTATAGGAAAAAGTCGGGGGACGCAGGTCACCCTAAGGGCACCTGCGTACCCCGCAGAGCGTTTTTTGAAACCCAAAACCCCCCAAAAATCAAAACTAAAACCTAAAACACAATTTTAATCGGATGAAATTGAAGAGGAGGATGTTGTGAAATACCTGGAAGAGACGGCGTTCGATTCTGACGGTCGGATTCTCCGCAGCGACCACGGGAAGTTTCTTGCCAAAAGCCCTTTTTTCAACCTCAACAGTAAAATGGTAAAAATGACATGGTAAAAAGTCTTTTTATAGGTTTTTTTGGATGAATGAATGCTAGGTTTGTTCATTTTTCACCATGGAAGGATATTTTTCAATGTATTTTTGCCTATTTTAAACAGGTATGAGTAATGTGTCGTTTTTGTGCAGGACAAAGGGATTTAGAGGGAAAATTGTCATTTTTCACGAACCAAAATATCAGAGTCATCTTTTAAGCCTTTTTCTGACTCCTAAAATATGAAAAGATTGCCGAGCGTTTCTTTTACACTCGTTAAAACGAAATTAAAAGACGGTCCCCTTATAGCTCTTTTCTGACCGTAAAATCAGGAAAAGATTGCCGGGTTTTTGTCGTTTCAAACTCGATACGGAAATAAAACGACGTGTCCTTGATCGCTTTTTACTTTTCAGGTCAGTGGAACTAATTATGAAAGTACTCCTTGGTCGCAAGATCAAGCGGTTCCCCCAGGTATTATTTTATACTTTTTCGGGCTTGAGGGACACAAATCTACGAAAAAGTTCAAGTTGGAGTCTTCTTAAGTTTTTTAGACTCTCTAAAATTGAAAAACGCCGAGTTTCTCCTATACTGGGCTCGTTAAACATTTCACAGTAAAGGACCTGTTCAATTACAAACAGGAACGAACCACTCCTTCCTAGGGTTCGAATCAAAACTAGGTTGGACTCATCCGAAGGATGAGCTTATAATCAAGCATATGTTATCCTCCTCAAGCTTGTTAAAAATAAAGAGGTACTTGCCAGAAATGGTGGGGGAAAAGAGAGAAGAATGAGCCTATTTGTTATCTTTTGTCTCAGAAGAAACTTTATTACCACTCTTGGACACGACACTTTTCATTCACCTGGGTTGGGAAATCCTTTACCTCACAGTTGATCAAACCACTTTGAAAGTCTTCAGCCGAGTTCCGGGGATTAACTTTGAGTTATTCATCACCAAACCATCTGTCGTGTCGTTATGTGTTCAAGAGGTCTGCAAACAAAACTTTCATCTGCAAAATACTTGTCATCCATTTGACCATCCCTGAGTCAGTCCTTACAGCAACATTTCTTCAACTTGAACAATGATTTCATGTTGTGGGCTTGCCTGCAACGGGTCGCTTTCTATCGACATCAGCATATTATCTAGAGAGATGACTTAGAAATCGTCAGTACCTTGAAGTCTGCATGCATCAATGGCAGGTTTCTCGCCTTTGACGTCAGTTTACATCATTGACTTTGGATCGAAGGATTCCGTGAAATGTTCGACATCAACTCATTCATTCACATCTCATGGATTGTACTGGGTACTTTGAGAACCATTGACATTATTGGTGGTTTCTCTCACACTTGTTAACAGTTTACATCATCGACTGGTAATCAAGTGGTTTCTACCATGTTCGACATCAGCTCATTTATTCGCATGGCTAGAATCGTACCAATTCGGGAAGTAGAAATGAAGACCCTAGATCTAGTTTCCACCATCCAGGCTGCGAGGAGTTTTGTATTCATTATCTAAGTAGACTAATCATAAACAGATGGCTGCGCCCATACTGTGTCTACAAAAGTCTATGATTATGATGTACTGCAAGATCATTCCTGTATCAGAGTAGTTAGTCTGTTAGTTAAAGTTTTGATCTGAGTATGGGAATGCCTACCTCAGTGATGATATAATCTTATACATGTATTTTGTGTTGAAAATTGTAGGTTCTGATCAAGCTCTCCACGAGATAATCCTTGAAATGATAAAGCGCTTCACCCTTCCTAGATAATACAAAACCCTAATCTATTACAGGCTTCGCACTTTAGGGGGCAATCTGTTACACTAAAAAATGTCACCATGGCTATTTACAGTTAGTATGGCTCTATCAACAGTCATGATACCCTCTTAGGCAAGTCTTATGCCTCTGCTCTCCATGTCAAACTCAAAAAAGAGAGAAAGTCTTTACAAATGTATTTATCTCTGGGTACGCAGGTTCTCTCAACCTTACCTGCGGGTACGCACCCAATGTTCACAAAAGCTGCATCTTTGGACGCTCTGTATGTAAAGGGGCAGGTGCGTCCCCCTGTAAAGGTCAAAATGCGTAAGTTTCATCTTTAAAAAGTTACTTGTGGTCATTTCTAGAGCATTCTAGAAGGTTGTTCGACGTGTATTGAGTGCCTCCAGATGGTTCATGCACCCCTACCAAAGAGGAACTTATCCCATCAATAAGGGAGCTATCCCATCCAAAGAGGGGATTATCCCATTGATGGTGGACCTGATTAACTTCCTCTTGAGCACTATAAATACAGGCATTGGGCCAGAAGGAGGGGAGGTTGGAAGCTATACATTTCTATGGGTAGATGTTGCTGGAATTAGGACTCCCATTTAGAAGCTTGTGAGGAGAGATTGCCATCTTTGCTTGTTCTATTTGGAAGTGGGTGAGCTTTGTCAAAGTAAAGGAGAACTCTTGATGGACCCTAGGAGGGACTTGCACAACACCAAGGCTCAGGTTGTATTTGTTCCTTTTGTTACCTATTAATGCAAATGAGTCCATTCTTCTCAATAACTTGTTATTTATGAGTTGTTTCATGTACTCCTTGGTCTATGTGTTAAATATGTTTTATTCTATGAGATTATCAAGTGCTATTTAATCGTTTGATTATTAGTGGATGCAGGTTTCAAAGTGAAGGAGGAGCTCATCCGGATCAGCGGAGCTGGACTGCTACAACAGCGTGGGACTACAGGTAGGATCTAAACACTTGATTTCTTATATAGTAAATGCATGTTTAGAGAAGGATTGCTCTTGTTTGTCACTAGAGAGTCTTAGGCTCCTAGGGAGGTTGGTTGTGTCCACACAATCGACTCTTTCCGCCTGACAGAGTGGCATCAAAGGAGGAGCACATGTCGTGCCTTGCCTTTCGAAGACTGTGTCTATCTAGATTGGTTTCTTATGAGCCTTTCATCTCGCATTGGAAAAGATGTCGCATCCCATTTTCCTCAGATCAAGGAAGAAGCTCTCCAAACGCTCTGAGATATGATCTGATTTATGCACAATCAGGTTATGACTATACCGTCATTCTAGACCTCTCTCATCCTGGAAGTGCCAATGCACCGATGGCATATCACGTTGTCGACGGTATCATTGGATTCCTTTCATACTCTTTGCCATATACTCAGCAAAGTTATGGCTACCGGAAGGGGGGCACTAGTTCCTCCAAAACTTTTGCCCCTCCTGCTAGAAACATGTTTCGAGGGCCCCAACCTGTCTACAAAATTGTTTCTCCTCCTTATGAATAGCCTAGTGCTCCAACCCCTCAAGCATTAACGTCGCAACCTCCCATGCATCCTCATCCCCAGCAGCCACCACCCCCTCAGGGTCAAGTGTTTTCACAACAGAGTGCTACCAATCCCCCAAATTCAAAGAAAAATAATAAGGGGAAGGGTAATAAGTGTAACCATGGTAATCAAGGTAACCAACCTAGTGAACCCCAGGGGAACCAACCTAACACCAATAACCAGCAACAGGATGGCCAACCCAAGAAGAACAAGGCTATTCGTATGAACAAGCCTTGTGCATGTTGTTGTGTACATGGCCATTATACACATGAGTGTCCTATTTTACCCTAGATGCTCCAAATGTGGGAATATCAAGCAAATTCTAGAGGTTAGAATTGCCTCAAAATCCCGCACCATCTCAACTGACATTGCTCACAAATAATTTCCCTCAGCAAGGATTTGTTATGCTCAATGTCAGCCAGGTCAAGCAGCTCATCCCCCCCATTATTCTGGTCCTGGTGACTATGAGATCCTTATGATGAAACCTGATGAGTTTAACCCCTCCAATATCAACCTGCAAACTTGGCCGCGTTAATATGACAAGCCCTCGACTTCGTCTGCTACCGATTCCAAAACCAAGGTATCTATTGAGCCTCTTATGACACCAAATGGTCCTTTACAGATCCCTCAACCTAAATTTGTGGCCATTCCTAATATTCCAAAAGGACCATTATATCGTAATGTGGCTTCTAACAAAGCTACCCATACATACAATATAATAGATGACTTGGAGCAATCACCTGCTGCCATGTCGACACTGGAATTTCTCCAGTCGTGCCCATCCTGAAAGAAAGCTCTACTAATTGCCTTAGGTGTAGTAGATCCTTCTAATGATCATATGATTTTATTACCGGTTGATACATCAGAGCATCCCCCATTTCCTTCATCTGTTGCCTTCTAGATACCAGTTCGAGTTTGTAGTGCCATCATATCCCAATGCATTATTGACGAAGGGGCATCCACTTGTGTGATGTCCACCATTGTTTGGTAACAACTTAAGTCACCTGAGTTGTCCCCCTCCACCATCACTTTACGTGCTTGGGGTGGACACTCCTCCCAGCCCCTTGGCATGTACTGAAACTGTCCAGTGACCCTTGTGGGAAAGACTGTCTATGTCGACATTGAAGTCATTGATTCCCCTTTGGATTACAACATTCTCTTAAGTCATAGTTAAACATATGCCATGTCAGCCGTCGCATCTGTGGTGTTCCACAAGATGTGCTTCCCCCATGAAGGGAAGATTGTTACCATTGATTAGTTGACTTACTATGAGCCAACATCTATGACCTCCCCCGAGTCCATTATCTCGTCAATGTCCAACAAACAGTATTCAACTCCTACCACCAGTGTTTCACTCGAAGTCTATAAAGATTCCTCATCGTTGGTTGCTTTCCTTGGTCACCCCCCTTCCATATCAAAGCCTAACTCTATGAGTGTTTTCATGTTACAAGCGTCACGGGCTGCCCTTAAGGAGTCCGATACACCTGATCAACAAGCAGCTCCTCAGCACCCTACTGTTTCTCTTCCAAATTAGCCCTCTAGACCCACCCCCCTAGGACCTCTTCCGTTTGTGGGTGCTTCTCCTATTTTTCCACTAGGAACTAGTCCTCTAGGCCTCAACCATCCAGGAGCTATTCTGCCGTGACATTATGTTGTAGGATAGATAGCTTTCTTATTCCCCTCTACGAGAGTTTTTTCTATCCCTGTCATGGCTTTACTGGTCCTTCCTAACATGACTCTGGGGATCCTAGTATGGTACATCGATCCCCCTGCGAACATTCCGCCTCTTCAACCAAGACCTTATCATTCTTTGACCTTGGTACAACCAATCCCCATGACCCTAGACATTGCTTCAGTTCCATCAAAACCTCAATAAGAACCACCTCCTATTGTGAAAGCATCTGTCCAGGGGAAAAAGCTAAAAGGAAAGAATCAAAAGACAATGCTCCCCAAGCTCCTCCAGCCCGTAAGGCCCCAAAGCCATCACCTCCGTGCACTTTGTGTAAAGTTGTTGGGTATGCCACCAGTAATTTTCTGGAACTTCCTCAACTTATACCTTTGGTTCATGAAGTGTTCCTTGAGTCAAATATCCTGGAAGTCCATGTTAACTTGTCGGGCCCACCCAAGAAACTCAAAACGTTGCGCACAAATCACCCTTGTGCCCTGTGTGATCATCACGGTCATTATTCCCATTGTTGCCCTCGTCTCGATGAATTTCACGATTGCCTTGGGGTGCTTCGTGAATACGAGGCCCCTCATAGTGGATCATCTACTCCTCTACCTATGGATTTTGGTACCACTAGTCAACCAGAACAGGGGGACTCTGGTCCCACCATTGTGATCCCTCCCAGCGATGTTGAGATGACAGACACCACATGCCACATCCTTTACCTGTCGTCATCCTTGAGTTCCTCGTAGTCAAACCTTTTTGAGGTGTCTACGCGCTTCTGTCAAACCTCTTTTGACAAAATCCTAGGTCTCAACATCCGTAGATCCTCCATCTACCAACCCATTGTCTACCATTCAAGATGATGCGTATGTCAACCTTAGTTCTTAGGTTGATGCACCAGGTAACACTGCCGCATCATGTAGTCAATCTTCATCCTGTCCGCCCATCTCCCTGCCTTGTGATGACACCATGGAAGCTATGTCTACCCTTGATTACCCTTGCACTTAAGTAAGGGGGCATTTCTTCAGAGGATTTCGGAGGCCATTTCCTTCCTAATTCTCCCAATGCACTCTACCTCAAGAAATTTTTCTCATAGCACATCCCTTTGACTTGCATGTATTTATTTATGCGACGAAGTTAAGTAGATTACACCATCTCATCCATTTCCTTTTGCACCTCTAAGATGGATCCATCATCCACACTGTATATTAGTCATGCCGACAGTGCAAGTCGCTTCTCTCGGAGTCTAGCCTCGGCGGCCTGGGCCATTTTTACCCACTTGCATATGTTATTCCTTTTGAACGACTTGTGCATTGAATCTACGACCAATAATCAGGCCGAATATGATGCAGTGATAGGATTGTTAGTTAATTCCCTTGCTCATCACATCCTTCATCTTCATGTTCGTTTAGATTCCTTGCTACTTGTCATGCAATTGAATGGTGTGTATCATGTGCATAACCAAGTCCTATTTAGAAAATATCTATGAGTTAAGCTGTTGGTACATGAATTTGAAACCATTATGTTCAGTCATGCTCCTAGAGCCCAAAATCACTATGTAGATACCATCTCAAACAACATTCTAGATTGACATTTATCACATGTATACCACAAAAGATAACTACAAAACAAATGGCGAACCATCATCGTCATATATAAATGCATAATCATATTATGTATCATATAATGTGTTTGGAGTCCACCACTCTAAATACATCCAATACATCCATAACATAATGGGGGGGCACATAGGCCCCTACATCTCCTTTGGAGGATTTCGTGCCAAGTTGGGTCGAGATGCTTGAATCCCTTTTTCGCGCACTCAGAACACAATGGAACTCCTAAAGATCATCCTTATAGGGGGCATCATCCCCACCTTTGCATACCAGACCAGTCCCCTCCATCACATATGTTTGCGGGTAGTATCCCATGCCCTAGGGCATGATGGTTTTCCCCTAGCCATATTCTCATAAGTCTCGGCCTAGATTCCACTGGATCTAGGTATGGTCGATTATCCTCCCATTCCTTGGATAGTTTGTCCTACCGGCCTCCCTAGCGAGCCATATGCCCATCACATATTGTAGATGTTTGATACCATCTCTTCAAATATTCTACTCTATGTCCACAGAGTCCCCATGTTTGACTTCGTGGGTGAGGATGATTCTAGACCTCCTCTAGTAGTTCATTCTTATTTTCATCTTCCCTTAATTCTTCACCAGGAACCATCATTCCAAGAAGCAATTAGGCCATCTTTAGACAAGTAAGGCCACTTTCCTAAAATTTGTAGATCCTAATTCCGATGGTAGGTTTGTCTGCTACGATCTCCATAAGATTTAGGGCCTTCTCCCCCTCTCAAGTTGGAGGGAAAACGTCCTTTCATAGAAAAATCCACAATTTTTCTGTCACCCATTGTGGCCAGACCGTAGCTCAGTCTAGAAAACCATTAGCACCATTGGAAAACTCTCACTGAGTTCTTTAATGGGTCTTCTTCAGTTTTTGATGATTTGACACTTCACCAGGAAGCCTTTTTTCCAAGAAAGGTCACTTCATCATCTCTCGATATCGAATTTCATCATAAAGCGACACTTGTACTTTGAGGTCCACCTCCTCTTAATACTTGTCCTACCATGTGTCAATTTTCATCAGGAGTAAGCATCATTTATTCATGTTTCAATGGTTCCCATCGGGCCTAGTCTGTGTGGAAGCGTTACCGGGTCACCCTTGTTCAGAGCATACGGGATGAGTCACCCTTGCATTCATGGAGTCTATTTCACGTCCCATTCTATCATGTCACATCACTCAATCCATATTTGCATACCGTTCATCTTGTGTTGCCCATTTTGGCCTCTAGTCATACTATCCCCATCCCCTCCGGAGTTGAGTCAGTTGCTGCCAGGTCAACCATGCACTTTATGCTCTGACAAGGGTAGTCATCTATTTGTCCCTCAGTCCCACTTTTTCCCATTATCCTTGGTGTCAGTCCATCAGTCACATTACTATTTTCCCTCGTGCTTTAGTTGAGGATCCTCATTGCCTCATCTATCGCGGGCCCTATTCTGTCGACATCAGCTCATTTATTCCAGAAGAACAACCTAAAGGGTGGTGTATCTTGGTTCCAACTTCCATTCTTGTTCAACGCCTTAGATCGAGTAGAGGATCTCATTATTTCCCTTTGACTTGGTTGTTCATGTTCGTGATCCATACACTTGATGGCCCATTGATGCAACAAATTGTACCAGTGATTCCCAGGTGTGTGTGAGATGTTTCAGACCTCATGAGGGGGTGGCCCTTCAGGTATCCCGCCACACGCACAAATTCATACCTACTATGCTATAACCTTAGACACAATTCCACAGAGTTTATGGGTTCGGTTCCTGCCAATCGTAATGTTCATAGCATGCATGTCTGCTCCAGATGATCCATTCAACTTTGCAGAGCCTGTCCTTGTTCAACAAGGCTTCTCCAGTTGTTATACCCTCCCTCCCACCCATTTTTTTTTAGGGAAGGGCATTTGTATCTCATGTACTCATATATTATTGTATTCGGTCATGGCTCATGTTTTTCTAGGTGCATTATGTATATGGGACACATTGTATTATTTTTTGGCTCTGTTATGCCAACATGTCATGTACCATTCAGGATGTACTTCATTACTCAGTTTTATATTTATGGGAAAACCATTATTTTTGTAATAAGTTATCTCAGTGGGTATAGGTATGCCTCCCTCGCATCACTGAGGTCTGGTACCACAACATAAAAGGATACTTGCATTAGTCTCACCCCCCTGTCCCTATCCTCTTTGAAATTCAGCTTCATTGGTCTCTCTTTCTCTCTCTCTGACTCCCCTGTGTTGTCTAGTGATTGTGTCTTTACAACGTACTTCGGTCATACGTTTTGCTCCTAACACTCATACATTGGGGGGCAATCTGATATCACCAAAAAATTTATCATCTAGCCTAATTTACTAGATGGATCGAAGTACACCATGTAAAGCCAATTTTACCATAGTAAAATTGCTTTCGCTGTGAGAAATTACTTAATAAACCACCTTTGTTAAGTAATTTATAGTTAAACCCATGAAGAATAATTAAATAAATCACTACTTATTTGATTTTCTTCTAGGAATAATTAATAAACCATTGTTCAATTATTATTCCTTCTCATATTTGACCCAATCATGAAAAATAAACAGATAAATCATTAATTATCTTATTTTTCTACAAGAGTAATTAATTAATCACTAATTATTATTATTCTTTGTCAAATTTGACTAAATCCCTCAGGAATAAATAAATAAATCCGTATTTGTTTATTATTCCTTAACTACTTCCTTGAGATGATAAATAAATCATTTACTTATTTATTATTTCTAAATAAAAGTTTAAGTACTTTTTCCCTCCTAACCAAATATAAGAAAATATTCCAAGTGGTAATTCCAAGAATGGGATCAATAATATTTTATTATTGCTCATTATTCGAGGATAACTCAATATTTTGTTATAAATAGAAGGGTTTTCCATTCATTATTCGCTTTCAATTATTTTTATTGTTGCGCTCATTGTTGTAACTCTGATTATTTTCATTGTCGCGCACCATATTTTTGCTGGGTTTACACATTATAGAGGAGGGAGTCTCTACACAAGCTGAAGACGTTTGAGGATATCCAGTAACCAATCCCATAGAGGGGGATTAGTAACATCTATTTGTTCCCTTCACAGGTGTTATAATAAAATTATTCTTTACATATCTGGTTTCCATTGGATGATTGGAGTTATTACTCTTTCTTTTTGCTGTTTAACTATTATTGTAGCATAGATCCAAACTTTGGAAGGTTTTGTTTCTATCAGTTGCTGCGGATCTACAATGTTTAGCAGCCATTTATATTGTTGAGATTGTTTGTCATCCACAATCTTAAGTGGGTTCTTTTCGTACATCCTTGAGAAGAAAACACTTTTTAGATTTTGAATACTAAAACAAAATTAATGATCCACCAAATTATTTTTAAAAATTTAACATCATCCAACTATACTAATCACATAAGACAAAATAAAAAATTCTTTACTCAATCTTGCACCCTCTTGAATCACAACATTTTAAGTACATTTGTTGTCAAGTAACTCACACCTTCTGCATTAATTTATATTCAATCCTTTATAACCATCATAAACTCAACCATCATATGAAAACAATATACCCAACAAGACAAAATACATCTTCCAACACATAATCACCAACATATACTCAACAACATAGGAACACTGACAACAATACAAACATAGCATCATTCAGCTATGGGGAAGCTTCAACATGCATACCTTCAACACCCATTTCCATCAATGACAAATTCACCAACATAACTCTAGCAATGCATTTGTTTACTAACACATGTGGTTTAAGTGTAGTGAAAATCATTATCCCAACACTTTTTAAGCGTCATACATACGTACATACATATAAAGTACTTTAAATTCAAAAAGTTATTATCTTTTTTTTTTTTTAACAAGGTCGTTTACTGATATATTATAAAACTTCAAGGAGCGAGTCCTATTACATAAGATGGTAAGAACAAGGAGGAGAGGATCCAAAATGGGTACGCAGACCCTTGATCCATGTCAGAGGACTTGTAGATTGAGATTTGGAAAAGATAACGGCTATATTGCCGTACAAACAGGCCTACAAGAAAGCAAAATTTGCAAGACATAGAAAGAGTTACAGTTGCTGGTTTACTGAATCATCGAACTGGGGCTCCTTTTTCTCACTGATCTTTGTCGAGGCCTCTCCGTGCATGCTTTGAGTCATTGCTTTTATGTGAGTTATTGCTTCTTCCAGGTGGTTGCATTTTTCTTTAAGGCCTTCAATCTCCGCTCTCTGTTTCTCCAACTTTTTCCTCTTTGATTTACTGTCAGCCTGAAATTCTTCCTTGAGGTCATTGAAGTGTTTTACAAAACGGGCGATCATGAAACAGTGGGCTTTGCACAGGGTGCAGCTGCTGTTGGTAATAACTCGCTCCAAAGGATTCTCTGCCATAACGTTTCCGATCTTAGAGACTGCTTGAAGAACTTGGTACAGAGGAAGATACAGAGGGTAGCAGAGGGGAGTGGAATAATGAGAGAGGGAAGTAGAAGTGATCTGGCAGATAGCGCGGGCCTGTAAGAGGAACGCTGAGGAGAGACAGCCTTTGACAGAGAGAAAAATGAAAGGGAGGAGATAGATAAGGGGAGTGGAAGAGACCAGGGAGGAGGTGAGCGTAGAAGAAAGAAGGAGCTGTTTCAGAAAACCAGAGAGACTGTTAGCGAAAAAGCAAAGGAAAGCACAAAAAACACTGCGATTACCACTGTTGACGGAGGGAGAAAGCCTTCTTCCAGTGCTGATCACAAAGCCCAGTCTAGAACTGAAGAACACCTGAGGCTTTCTGAAGAGAGCGCTTCTGGGACTCGAGCCTTTACTCTTATGATCTTGAAGAACTGAAGCTCTGAACTGAGGGAAGAGTGAAGTTTCCTGTTGTATATATAGAAGGTCGAGAGTCTGGGCATTAGAATCTGAGGCATGCGACTCAGAGATTTTACTGACCATGGAGTCTTGTCTTGGATCGCTTATGCAGTCAATATAGATTATGAAGGGACTGGTGCCTAACCTCTGCTTGGAATTGTCACGAGAACTCTGTCTGGACATAGTCCCGTACCGGATTATTTTGTCTGTGTAGATTTCCTTTGCAGCATTCATGATGAAGAAGATGACGGTGTCAGAAAGGGAGGAGTCAGCGGACAGCTTGTCGATTTTGGGAGGAGAGGCAGACGAGATTATGAGATGACTGATATGATCGAGGTTCAGAGGAGTTGCTGAAGGATGGGTCGAGTTAAGGGATTGACTTGTCATAGATATGATCATTCTCTCGAACCTGACCAGTAGTTCTGTTGACTGCCCTGTTGGCAAGAGAGTCCGCCTCCGTATTGTTATTCCTCAGAACATGTTTGAAGATGGTGTCTCCCAGATGGCTTAAATTATTCATGATCCTGAGTTTGATGTTACTGAGAGCCTTTTTTTTGAATTCTCCCCCTGTGACCAATGCAGCGATCACAATTGCCGAGTCACCCATAATGATTGGGTTCTGAACTTGCATTTGTTTCATGATGCTTGTGCCTAAGAGAAGGCTGTATGCCTCTGCCATATTATTCGACATTTGTCCCAGGCCCCATTCGTAAGTTGCGAGAATTTTTCCATACTGATCTTTGATAATTCCCCCTGCCCCTGCTTTCCCCGGGTTGTTTTTTGATGCTCCATCAAACTGGAGGGTGGTTCTCTTTTGCTCATGTATCCATTGATTTATGTCTTCCTTAGTGCCCCTGAGTTTCCAGATGTTCCCCCTCTTGCCAGCTGTGGGAGGAGGTTGCTTATTTTTATCATAACTTAAGCAGAATTTATTGAACCAATCTTCCTCATCTTTCTGCCAGCTGGATCGATCCGGTTGAGAGACAGAATTGGCGCTTATTATTTCAGAGACAAGGCCCATTGTTTTTGCCAGGGTGCGAGCTGGGTTTGGCTTCTGGTTGTTGAAGATGCAGTTATTCCTGGTGAGCCAAATTTGCCAGCTGAGCGTTGAGGGGATACATTTCCACAAGCGGGTGATGATGGCCTTGCTTTTTCTAGAGTGAGGGTAACATTTCTCCCAGTTTCTGTGAAGGGTAGGGAGCTGGTCGAAGGTCTCTCTTATTCTCAATGGACTGGTAATTTGATTCCAACAGTTTTGGGCATAAGGGCAATCTAAAAAGAGGTGTTGACTACTTTCCTCCTCAGCGTGGCAGAGACAGCAGATTGAGGGGCCATGAATTCCTCTTTTTTTGAGATTCTCGGCCGTGAGAATCTTACCTTTGAGAAGAGTCCAGTTGAAGAATTTGATCTTTGGAAGGCATTCTGTTTTCCACACAGCTGTACAAAGATTCCAGTTACCAAGAGTAGAGCTTGCCTGGAGAAGTTTGTACCCATCTTTTACAGTGAAGTTTCCTCCACTAGGATCCCATATGAACCTGTCACAAGCATCTTTGTTTATGGGAGCTGATCCCGAAAGGGAGATCTTGAGGTCTGCCCATTGATCCCTGAGGTTATTTGGGAGAGGGAGATCCTTCCAAGCAAGCCAACTATTTTGATCCCATAGGGAAATGTCATATAGAGAGTTCAAGTTTTTTGCCTCCATCCATGTTTTCAAGGTGCTGAACTGTTGAAGAAGATTTCTTGGCTTCGATCCCATAATTATGTCCGTCCATATATTTGTTTCTTTTCCATTACCCGGTGATTTTGAGATGTGGTTTTTGAATTGGGGGAGGACTTTTTTGATGAGTTTCCAAACTGGAGTGCAAGATCTTTCTGCAATTACTTCAGAGAGGACATTAGAGTTCAGCCCATTGAGGTATTTCCTTTTCATAGCCTCCACCCACCAGGAGCCTTTTCCTATGAGCATTCTCCAGATCAGTTTAAATCCCATTGCTTTGTTAGAGAGGCTTGGAATTTTGATAGCTAGGCCCCCTTTTTTGAAAGGAAGGGTAACTTGGTCCCATCTGACGAGGCTAAATTTTTTCGAATCTTGCTTCCCTCCCTGCCAGAGGAAACTTCTCATGATTAACTCCATGTGCTTGTGGGCGCTAGCAGGGGCCAGAGTGACTGCATATTGATATATGGGGAGAGCAGAGAGGAGAGCCTTAATGAGAGTTGTTCTGCCCACCAAATTTAGCCAAGACAACCCCCAACTTTGGAGTAGTCCTCTCATTTTTTCTATTTGCTTAATCCAGATTTCAGACTTGACGATTTCTTTTGCTAAGGGCAGACCCAAATAAGAGAAGTGACTCCAATTTCTTTGAACTGGGATGTCCATGATCAAGGAGATTCTTTGCATGATTTGAAGAGGAACGTTCCACGTATATATTTTACACTTTTTGTTGTTTAGCATTCCCCCTGAAACTGCCAGGAAGGTGTCCAGAGTTCTCTTGAATCTTTTTGCCATTAAGCTTGAGGCTCCCCCTATTAAAAGGGTGTCATCCGCAAAGAGCGAGTGATTAATTTCTTTTATCCCTCTCGCTATGCTAATCCCTGTGATCTCCTTTTGCTTTCGAAGGTTTTCCAGATGGATGCTCAAGGTTTCAGCCATAATGATGTATAAGAAGGGAGAGAGGGAGCAACCTTGCCTTAGTCCCCTTGTGCTTCTAAAGTAGCTGCTGGGTCTACCATTTATGAGGGGGGCGGTCCAAGGGTTTGAGATGCACTCCATGATGATGCTTATGAAATTGCTGGAAATTCTGAATTTCCTGAGAACATCTGCCAGGAAGTGGTGGTTGACCCTGTCAAAGGCGTTTGCCATGTCCAATTTTATAATCATACCTCTTTCCTTTCTGTTGATGCTGCTATGTATTGCTTCTTGAATCAGTATGACGTTGTCCGTTATTTGTCTTTGAGGGACAAATCCACCTTGATTCTCTGATATAAGGTAGGGAAGGAGCTTTTTTAGCCTGTTTGCCAGGATTTTGGTTACTATTTTATAGGAAACATTGCAAAGGGAAATAGGTCTGAAACGGTCAAAGGAGAGGGGGTTGAGATCCTTGGGGATAAGCGCAAGGTGGGAGGATTTAGTGTTTTCTCCCATCTTATATTTTTTGAAGATATTTTTAACCATCCTGACATAATCTTTTTTTATTGTGTCCCAGTGATTCCTGAAGAAGGCAACAGTGAAGCCATCGGGTCCAGGGGCCTTGTCCGGTTGCATGCTGAACGTAGCCAACCTTATTTCCTCCTCCGAGACATCCTGGTCCAGTTCTCTATTTTGAAGTTCGGAAATTTTGCTCTCAACTGGTTTGAGAAAATCCGTGCTGTTCAAAGTCTGAGGGACTGCTGATAAGAGGGATTTGAAGTGGCTGTGCGCTGCTGCTTTAATTTCCTCTTGTTCGCTGATTTCTTTCCCCTCTGCGATGATTTTATCAATTTGATTTCCGGCTCGTCTGATCTTAATATTGTTATGAAAGAAGGAGGTGTTTTTATCTCCAGCTCTGAGCCAAAGACACCTCGATTTCTGTCTCTGTTCTTCTTCCTCCACTCTATTTTGCCTGTAGAGTTCCCTGAACATTTCGTTTTCCTGGGATTGGTCTTCCTTTGAGAGTTGATTATCCTCTTTCTCCTGATTCCACTGTTCCATTTGCCTGTGTAGCTCTGCTCTTTTTTTATTTTCCATTGCTGCGTTCTCTTTGGCCCACTGTTTTATTGCTGCTCTTAAGGATTTTAATTTTGTTTCCCATATGTAGTGGGGAGAGCCAATGACTTCCGTCACCCAATGGTCTTTGATGAGTTTTCGAAAATCCTCCTTAGAGTCCCAAGATTTGTTGTATTTGAAGGGAAGGGGCCCAAGGTTTCTTCCATTGTCGAGGATCAGAACCACAGGCTTATGGTCTGAAGCTGAGGCGTGAACTATTTTGCTTTTGACTGAGGAGAAGCCTGAAACAATTCTTTCATGAATTAATATTCTATCCAGTCTCTCTTTGATATTGTGGATTCCAGCTCTCTTGTTGCTCCACGTGAATTTGCCATTGTTAGGGGGAATATCAATGAGGTTGTGGGTTTCTATTATTGCTTCCAGAGAGTCTCTTGAAGGGTCAGCGAGGAAATTCCCACCTATTTTTTCCTCGATGTTCCTTATTAGATTCAGATCTCCACCCATAAATATGTTCCTGTCTTGAGAGGCCTGCAGTTCTGAGTTGATGGAGTCCCAGCAGTAAGCTTTATCCCTGTAGTGGTTTGGGGCGTAGATGTTGAAGATGGTGTATTCTTCTTTTGAGACTTTATTTTTAAGATCTGTTCTGACCCACCAGTTGCAAGATTTTTGGCTGGTAAGGTCCCATTTTCTCTTGTTCCATAATGTTCCTATTCCTCCTGAGGCACCTACTGCATCTGTAGCTGTACCTGTGAAATTTTTGTATCTTTTTGTGAGGTTTTGAAAGTCTTGGTTAGACATTTTGGTCTCCTGGATGAGGAAGAGATCTGGCTGCTCTTGATTGATTAGATCCCGGACTGCATTTGTTTTTAGGGAGGAGCCCAGCCCCCTGCAATTCCAAGAGACCAATATCATTACTTACTGATTTTTTGATGAGCCCCGCTCTTCTCCTTTGGCTTTTCCCCACTTCCTTTTTGTTTGTCCAAGAATGAGTCCATCGGCTAGTGAGTTCTAGTGGCCATTTCTTTTGCTGCTATTTCATCTCTTATTTCTTTGTTTGAATTCCTACCTGATTTTCTTGGTGGATTAGAGGTGAGACTTGCTTCTTTCATTTTGTTTCTTGTGAGAATGCATTCTATTGTAGGAGGGGGGGAGGACGGGGGCAGCGAGGGAGAGGGGATGACTGCGAGGGCAGTGGCCCGGGGAGAGGGAGGGGGGGAAAGGGGATCTTCAACTGACAGGGATTCAAAAGGGTTGGAGGATGAGGGGAAAGGCTGGGTTGAGATAGGAGGGGGAGGAGGAGGGGCAACTTGGGATTCCGGAGGAGGCTTGGAGCTTGGGCCTTGATGGGGGTTTGATTTCTTCTTTTTTACTTGCTCCCATGAGCCTTCAGAGGTTTCAACATTTTCATTAGACTCATTTATTTTTAACTTACTACATCTATTTGCAAAATGTCCATATTCGTGACATACCTTGCATTTGAAAGGTAGTTGCTCGTAGTCTAGCTGTTGGATATGTGTCCATTGGTCCACTTTGATCTTGATGGCTTTCGGCAGGCCTTTCCCTAGGTCAACTTCAACGCAGATCCTTGCACAGGCGTGCATATTTTCCTTTGGTTCGCATCTGTCAATGTATTTTCCAACTGCGTTCCCAATAGCCTTTACAGATTCGTCCCCCCAGCAGTGGAGAGGGAGGTGAGGCAGACGGACCCAGACCGGGACTGCATTTGGGATGTCCATTTCCGGATCGAAGTCAGGCGACCATCTGTTCAGGTAGAGACCTCTCGAATCCATGAAGTAGGGGCCATTTCTGAAGATGAGGTTCCGGTCCTCTTTTGATTCGAAAAGAAAAGTATAGAAGCCCCTTCCACAGAATCTGATAGCTATTTTCCCTTGTATTGTCGCGTTCCAGTTACGTTCCACCCATTTTTGGACTACTCTGGGCGAAGGCCAGAGGCCAGTAAACTGGCCAACGAGACCCCTCTCAGCTAAAGCGATCGCAGCCTTCCTCAGGAGACTGGGAGGAAGAGAAACTTCAGGAATTTCTTCTAGTTTCTTGACAAACTTTGATGCAGAGGGGCGGATTCTTGAGGAGGCGTTCTCAGGAATGAGAGACGCGAAGAGTTTTTCATTATCTTCAAAGTCTGGGGACGAGGAGGGATCAGTCCCAGGCATGGCAGTGGAGGTGAGCCAGCACAAGGCCGGCAGGAGATGAAAGCGGAGGCGAAAAAGGGTGAGGGAAGGCCCCGAAGCTGGGGCCGGGCAGGAGGCCCGAGAGGGACCGCGGTGCTGGGGAGAGAAGCCCAGGAGGGCCTGCAGGAGCAGGGGCAGACCCAACAGCAGAGCTGCCAGGCAGGGGCCTGGAGGAGGCGGGGAGCCAGTCAGGGGTCAGTCGCGCGGGAGCTCCAGTTTAAAAAGTTATTATCTTTGAGATGTGTAAGTGGACATGTTGATAACATGAAAACATCCAATCTCATCCATAAATACAATAATTCAATGTTCACCTTAAGTAAAATACTTCAATAACATACATACATACATACACATACATATACATATACATAAGCATATACATACATACATACATACATACATACATACATACATACATACATACATACATACATACGTATATATGTGTGTGTGTGTGTGTGTGTATAAAGAACTAGCATAGATGCATCTTGACCATAGATATATCATGTACTAAGAGAAATGAAATCCCTCAAGGTGCAAACCTCTTTCTAGAAACTTGAGGAAATGTTTGCAGCTCGAGGGATATGATCCATCTCTCTACATGATCATTCATAGTTAAGATGGATATCTTGATTATTTTTAAAAGACACACAATAAAATGTTATTTTATGCCAGATAATTATTACCTAATGATGTTCAATCAAATTATATCATGCCACTAATATCACTGAGCAATTATACCCTTAAAATATCAATAGTAAATGCAACGAAAATAGTACATATCATAGAAAGATAACGATGCACAATCAAGAAAATAATTCTACCCTGGGAAACCCAACCTTGGGAGAAAACCAAACAAATTTTATTTAGGACAAATTATTCTTTAGCGAGGTTTACAAACCAAAACTTTTGTCTAGAAAAATGTGCCAATATCTAAGTCAAAATACCAAAAATCTGGTTAAACTTTATCTAGTCAATGCTAGTCAAACTAGTCAAATAGATTAGAAATCAATGCTAGTTAATTTTCTAGTCAAACAGGCCTACAGTCCATGCAACCCACGACTCCCTACCACCCTCTCTCTTACTTCCCTTTAACTCGACATCCTTCATGTTTGGCTGTGACTCCTTACTGCCCTCTTCCACATGAAAATAATCCTTCTTTTCTCCATACATATGATCGTCAAAGAAACCTCAGAAATATGAAGAAGAAAATCACTTTCTTGGTGATAAAAATTATATGTCACATCATGTATTTATACTTTTCGAATGGGCTAAAATAAGCCAAGGGACACATCCCTTAACTTGGTTGGGCGACTTGATTTCCTTGGCTGACTTGCACTCCAAAATAATAATTTTATTACATTTTGTTAGGCCAACTTGGAGACCTTTTTGGCATGTGGGAATACCTCCCGATGCTACAAAAAATCAACACTCCCTCTTAGTGAGGGAGGTATTCTCCTTAGCTGCAAACATATTTCTCCTTAGCTGAAATTTCTCCTTCCTTAAGAAAAGTTCATGAGCTTGCTATGTTGATGTATGCATGTCTATAGATCACTCCATCTTGGAGTAGGCAATGTGACTCCTCACATGCATGTCCATAGATCACTCTATCCTGGAGTAGGAAATGTGAGTATCTTCACATGCATGTCAATATATCATTCCATTATGGAGTAGGAAATGTGAGTATCCTGGGCCATTTACCCTTGGCCAAATTGGCATGGCCCAACCAAATTCCTTGATGGCTTCTCAGGTAAATATATCAATCTCCTCTGGTCAAATCACCATGGCCTAGCTAAATCCATATGGCTTCTGAAGGGAGGATCTTCCCTTGGACCATTCATTCCTGGCCAAATCAACGTGGACCAACCAAATTCCTTTATGGCTTCTCAGGTGAATTTCATCTATCTCCTCTAGTCAAATCAACATTACCCAACTAATATCTTCTCACTTCTCAAGAGAATATATGACCAATCCTCGAGTTGACCTGGGCCATTCACCCTTGGTCAAATGACCTAGCCATGTCCTTTTGGCTTCTTAGGTGAATGCATCCATCTCCCCTTGTCAAATTAGCATGAACTAACCAAGTCCTTATGACTTCTCAAGAGATGGTCTACCTGATCCTGCAAAGACATCAACACACCCTCTTAAAGAGGGAGAAATTTTGAATCACGTTAAGCTTGTCTCTGAAGTATACAAACTTTGCACTAGAAAGAGGCTTGGTGAGAATATCCACAGTCTTATTTTATATGGATATGTATTGGAGCTTCACTACTCACTTTTACACCATGTCTCAAATGAAGTGCCCTGATCAAATATAATCTTCTAAAGCCACACTACTTCACAACTTGTGACACTGGGTTCAATATACTCTGCCTCTACCATATTGAGTGTGACGTAAGTCTCTTCCTACTAAACAAGAAAATCATATTCAATCCAAAGTTGAAGCAACCCCCAAGGTGTTATTTTTTTCCATGGAAAATTTTAGGGGCTAATGTTCGCACAGTGGGCTAATTTTCCATGATTTTTCCACAAAAACGATTCGCCAATTTCCAATTTTTATAAAAAACGATTCGCCCAAATTTTAGAATATAAAATTATTTTACCTTAAAAATTGCCAACATTATATAGAGACTATATATAAAATCATTATAAATTTGAATAATTTTACAAATATATCAATAAACATTTTATAGTTTTCATATTATGGATTAGTGAGATTCTCCAATGATTTTAAACTTCAAGAAAATTTTCCATCCTTAAAATTTTCCTTGTTTTTTTTCCTCTGCACTCCTGGCCCAATCCCTGTATCCTCAATTCACTACTCGATACATATCTCAAACCATATCCAAATGTACCATGCATGTAACTCAACAAATGCTTCACTACATTCCTTGGTTCAACCATAAACTGACTAGCTACCTTCATTGGATTCATCACCACAACTACTTTCTGGTCACCTTGACCAGGTGCTTCCTCTGACATTGAAGTAGATCCTCCTGTGGGAATCTTGGTTTCCCCTTCTTTCAGTATTTCTCCCTCTATCACTGAAGCATATGCAATTTCTTGGAATGGTTCCCTTATAGAACACATACGGCTCCTAGAGACATATCGTCTTTGATCATCTGACAAATTCATGACATTTTATTGGAAGGCTACTCCTTCTATTCTACCTGATTGTCTATTCCCTCGTATTTGGAAAATTTTATAGTCATTTGGCATAGTCCCAAATGTCATAACAATATGTACAATCCTTCACCTTGAACATCAATCACTCTTACTGAGTCTATCCTTGAGTCTAAGAATCTGACCATTGGGTGACTGGAGAAAACATATCCTTATAGTCCATGCCCTCTTACTGGGATAACCCTCTTGCTACAAACTTTGCTTTATAGTTCCTAATGTTGCCATCTATTGCATGAATCATTTCCTTGGAAGCCTTCATGTTGCACTTGCAAACCTCATTTAGGAGGCCATGGAATAAAAATCATAATAGAGAAAAAAATACAAGAACAAGATGCTGACCAACAACAACAACAACAACAACAACAACAACAACAACAACAATAATAATAATCAAGAGAGAAAAAAAAAATGATATAAAGTACTCATCTCTTGATGAAGGAAGAAATTGCTGAGGATTTTCAACTTCGTTTATGAAAAACCTATGACTTCTGAGGAGGAGGATGCTCATTGTCATCATAATAAACATTGGCTACTAATGCATGTTGCTTTCTCTTCCTTTTCTTCTAAGGACATTTGGAGGCATAATGTCCAAAATTATGGAAAAATAAAGTATTTGATGTTTGACGTATCCTTCTCCTTTTTGTGTTTGAGCACCAATGCATGGGTTGGTTGTCCTAATAGTATGTTAGTACTCCCTCTTAGTGAGATAGGTGTGAGAATCTTGAAAACTTGTAATGTGTCTAGAAGCACCATTTTCCACCAACCAAATATCAATATTTGCAATGGAATATGAAAGAGTGGAAACAAGGACTTTCTCTTTGGCATGTGGTATTTCCTCCTAATGCTACAAAAAATCAACAAGATATATGCTGATAAATAATTATTTTTCATGATACTTAGTTAGAAAGCTTAAAAATATAAATACATATATATTACCTAACTAAAAATAAAAATGTATGTTCAAGTAAAAAGCTAATTAAAAATAACATTGTTTGTTCACATATAATCAAATCAATGTAACATTATCATAAAAATACAAAATTGCAAGGTAAAATGAATTTCTAACTATAAAATGGATCATTTAAATTATGTATCCAACAACGAAGTATATGAAACCTTTAAACAAGCTTCATCACATCAAATACGATGGACGAATAACTGGCCTTGAAAACTATCTATAGTGAAAATTTGTCCCCATTGCTTGAAAACAGATTAATATGCTTCCAAAATTTCTCTTTTTTTCTTGAAAATAGGCAAATATGATTCCTTCTCAGATATATGGTTTGGTTATTTATATTAAAAAATAATAACAATGTTTTGAAATAAAGTGAAATATGATATATTTAAATAACATAAAATATTCACCAATCTTAAAATATTAT
This sequence comes from Pinus tabuliformis, assembly GCA_031772625.1. NCBI lineage: Eukaryota > Viridiplantae > Streptophyta > Pinopsida > Pinales > Pinaceae > Pinus > Pinus tabuliformis. The sequence goes on along the minus strand of CM062816.1, from coordinate 305,729,178 downwards.
TTGAAATTTTTTCCTTTTGGTTATATTTTGCTCCTAAAAAATATCTTGGATATGAAATTAATGAAGAAGGTCACATGCATTTATATTGGGAAGAAAAATACATGTCTTGGTTTGAAATACTCAAAAGCCAAGGAAATAATACAAATAACCTAACTCCATCATTTCAAATAGCTTGTTAAGGATGGATTTCACATGGCTTAAATGTTTAGGGTCACTACTAATGAAGATAAAGTCATCAACCTAAAGACTAAGTATTATGAGGCACATTCATACTTTCTTCATATATAAATTAGGGTTAAAATAATATCTATAAATTTTGGTGTCAAGAATAAAGCTATCCACTTTATCATATCAAGCATGATGAGATTCCTTATGACCATAGAGAGATTTCTTAAGTTGACACACAGTGTTGGAGTCATTTTGAACATAGTGAGGAGGTTGTTCCATGTAAATTTATTCTTGTCGATCCCCACGCAAGAAGACATATATAACATCCATTTGATGGAACTCCCATTTATATGTGGCAAAATGGTCTAGAACAAGGTAGGGGGAATTCATTTTGGCTACAATATTAAAGGCTCATTATAGTTAATGCCTTCAACGTCAGAGAATCCTTTGGAAACTAACTGAGCCTTATGTCTTTCAACACTTCCATGCGATGCATAATTCTATAAATTCATTTGCTTTTGAAATGTTTATTCCTTTTGGAAGAGGTAAAAGGTCATATGTATCATTTTCCATTAAGGAACAACAATATTCATTCATTAGTGTGTCTCAATCTATATGGCTCGAATATTTTGCAATTTTTTTTTAATCACGATTCTTTGAAACTTAAGCCAGAAGTGAATAGGTCTTTTGGAACTGTGAATGTGTACATCAATGATATGTAGGATCACATTCAATATCAATAACTACTTATCGTGTTAAACAAATCAATATGGAAAGCTATAACGTTGGTATCAATTCATGTTCAATGGACTCAATTGGAGGAACTTGAGTAGGTGAAAGTGTATTTTCATCCTCACTACCATCATTTGAAGAAAAAACCTAAATAGAATAATAATATGACACACATATTTAAGTTGGATTGCATGTTGAAGATGGTACATACTTTGAGTTAGGCTTATAAACCAATATACCTTCATCAAAATTAACATTTCATTTAATAATTATTTCATAGGAATGGGGTTAAATAAGTCTATAATATTTTACATCTTTATAATAAAAAAAATGTCTTACTCACCTTTAGGACATAGAGACTTTCTTTTTCTCATTAAGAATGCGAGTTCAAGATTCACTACCAAATACACAAAAATGTCTCACATATGGCTTAACTTTTGTCCATGATTATTCTATTGTATTATTTTTTAAAGCCATTGTTAGTGTGCGATTTATTATGTATTTGGTACAATTGATGGCTTTGCCAAAGAATGAAGACTTAATCCTTTATATTATATCATACAATTTCGATTTCTTTTAATGTGCAATTTTTTTCCCAGAAAGAAAAATTGTAATTTTCATTATCAAGAAAATTACATCTTGTAAATGCCCTTGGCATATGCAGTAAGATGACCATGGTCATCAGTAAAAAGTTTGCAGAAACTGTATCAAAATTTACAAAAATCCCCTGCTCGGGTGTGCTGTTAGAAGTTCATTACATAAATATTTACATATCCATAAAGTTGTGCATAAATATTTAACAGAAAATAAGAGCTGTACTAGGGCTTGTCTGCCCTCTGCAATTCTTTTAATGTGCAATTATTTTTTCCAATAACATCATCTTTCTATGATGTATATATAATAATATGTTGCATTTGAATAACCTCTGCAATGTAATTGGTTGTGAATTTGTTGTTAATGTATTCACCTCCATTATATGTTCTTAATCTTCATTGTTTTTTTTTCCTTGAGAAAAAAGCATAATTTTATTGTCGAATAGATATAAAATTACATATTGATGATACATGACTTACATGTATTTAGGAATATAGTTCCAAAGAGTGGATCTTACATAGATAAGGTTGAGCCTTTGAAAAAATAAATTTCTTCTTTGTCACGTTCGAATGCATGTAGTATCACTTGCTTTCAGAAAAAACAAGAAGCAACATACAAAAAAAATAAAAATCATTTATGTAAATAATAGGTAGGTGAAGTATGTATAGAATGTTTTCCAAAAAGAGTGAGATACAATAAATTAAAACCCATGTTGTTCATGTGGAGATTGTGTGTTATAATATAAAAAACCCCAAAAAACAAATTCGTTTGCCAAAAACTAGCCCATAAAGGGACGATGATAAAAAGCATTGAATTTGTCATTTGTCGCCACCAAAATATGCCAAGACCTTATTTCTATTTTTATGCCATCTTTAGATAGAGTACTACAACAACATTTAATTCCATATAGATGTGAGATATGGAGAAGATGCTCAAAAATAAATTTTAACCCTCTTGACTTTAGTCACAGTAGGAAGAAGGCAGAGATTATGGCATTGATAGTTGCCATTGATCCATTTGATCACAAATAAAGAATACCCATAAACATCGAGAACATTATCATCAAGCTCAAGTGCATATCATAATAATATTTAGAGCCAACAACTATGCATAATTGTTTGCGCCATCACCAATACCCATTTTCAACCTACAAATATGTGTCTCATTGAGATGAAGCAGTGCCCTACGACCACATGCACAAACAAAACCATGTGAGTCACCATTGAAAAATTTCCATGGAACTGTTTTATAAATTGATACCCCAACAATAAATTTGTGAGATTGTTTAGACTTTGTAATAGGGAGGAGGTTGTAAATAGCTAAGGCGTGGAAAACAGTGATCATAGGGGGAGTGTACTTATTGCAAAATATAGATTCGTTTCATGCCAACCAAATACCCCGAAATCCTAATAAAGGTATAACCTTAAAAACTTACACTTCTCGGTTTGTGCTCCATTTTTCCCATAATTCTAAAAGAGAGTTCCCTTGCCATTAACACATTGGACCTAGTTCAACAACAAAAAATTGTTAAAATTTAGATTCCAGAGGACAAGTGGTTCCCTAAGGCTTTGATCTTTGGCCTAGAGAAAAGTGTCCACATTTATTTTATACTTTTCTCCTAAAGTGACTTTATAAGTGGTAAATTCAATTTAATTTAAAAGTGACTTTATAAGTGGTAAAGTTACATTCTAATTTAAAAATGACTTTATAAGTGGTAAAGTTACATTCTACTTTAAAGGTGAATTTATTAAAGTGAATGAAGAATTAGAAAGTGAAAATGTGACTATGGAAATAAAAGTCTAAGTGGGTATTTATTTAAGTGGGTGAGTTAAAAAAAATAGAAAGTGAAAATTAAATGCGCATTTATTATCATCCCTAGATCTAAATGAATCTCAACCATTAGATATTAGGGTAACCCAAAAGGTCATTTAGAGAATAAAAGGAGAAGAGAAGAGGAAATTATCAATTCATTCTTTCATGAGAATTTGAGAGAAAGAGAAGAGAGAGCAAGGAGAAAATTTCTGAGCAGTGAGGAAGTGAAGGAGAGCAACAAGAATACATTTCAGAAAATCTGGGCAGCGACATTTATTGGCACACATCCCAAGGAAAAATCGTACAACATGAGAAAGGCACAGAAATCAAGGAAGAGGGATAGCAAGTTCTGGGCACATTTTTCAAGGCTGTCCGTACAACATTTAATGTTGTTTTATTGCTGTATAAATTTTTATTTTGGCTGTTTGCTGATTGGCATGATTTTCGAGGTGGATTTCAAGCACAGAAATCGAGATAAGTTGTAATTTGTGGTTGCTAGAATTTTTACTGTGTATTTCAGTTTCTCTGTAAAATCATTTTCAGAAATAATAAAGAGCTCTCAAACTGGTTTTCCCCAAGAGTTGTAGGGGGTTTTTCCAGGGTCACATTGACCAAAAATCACTGCATTATTTTCTGTGCGTGGCTGTCATAATTTTGCTGTGTTTTATTTCTGCAATTTTAGCAGTTGTGAAATCTCTAAATTTGTGTTTTCAGAAAAATATTATCATTTCCAGATTTTAGAATTTTTATCATGCTTGGATTTAAAACTAAATGCATGGAGTGATAAGGAAAACTGATAACCAGAGTGGGGGTTGAAATTTCTTCATGGTATCAGAGCTTGGTTGGCTGAAAAGTGTAGTTTGGGACAAAAAAGTGAAAATTACAGCAAGCTGATTTTTACACAGAAAACAGAAACCATTACCACATATTTGAAAATTTCAATTTGGTAGGATAGTGAAACATATCATTGCGTTTAAGAGTTGAAGATAGGTTGGATGGGCAGAACAACTACAGTGCATGGAAGGAGAGAATCCAAAGCATCTTTGAGGAAGCAGAAGTCTGGGGCATTATGGTAAATACCACACAGAACCTAGTAGCAATACCTACTAACCTTGAATAGTTGGCAGAGTTTAACAAAAAGAACACTAAGGCAAAAGGATTGATTATGGAAGGAATAAAAGACCATGTCATTCCTCATGTGAGAGGAAAGACTTATGCACATGAGATGTGGACAACCTTGACCAGTGTTTACCAGAGCTCAAATGAAAACAGAAAAATGGTCCTAAAGGAGAAATTGAAGGCCATTAAAATGGATAAGACTGATAGTGCTACAACATTCCTCACAAAGATCACTTCAGTGAGAGATGATTTGGCAGCTATAGGTGAGATCATTGCACCCACTGAGTTGGTGAGAATTTCTTTGAATGGTCTTCCCAATACTTGGGAGAATTTTGTGGATGACATTGTTGCACGGGAAAACCTTCCCGATTAGGAGAGGTTGTGGGATGATTGCATTTAGAATGAGATCATAAAGAACCATCTTGGGACAGCCAAATAGGTGGAGGAGGATGTTAATGTGGCATTGTTAGCAAGAGGCAAGAAGGGCAGAGCAAAGAAGCAAGCTTCCAACAATGGAGGCAAAAGAAAAGGTAAAGGCAAACAACAGAACAAGAATAAGGACTATTCCAAAGTCAAATGTTGGAATTGTCAAAAGTTGGGACACTATGCTATTGTGTGTCTAGAGAAGGAGAACAATAAAGGGAAAGGCAAACCCATGGAACCTTCTGCAGATATAGAGAGCTTCTCAGAGAGGTTTGATCGAGAGTTTGGGTTCATAGCTTATGAGGCCACTAGTGTAGGATCACCTGCCATACAGGTTTAGAGGGAGTGTGCATTCCCCGCTACTAGCAGAGCATCTTCTAGCATTTGGTATGTTGACAGTGGTGCTTCCCACCACATGACAAGAGTCAGAGAGTACTTCTCAGAGCTTTCAAAGGGTGATACTGATATGGAGGTAGTACCTCGTGATGACATCATTGTTAGAGAAGTCGGTGTGGGGACATTGATATTTGATAGGGGACCAAAACCTCCCTTGAAAGTGTCATATGTTCTATATGTGCCTAGAATGAAGAAGAACCTGATATCCGTCTCAGCACTTGAGGATAGAGGGTATGATGTGTTGTTCAGGAGAGGGCAGGTGCTTATATATCCTAGGGGAACTCTAGCTTCTTTAGCTAGAGAGATTGGTGTGTGCCATGCCAAGGTGTACAAGTTCTCATTCTAGCCCCTAATGGCATTGAGTAGCAACACTTGAGACAGGACTGACAACAGATCTAGTAGTTCCAAGTTGTGTGAGATTTGGCACCATAGGATGGGGCACATGTATCATGGGGCGTTGAATACATTGTGGAAGATCACCACTGGTGTGCCAGATTTCAGTTCTAATCACCTTGATGTATGCAGAGGATGTGCTATGGGGAAGTTTGCCAGATCCCCTTTTCCCATTAGTGATAGCAGAGCGACCGGGATCCTTGACTTGATACATATCGATTTGAGTGGTCGGATGTCTCATGTATCATTGAGTGGCTATGAGTACTATGTTTTATTCATCGATGACCACTCCAGGAAGACCTGATTTATTTCTTGAAGACCAAGAGTGAGGTCTTCAAGTGGTTTCAAGAGTTCAAAGCTCTTGTGGAGACCCAAACAGGTAGGAAGATCAAGGTCCTCAGGTCAGACAATGGAGGGGAGTATACCCTTGGTGAGTTTGTTGATTTTTGTGCTGAGGTAGGCGTTAGGAGGGAGTTCACAGTTCCTTACTACCCCCAGCAGAATGGGGTTGTAGAGAGGAAGAACAGATCCGTTGTAGGGGATGCCAAAGCCATGCTTCATGATCAGGGGTTACCTTTATTTTAGTGGGTAGAGACCTGCAACACAGCTATGTACTTGCAGAAGAGGAGTCCACATCGTGCCTTGGCGAATGTGACTCTGGAGGAGGCTTTTTTTGGGAAGAAGCTTGATGTTGGTCACTTTCGTATCTTTGGGTACCTTACATATTCCTATGTCCCCAAGGAGAACAGGACCAAGCTAGAGCCCACTACAGAAAAGGGCATCTTTGTGGGTTATAGCGAGATCTCAAAAGCTTATTGGATTTATATTCCTGCGCATAGGAAAGTGGTTGTTAGGTAGGATGTGAAGTTCGAGGAGGAGAGAGCTTTCAGGAGGTAACAGGAGTTAGAGTATCCAGAGTCACCAGACCCTCAGGAGCAGCTGAGTCAGTCACAGGGATTTAGTAGTCAGGGATCAGGAGGTACATTAATTATAGTGTTAGGTCCATCAATGAGCAGTGGCTCTCAGAGTCAGGTGGGTAGTTCTTCAGGCAGCATGCAGGGCAGTCCGCTGAGTAGTTCACAAGGTAGTACACAAATGGACAGTTCGCATGGTACTTGAGAATCTATAGGTACAGGTTCAGGCATGAGCTCTGTTGACAGGCCTTCAGGAGTTTAGGCTTCTGATGATGATGAGGATTCTTTCACTCTGGTGGGAGAAGTATGCCCAGGGAAGAGGAAGCCCAAGTGGCTTCAAGATACCTTGAGTGAGGCCACATCAGTTGCTCGGACAAAGAGATGGGTTAAAGAGAGTAAACCACTTGAGTGGTTATGTAATTACATGGCATTGGTAATAAGCATTGTTGACTCCGAGCCTTCTAGTTATGAGGAGGTAGCGAGCCAGCAGGTCTAGAGAGAGGCCATGATCGAGGAGTATTCTTCTATTATGAAGAATGGTGTTTGGGAGGTAGTGTCGAGGCCTGAAGGTAAATTAGTTGTTACTTCCAGATGGCTCTACAAGATAAAGCATGTTGCAGATGGCAGCATTGAGAAGTTCAAGGCTTGATTTGTGGCGAGAGGGTTCTCACAAGTAGAGGAAGTTGACTATGAGGAGACCTTCGCTCCGATAGCTCGGTATACATCTATTCACTTCATTATATCTATTGTAGTAGAGATGGGTTGGAAGATCCACCAGATGGATGTGAAGACCACATTTCTCAATGGCTTCATTCAAGAGGAGGTTTATATTGAGCAACCGCAGGGATTTGAGGTGCATGGGAAGGAGTCCCATGTATGTAGATTGAAAAAGGCACTCTATGGCCTGAAGCAAGCTCCTAGAGCTTGGTACTCAAGGATTGATACATACTTGCAGCAGTTGGGTTTCACAAAGAGTGAGGCTGATTCAAACCTATACTTCATTGTGGTGGGTGAGGAGCCTCTCATTCTGGTGTTGTATGTTGATGACTTGATCATCACTAGTGCAGAGAGACTCATTGAGGGCTGCAAGAGAGATCTTGCTTTAGAGTTTGAGATGAAGGATATCATCTTGATGCATTATTTTCTGGGATTGGAGGTGTGGCAGGAGGATGGGAATTTCGTCTAGGGACAAGGGAAGTACATTGTGGATATTCTTAGCAGATTTCACATGGAGGACTGCAAACCCATGTCTACACCTATGATCACTAACTGGAAGAAGCTTCAAGCTTCTGATTTCAAGTTGGTGGATCCTACTCTATACAGATAGTTGATTGGTTGTTTGATGTATTTGGTCAACACTTGACTAGATATATGTTTTGTAGTTAAGACTATGAGTCAGTTCATGTGTGAGCCCAGGAGAGTGCACTGGGTAGCTACAAAACACATTCTTCGTTACTTGCAGGGGACTGTGGATTTTGGTTTGGATTATACACAAGGTGATGGAGTGAGACTGGCATGGTACAGGGATTCAGATTGGGCAGGTTGTGCTTCAGATAGGAAGAGTACTTCCGGGTGTTTTTTTGGGTCGGGTTCGGTAGTTTTATCGTGGATCAGCCGGAAACAACAGTCAATTGCATTGAGCTCAGCTGAGGTAGAGTATATGGCTACTAGTTTGGCTAGTTGTGAGGCCATATGGCTTCACAAGATGTTGTTTGGTCTATTTGGTCAGGCATTGAGACCTTCAGTAATTTACTGTGATAATTAGAGTTGCATAAAACTCATGGAGAATCCAGTTTTTCATGACAGGTCAAAGCATATTGAGATCAAGTATCACTTCATTAGAGATTATGTCCAAAAGGGAATCCATGAAGTAGACTAGAATGGATTCCAAAACAAACTTTATAAGTACCAACCTACTGACTCTTAACAATGAGTGGAGGCTCTCGATTCTGAGTCTCTTCTCCAGTTTGGCTAATAGACAGTTCTAATATGCTTAATTACAAGAATTTAGTTTGAGTCAGAATACAAGATACTTAAGGCCTTCATCCAATGAAGTTAGTTCAAATGGAAATTTTTGTTGTATGTAAAGTAACTCATCTTCACTTAAATTGAATGGTGTTAAAGTATAATTCAAATGATTGATAACCATACCTGTAGCAGCTTCAAAAAGGGAGAGAGATTCCTTAATTTCCAAAATGTATTTATGTGAACCGTTGTAGAAGATAAGTATATCACCAACAACAATAAGTGTGTAATGTTTAAGGTTGGAGCCACAAAGATACCCAACATAAGACCTCTTATTTTGTAGTTATATAGTGATATTATAATGCCTTCAATGATCAGGAGAAAGAGAAGAGGAGATAATGGGAATCCCTATCTAACACCTTGCTCAACCAAGAAAAAAGGGGAGTAGACCCATTAATTAGAACAAAGAAAGAAACTGAGGATATACAAATCATAATCAAATTGATAAAGGCAAGTTCAAAACCCAAATGAGTGAGGAGTAAAACTGTATATCCAATTTTACCTATTGAAATCCTTTGATAGATAATTTTTCAGAACAAGGGCCACTTTAATTGTTAATGTTTTAGACTACTCCCAAGCCACACATATAGCCTCATGGATTTGTCTTCCTTGCATAAAGGAAAATTGTTCCCTATAGATCACATTGGAAAGTAAAGGTTTATAGTCTACGGGCTATGATTTTTGCAATACTTTATATATAAATTTTCAAAGGGATATAGGTTAGAAGTCATCAAAAGAGGTAGGAGAGTCCACCTTTGGGATAAGTGCAATGAAGTTGTAATTGAAGGATTGGTGGATCCTTCTTGTGGATCTCAATTTGTCAAACATTTTAAGAAGATAGACTCCAATGATGTCAAAAATACCAAGGAATAACTTGATCGACCAACCATTGACGCTCAGGCTCTTGTCCTTTTGGAAACTAGATAATACTACCAGGAGTTCTTCTTTAGGGACCAATTCCACCAAATGATCATTTTCCACTTCATATGAAAATCTGGGGAAAATCATGACAGTTCGAACCACTTTACTGGTTGAGGTACCCTACGGGGCCTTGAAAATGCCATTGAAATGTGTGCATCCCAAGTTTTACAAATTTTTAAAATATGTGACAATATTTCCTTCTTGATTCTTTAATTTCCATATAGTGTTACCCATTTTTCTGGATATTTTGAAGTTTAATTTTTTTTTTTGAGTTCTCATCCCCAACCTCTATCCAAACAACACAAATCTCTAGGCATTAGGTAGCTTGTTCATTTAGCAAAATCCTTTTCAACCTTCCAACTTGACTAATCTTGTTGTAAATTCCTTGTATTTGAAGACCTCTTCCTCTTCCTCTGAGATAAATTTTAGATCCTCTTCTATGGACCTTAGCTCTGGAGATTCGTATAATCTTTTGGAAACCAACCAATTAATCATGGATTGTTTAACAAATTTAAGATTGGATACAAACTAAGTAGTCACATATAAGCTAGCCATGGGATCATATATCTTTCAAGAAGATTTGACCAGTTCCACATAGGACTCATTCTTGATCCGTATAGCATTAAGCTTGAAGGGAAATGAGGGTTTCCTACCCCGTGCTTTAAGTTCTAGATAAATAGGTGAATGATCGGATCCCCCACCCTCACCTATCCATTTTTGAATAAGAGACATGTCATGCTGGCTTCATTTGGGCTGACTTAGGTTCGATCTATACTGTGCACCAACAAAATCCTCAATCACTGGCCCTTTCGGCAATGACCTGCAAGCAGATCACAGTCTCACCCGAAGTGACTATGGGAGGATGCAAAGCTAGGTTTCTACAGCCTTGAAGGATGTGGAGATGTGGTATTATTATGTTCTTTTATTCTTAACATTCATAATTCACTTTGCCATGTTACATTAATCACTTAAACATATCATATAAAGCCATAAATAATCATTGTACTGAAATAAAGTCCAATTGAAATAAACTAATACACTACAATAGATAGTAAGAAAATATATACATGAAGATACCAATTTTACCGTGGTTCACACCAATGTAGGGCTACATCCACAAGAACTATTGCCTATAATAATAAATCTTGTACAACAAACATTTCTTGGCCTATGCACTAAGCTGCAGGCTGTCAGTGCACTCAACTGCAGATTCAGGTCTCTACGCATTCAGCTGCAGAGCCTCACCTCTGTCCAAAGTATAGATCACAATGATTTGGATAATAAATATGATTCTCTTCTTTATTACTTTATCCTATATATATTATTACATCAGAGGGTTACATCATTATAATACCATGGTCCAAATGCCATGGACTCCCTAAAACAAGCAACTATGGTCCAAAACCATTGGTCCCTTACAAAAACAGTGCGATTTTACAAAAAGGAGGGGCTTCGACCCACCCCAAAGCCCTTATACTGCGCGGTATATTCCAACTGCTCCACTGCACGGTCCACTTCGCACTTTGCTCCACAAAATACAAAGTCTTTTCCAAAATCTAGGCCAAGTTAGGTTGCGCCCAACATGATCACAACCCTCACATGTGACTTGTCCTAAGTCACTCAACCGTTTTGCCTCTGATCTTTGATACAATGTTGTTGTAGGCCTTGTTGAATTGCTATAGAATCTCTATGTCTGGCTTCTCTTCACTACGCACTTTCTGTAACAATGATTCTATCACATGTTCTATAGCCTTCTATACCATCATTGTCTCCCTTTGTCGAAGCTCTTCAATATTCTCATCTACCACTTGGGACAGTTGGAGAGCCTCATCCTGCCATGGATGATTTATCTCTATTAAATCCTGTTCTTCCTTCCTTAGCTCCTCAATATTTTTTCTGAAGGGAATTTCCCTCATTAATATAGGAGAGCTTCTGCGAGATTGGTAAGGTATTCATAGTTGCTCGATTCTCCTCCAGTTGTTGCTGCTTTTGCTGAATGTCTTCCTACAATTTCTACACATTTGGATCTTCATATGGTGAAGTCCAAATTTGTAAACTCTTGTCCAAAGGTTTCCCATAATCTACCACTATTGCGAAGATGCCAACCATTGCAGCCTTTAGGCCAGTCTCCCTCTTCTCTCTTACTTCCCATCAACAAAACCATTTGTTGGCTTGGTTTTTGCTGACCCATGTTCAATCTATATTGTGCACCAAAAAAACCCTCAATCACTGGCCCTTTCGGCAATGGCCTACAAGAAGATCGTAGTCTCACTCGAGGTGATTAGGGTAGGATGTAAAACCAGGTTTCTGCAACCTTGAAGGATGTGGAGATGTGGTATTATTATGTTATTTTATTCTTAACATTCATAAATCATTTCGCCACGTTACATTAATCACTTAAAAATATCATATAAATCCATAAATCATCACTGTGCTAAAATAAAGTGAAACTGTAATTAACTGCTACGCTACAATAGATATTAAGAAAATATACACATGAAGACACCAATTTTACTATGGTTCACCCCAATGTGGGGCTACGTCCACAAGAGCTATTGCTTATAATAGTAATTTTTATACAAAAAATAGTTTTGGCCTGCGCACTAAGCTGTAGGTTGTCTGCACACTCAACTGTAGATCCAGGCCTCTGTGCACTCAGCTGCAGAGCCTCACCTCTCCCCAAAGTACAAATAACCATAATACAACCATAACATTGATCTAGACCATAAATATGTTTCTCTTATTTATTACTTTACCCTATATACTATTACATCGAAGGGTTACATTATTACAATACCATGGACTCCCTATACCAAGCAACTATGGTTCAAAAACATTGATCCCTTACAAAAATAGTGTGCTTTTACAAAAAGGAGGGGATTCAACCCACCTCGAAGCCCTTATAGCACACGGTATATTCCAACGGCTCCACTGCGTGGTCCACTTCGTATTTCGTTGCTTCGCTGCACGGTCCACTTCACATTCCACTCCACAAAATGTAGAGTCTTTGCCAAAATCTAGGCCAAGTTGGGTTGCTCCCAACATGTCATCCACAAGTTGTTTAGAAAGAAGAAAATGATCCAACATTTTGTCTATCACGTCCATAACAATATTTTTGTTCCTCTAGGAAGGTTTAAGTTTTGTAGGTGCAACATCAATCAAATAGTGAGCCTTTAAGTAGTCAGAGAAAAATGATGAATTAGGATATGCATGAGTTCTTGGCCACCAAATTTCAACAGGCTAATGGAGAAATTAAGGTCACTACCTAAAATTAAATTGTTGGCTGATAGAAACAAGGAACCAAGAATAGCCTCCCAAAAATGAATTTTGTCCTATTGGGAGCCATAAACATTGTTGACCGTAAGATATTTGTCCAAATCTACATAGAAAAATGGATACCCCAGATTTGATAACATTCCCCATGGGTTAATCAAATTAACGTACCGAGGATTCCAACGGGTTTCCAACCCACCTAAATGTCCAATAACATCTAGATAGGAGAACTCCCACCCTAGAAACAATATTTTCAAGCAAGCTTATATAATGTTTCCCACCCCAAGAGTGCCTTGAAGGAGAAGCACTGAAACTTGATTAGTGACAACTAATCTGCGTAAAGGCTATTATTTGGATGGGTTGGCCAGGCCCATGCAATTTAGGGAGAGAAGGATGATTCGATATGACTATGATACCAAAATTATCCAAGATCTTTGCTTCGGCTCATGCTAGTAAAATTTCATGAAAGAGCATGTAAAAACCATATGTGAAAACACTTAAAGAAGAATCAACATAAAGGAGACCATAAAGACAATGCACACAAGAGTTTGATAATAAATTTCGTCTAGTGTGGACTACGTCTTTGGGCCTTGTTTCAATAGTGGGGAGGATGCTTGATTCATCTCAGCAAAATAAAAATGAGTACATGGAAAAATACATAATTATACCTCCAATCCTGGGAGTGACTTGAAATTCGAATTCTCAAATCATAATAATCATAGCACCAACATGCCTATCTTGTCATCTTGATACTTTTTACTATGAACATGACCTACTTCTGAAAGGTGAATTTTTGTCTCAAACTTCATGCCCAACAATAAAAGAAGAATGAAAGTTTCTACCATAACCCCTGAGATCCAATGCTCAAATGAAAAATGTGATTGCAATATTGAAATCCTTGCGAATCTCTGAGTAAAATTATTATATGCTCAGCTATATTCCACCACTGTCATCCCTATCCCCACCAAATAATCTTCAAGTTTCCTCAATATATTTTGCATGGAATATTCCCGAGAATATTTTATCTCGAAATAGGTGCTTGCAAGGTTCCACCTGTGTCAAAGTTCTTCCCCTATCATGGGTTGAAATTTGAGTTCCACCGGCACGGATTCACACACTCTATGTTCTGGCCTCCTTCGCTTGCTCGACCCTCCGGGTCGACTAAAATGTTGTGAGTTTAAATGGAATTTGGGTGGTGAACAAAAGTCCATATGTTGGATGGTTTGGCTAGCGCATGTAATATTAAGGTGTTGGGCTCGTGGGGCTCCTGGGTTCCAACCCCGTAGACCCCAAACCATTTTTATTTGTTTTAAGTATATTATATATACACAAAAAATCTTATATATATATATATATATATATATATATATATATATATATATATATATATATATATTAAACAAACACTGTTAATATATCAAACACGTCAAATCACTAATCTTTGAATTCGTCTACCATAACCATCAATGCCAATGATAAGCATGAATTTTAACCGCTGTGATTTAAAATATTCTTATACCACCTCTAGAAGGCCATTCGAATGCTTAGAAGGAGAAGTTGTGGGAATTTCAAACTCCTCCCTAGGTGCATTTTTCTGTGGACCCATGCAAGATATTACAATATTTTACTGAACACGCCTTGTCGTGAAACCCTATCTTGCAGCTTACTACATTATTCCCATGAGCATTGAAATGCTTGTAGAGGAAGGGTATTCCCTCATCATCCAGGCGTTGTGTTGAAGAAAAACCTTTGTGGCTTAGTAACAATTAGCTCCAAAGACCGTCATGAATGTCCAAGATCACAAGAGCCTATGCCACTTTCATCTAATCAACATCAGTAAAATACATATCCATGTGTAAACATTCCCAATCTTCGAGAGGGCTTTTTCTGACTAGAACTGTACCTTTAGGCCCAAAATCTTGATCCATATGGGGCTTTCTCCATCTTCTCCCTTCTTGGTTCGAATAGAGGGGACCAATGATTTGAAATAAGGGGAAAAGAGTAGATGCTCCATTTTTTATCCATGACCCACTTGACCTATTTAGAGGAAGAGAAAAAAATGATAAATCAACCTCTCACAAGCACCTTGATGGTTGGAAGAGGTTTTAACTATCCCCCCAATACCTTAAGAATCCATTCTTTTAATGACTTACCATGGTAGTGTTGTCCTCAAGAACAATCCACAAGAATGAGTTCAGTCATTTGAACTACCTGATGCATCTCAATGTTGTCTCCCAAAACTATGGAAATTTATCCTTTCTTTTCCTTTATAGAGGGATTTTTATGTAACATCCCTGGTGAAAATTCCATGTAATAAAATTTAATAAAGGAAAAATAAGACCATAGGTAAGGGACACGTATTCCAAGCCAAATTTTGGGCAAGACATCCTAGTGTGGATGTTCATTCGGTTTATTATGGCTAAAGTAAATTGGCAAAGCCAATGACAAAGGAATTAAAAAGGCAAAAGGAATTTTTGGCACACTTATTTATGAAAATAAAGGAAAATAGGAGAAAAGGAAGGTGAAAGGTCACAAGTTATATGTGAGGAGGAAAATGAAGGAAAATAATGGAAACTGAAGAAAATAGAGGCCTCATTGATAAAAAGGCTTATGAGGATTAGTGGGCAAGCTAGAGTTTTCTTAGAGAGTTCTAGCTTTGAAGCAAGGAAGAAAAAGAAAGAAAAGGAAGGACAAGGAATGGAAAGAAAAGCAAAGATCAAGCAAGGAAGAGTAGGATCAAGAAACTTAAACAGGAATACTTGCAGGTAACATATTGCATATGTGATTTCCTAGTTGGTTTTGACATGCATGGCTTTGCATGTTGGTGTATGGTTCTCTTGTTTTGGGTGGCATGGTTTTGCTGGGTTATGATAGTGGTTTTCATCCTAATATTGCCTTTTTCAGGATTCCATGGTGTGTTGGGATGTTAATATGGATTTTGAGCTTTGGAATTTCTGGATGGATTTTAGAGTCTAGGGTGAATGTGGTCTCAAGGTTCATTCCCAAAGGCCTAGGAATCCCTTGACCATTTTTGGTGGGATACACGGTAAAGCCTGAGGGAGGTGTCTTGGTTTATGGCCTAGTGATCCAGGATTGGATTGTGGTAAATCCTAAGAGACAGGAAGATGAAAATTTCCTCAAGGATAGTGATGGATTCTAGATGGAATTCCAAGTTTAGTTTGGTTTTGCGATTTTGGTGTGATCATGATATGGTGAGGGTGGAGGTGGTTTAACCTCTGGATTCCCTTGGTTTATTTTGGATTGGTTTATCCATGAAATCCCACATTCATGCTTGGAATATGGCACGGGGGTGATTGGTTGAAAGAAATATTTGGTTCAACCACGTCTACGGTCGGGTGGTATGTGGAAGTCCCGAAGCTGGTCGGATTTTCCTATGTGTAGAAATTCCCACCTGTAGATCACCTAATAATGCAATAGACTAAAGCAAAGTACTTGATCTACTTCTACAACCAATTTAGTGGAAGCTTAATTGAACATGAGAAACATCAATAAGAACACATATAACTGATATGGAGAAATCAATCACACATAACACAGAAGATATAACCAGGGGAAAGCCTCAATCTAAAACCCCAACTCTGTATTATCATACAAGTGGAAATATAGCCAGTGTTACAAAAATAATCAACTCAAAAGCTATCCTTCTCTCTCTGCAATACCTCTGCTACTCATATACAGTCAAAGGCCTCTCTCAAACCTCCTAATCTACCCTCCGAGCCTCCTATTTCTTTGCGCAATTTTGATTGGGGTCCAGTGTAGCCACTTGTGTGAATTGGCCTCTTCACACACTCACTAACCTCTGATCCAACTACGCAATCCTCAAGGAGATAAATCCTTCTCCATGGATGAGTTTCCTTTATAGGAAAAATCTATCCAACTGATAGTACCCTATCCCTCCTTTGATCTCAACTGGGTCTCTGTTTGAACTGACATGCATGAGTTATTCATGAGAGAATATTCAGTTATCTGAAGTGTAGTAGTTATATGCAAGCATGCATTAACTAACTGAACTCACATTAATTTAAACAAACTGTTTAAATCAATCTAACTGGACTTGACTCAGTTAACTGATCCAACTAATTACAACTCAAATTAGAACTCATCCTTATCTCTTTAACTAATGGATAAATTCCTCAATTAATAGAGAAACTGTTGCATGTCCTCACATAGACTTCATGTTTGATTTTTCACAACTAATTAACTCATGGTGAATTAATTAATTTATTTTCAAACAACTGTTAAGTTCAAATTCGAATTTTACTTCCTATTTTAGTCCAGGGACTGACTAAAAATAGGAATCCATCCCGAACTGCTAAAAATAGAATGCTATTTTTAGCACTTCCATTTTTCATTCCCTGTTACTCAGTCTAGCACTGGTACCAAACTGCTATTTATAACATTTCTTGTTGTGATTTTCAACACTCCCTCTCAACAAGAAAGGCTTCAACTCGAACCTGATCTTCTACCTTTTGAATGTTCTGCATGCAACACTTCTACCAAGTGTGGTGGCTCCAGCAACTCTAGAAACAAAAAAACTCCTCACTGACCTCTCTGTTGGGCTAGAAACATACTTTGATGTTGAAGCTCTACTTGCTGCTGACAAGTGCTCCCTCTCTAACCTCTGAGTTGCTGCAACAGTCCATGCATCTCGCACCATTGCACACCTCTCTGTGCCATCCTGCACTGGTGCAACACTCCTTTGCCTCTTGCATTGTTGCAGCCTGCTAGCTCTACACAGTCCCGGGACTCCTACACTATAGCTCTCTCCGCCACTCCATCTGCATCTGTCTCTACCGAATCAGTAAGTCCTGCTACTCCTCATCTGGGATCTTGTAGCAAAGTTGAATCAAAGAGGTTGGGTACCTCAAGGATCCTACCCATCCTCCTTGGGACGATCACTCCACATCGCCCCACCTCCTACCTAGAGGTATGGCTGCATGTGATCCATCTGCCCACCTAGCTTGAAGTTTCCCCCTACTGGAGGTCTTTGCATGAGTAGATGTCTCTACTTGATCTCCTCTCAGCTTCTCTAGTTGTGGTTGCCCCACAACCTCCTGAAGTTGCTTCACCAATTGTGGCTCCTCCACAATCGTCTAAGACTTCTTCTAGTGCTGCATGGCTAGAGGTAATGTACTCTCCCTCTCGACCACCAAGTCTCCATTAGTTTCCTTGCTCCTCAAGGCTTTGCATGCATCTTGAACTTCAAGAGCATACAGGTTCTTGACCCGTGAACCAATCTGCTTGATCTGTCTAGTGATGATGTGTCCAAGGAAAACCTTTCCCTTACTGAATACTACATCATAGCCTCTGTCTTCCAGCATCGCGATCGACACCAAATTTCTCTTAAGTCCTGGTACATACTTGACATCGGTCAAGGTAATGCGAGATCCATTCTCCTTCTGAAAAACAACCATGCCTACACCTGAGACACTATACTTTTCATCATTATTCATCGCTATGAGTATCTAGAGATTTTTCTCCTCCAAAGTACTGAACAAACTCTTGTCGCCAGTCATGTGGAAAGAAGCTCCACTATCAAGAAACCAATCACTTCCCACCATGGATGAAACCATGCATGCAAACAATGTGAAAGCCAACTCTAATTGTGAGGCCAGTGCCTCACCTTCTGATCCTTCCACGGATCCCTTCTTGGATTTCCTCTGTGGACAATTTGTAGAAAAATGGCCCACCTCATGACAACGAAAGCATAGCACTTTTGATTTGTCAAACTTCTTCTCACCATGGGAAGAACTGAATTGGGAATGAGAATCCTTCTCCTTCCCCTTCTTTGCCTTACTCGCTAAGGCGCAATTTTCTTCATCCTTCATGGATGAAGAACCATCTCTAGTGCTTTTTCTTATCTCCTCCTGCATTAGATCTGACCAAAGTTGTTCCCAATTTGGCAGTTTCTCTCTTCCATTAACTGAGTCTTGGTAGCTATGCAAACTATTACAAAGACCGAGGAGTGAAAGACTCACGATGTCATCATCAGCTGTCGCGATCCATACACTTCCAAGCTCATCACTGCATGTGGTGAGCTTGTTAAGATACGTAGAGATCGTGTCGTCCTTTTCACACTTGATCTTCTGAAGCTTGTCTTTCAGTGCCAACTTCCTCTGATCACTGCTATTCTGATATAGATCTTTCAATGTTTTCCACATTGAAAACGATGTCTCCTTCCCCTGGAGGCTCGAGACAATGTGGTCTCGAACTCCCTCTAGGAGGATTCTCCTTGCTCTAGCCACACATTTCTTCCATTTTTCCAGTTGAGTAGCATTAGTCGGCTTGGGGACTTCTTGATCAATGAATTCATTTAAACCGTTATCCTCTAATACTGCTTCCATGTGATCCTTCTAGGCCATATAGTTCAAGCTACCATCAAGGGCATACTCGAGTCTTAAACCACTGAACGCCATAGGTGAATAGAGATGTGATAAGAACTTGATTTCTATATTCAGGAACCAAACTTCGAACTTCTCCTTCTTGTATACTATTATTCACCTTGATCATCTTTGCTCTGATACCATGTAGAAATTCCCACCTATAGATCACCTAATAATGCAATAGACTAAAGCAAAATACTTGATCTACTTCTACAACCAATTTAGGAGAAGCTTAATCGAACATGAAAAACATCAATAAGAACACATATAACTGATATGGAGAAATCAATCACACATAACATAGAAGATATAACAAGGGGAAAGCCTCAGCCTAAAACCCCAACTCTGTATTATCATACAAGTGGAAATATAGCCAGTGTTACAAAAAGAATCAGCTCAAAAGCTATCCTGCTCTCTTTGCAATACCTCTGCTGCTCATAGACAGTCAAAGGCCTCTCTCAAACCTCCTGATCTTCCCTCCAAGCCTCCTATTTCTTTACGCAATTTTGATTGGGGTCCAGTGTAGCCACTTGTGCGAATTGGCCTCTTCACACACTCACTAACCTCTAATCCAACTACGCAATCCTCAAGGAGATAAATCCTTCTCCATGGATGAGTTTCCTTTATAGGAAAAATCTATCCAACTGATAGTACACTGTCCCTCCTTTGATCTCAACTGGGTCTCTGTCTGAACTGACATGCATGAGTTATTCATGAGAGAATATTCAGTTATCTGAAGTGCAACAGTTATATGCAAGCATGCATTAACTAACTGAACTCACATTAATTTAAACAAATTGTTTAAATGAATCTAACTGGACTTGACTCAGTTAACTGAGCCAACTAATTACAACTCAAATTAGAACTCATCCTTATCTCTTTAACTGATGGATAAATTCCTCAATTAATAGAGAAACTGTTGCATGTCCTCACATAGACTTCATGTTTGATTTTTCACAACTAATTAACTCATGGTGAATTAATTGATTTATTTTCAAACAACTGTTAAGTTCAAATTCGAATTTTACTTACTATTTTAGTCCAGGGACTGACTAAAAATAGGAATCCATCCCAAACTGCTAAAAATAGAATGTTATTTTTACACTTCCATTTTTCATTCCCTGTTGCTCAATCTAGCATTGGTACTCAAACTGCTATTTATAGTAGTTCTATTTTTAGCATTTCTTGTTGCCATTTTCAACATTATGTTTAATAAAAGCTAAGTTCTCTTGAATCGACACTTATTTATATGTGGACTTAATGGTTTTTATCTCATTGTTATTTTCATGGTTTAATGTTGGTTATAAGCATGGTTATATGACTGGTTATTGTCGTGGTTATTTCATGTATTTACTTGTAACTGAAAGGATGATGGATGTAACACCAAATAGATGTCATAAGAGTTCAAGGGAGAAGGTGGTGACCCTTCTTGTCAATTCTCGTAAGTTTTTTAAATCATTCATGCTCTGTCTTGTATCCTAGACCTGTAGATTTCATTGGTGCTTTTGACAGAATGTCAGTCCTGGTTGGGGATGGTCAGGCCTAATCCTAGAGTTAGTTTTTGGTTTATTAGTCTTTTCATCATGTGCTTAATGAATTCCGGAAGTTGCAACAAGTACCTGGCAGTGGCTGTAATTCTGGGCTTGAAAAGTGCCTTAAATCCTGTGAACTCTGGCACAGGTTTGCTGGAAATAGTCCCTGGACATAGGCATGCAGGCTTGTGGGAGTGTCCATAGCTCTCTAGACACTGGCATGTTGATAACATGGGACCGTCCATTATTTTAATAGCTTGAAAACTTAGTGAGACCCAGGGGGATAATACTTGTATGGTTGGGATGGCTCCTGGGAGTGTTGTTGCTGATGTAGAAGGTATGTTTGATGGGTTTCCATCGATTCCACTTCCTTAAGGTCACCTAGGAGCATTAGGGGAATTTTGAGGCATAAAATTGGCCTCTTAAGAAAAATATACAACCAAAATAAATTTTATAAGAACCAATAGTTTTATAGACATTTTTGTGCCTTACAGCTATAAGCATGAAATGTCCATAATCTAAGGGATCCAAAGTCCCTAAACATGTTGTTCCTACCCCTAGAGGAACAAGGCTAACAAACCACAACAATTCACAGAAGTTCTCCACCAGAAACTGCTCAAAAACAAGTCAATTCAGGATCAATTCAGAGGATCCACTAGCTATCTGCGCTGAAATGCAGAGATTACACTGGCTAGGTGCACTGCAACGCAGGTAGAAGCACTACCAGGGTGCGCTGAGCAGGAAGTGACAAATGGCAAGTTCATTCAACGAGGTGGAAAGACCCTGGAAGCTTCTAGAATCTTCTCCAATGACACTTGCCTCAATGAATTTGACTAGTGATGAGTAAGAGGCTCTTAGTCTCCAAGTGGAAGCAAGAACTGACAGAGGGAGAGGACACTAGTCAGATCTCAAGCTGACTCATCCTCTCTCCAAACATCTATATATGGATCTCTCCTCCATGAGATCCAGGAGGCTGGAATTTTGTTATTGCAAAGAATTGCTGTTGGTTTGAGATTGGAATCATTGGGTGCTTAATGCTTTGAAGGGAGGTGAAGATAGGAATTTCATTCGCTGGGAGGTAGATGCTGGATTGGAGCCCTCTTGGTTGTATCTCCTCCTGAACCTTGTTATTCATCAATAAAGCTATCTTGGTTTCTCCTATATACTGATGTATCTTTGATGTACGATTGCATTAGTATGTTTAGTTTATTTCTAATCCTGAACTAGTTATGAATATGAATCTATGTCTTTGTGTAGTGTTCTCTTCTTGTGATCTTGCAGGAACCTGTTGAGGCTGGGCGAGCGAGAAGGCAAGTAGCTGGGAACCCTCAAAGAGAAGAGAAACCGGATCGAGGGACAAACAGAAGACACCGGTTAGTCCATCTATCTCTCTTCATTCTTAATTCATAAAGGAAGAATACTAGAATAGCTGTTTCTGTTTGTTGCTAAGGCACTGTCACACCTTAGGTGGATAGGATCGTCCTGCATAGGCATTTTTCCCCACAACAAATTGGTGACTCCGCTGGGGAGATATGTTTAGTCATTTTATTTGTGTTTCTATCATTGTTTGTTTCATAGACTCAACAACAACAATCGAACTGCATCTGCTATTCTCAGATGCAAAGTAGACAGCTGCTGCTTTGATCCAATCACTGGATTTGTTTATGATATGAACAATGGACTCACAAATGATTTGATGATCCTTTGTGATAGATCTTAGTCCTCCTTCAAAGCATCCCTTTGATTGTACCTTGCTTGTTGCTTTGATTTGGCCTGAAACTATAGATTAAATAGCAAACTGTGACCCAGGACCCGGAGAAGAACTCTCGTTTCTGCTTCAGTGCAGACTCTGTGAAGAGGTTATGCATTTCAACGCAGGTCCCGTGAAGGTTACCTGCACTGAATGTCAAAACCTCTATGTTGGGAGTGCGCTGATCCAGTTAGGCCTTGTGCAGCTGGGGTTCTCTGCTCTATTTTGCCTTGTTTTGATCTCTGATTTTTGCACCCTGTAACCAGCATAGGTACTTGTCTGATAACTCCTTTTCTTTGCTTAAATTCCGCCTCCTTTTATACAAAAAGACTGTGAGTGTTTTTATGTGTTTGTGGCGTCATTTACAGTTTTCCTTTGCAAGAGTGAAATAGTCATCCTGTAGCCCTTGATTCAGATCTGTTGATTGTGATCTTAGGAGAGAGTTCATTGGCTGTTTACAGTTGGTTATACATTCATTTTTGCTTTTGGTTTGAGTTTCTCTCTTTTGAGTGTCAAAAAAAGTATTCATTTCGAAAATCGTTAAGTGTTGTAATCTCTTCTACCCTTTATGATTTCGAAAAAGTAAACTTGTTTGTATTTGTCATTTAAAAGCAATTTCAAAGTTGTACAAAAAGCTTTCTTTTTAGGCATCAATATTAAGAAAGCGGAAAACAAACACCTGCATTGTGCATTTGCATCTTGATAGTTTGCATGTTTGATTTAAGAAAAGTGCATTTAGAGTGTGCTGATTGCTCTTTGAGAAAAGATGGTGTCTTTCTTTTCCCTTTGTAGCTAGGATTTTCATTGTTGAAAAAGAGATAAAATTTGCTTATCATCTTTAGACTGCATTTAGGAATTGTATCATACATCTCGTGGTGATCCAAAAAAGCAAACTTCTAAGAAAGATCAACCTAAAATAAATTGAATGAACTTAACAACGCTTTGTAACTTAACGCACAACATAGAGGTCTAGGCTAGAGACGTGTTCCGGCGTCGTAAAGCCTGGTGGCTGTCGATCTCGCTGATGGTGGGTGATTCCTCCTGAGGGACGATAGCGCCAGTACGGATTGTGCTCCCACGTACCGTCGAGTATATATTGGGAGACCCCTATAGGCATAAAACCTTTATCCTTAGGAAGCCGTGTCGGCCGCCCTACTGATCGCAATGCACTGAACACAACATTCAGGAAGATTGACCGCCCATACCTTAAAAAGTATTCTGCGATTTTGCGAAAATTTTGGCACACCCTCTACCTAGAACTCCAGAACAGTTCCTTTTGGCCTTTTTCAGACTCTATAACGGAAAAAGTCCATCCGAGCATTTGTCACTTCGGGCTCGTTAAAACATCGAAGGAGACTAGAGTCATCTTTAGCTTTTTCTCGACTCTTTAAAATTGAAAAAGCAAGTTGTGTCTAAAGCGTCGTTAAAATTTATTTTAAACGGAACAATCACCCCTATTCCCGCATTGATCTTTCAGTTGAGAAAATGGAGCCCTCTAACCAAGGAATTCCCCTTGGTGGAAGCCCTAGTCCCTTCTCCTCTTGGGGAAATGTTGGAGCGCCCCATATGGCCACATTGTCACTTCCAGGACTGACAATTGGCTTGCCGGTCTGGCTCTTCTCAACCAATGTCGTTCAGAACACCACTATTCCTAAACAGTCGAATCAACAGTTAGACCAGACCAGAGTTACCCACCAGCCTTCTACTTCATCTAATTCTTCCTCTCCTCCTTCCTCTTCACTTGACGGAACTGGTAAAACAAAAAACCAAGTTCCTAAGGAGAAGAAGGAAAAGAAGAAGAAAGAGAAGAAGAAGAAGGAGCCAAAAGCGACTGGGGGCAAACAAGTGTCGTCTGACAAAAATCCACACACAGCACTGACTAGGCCTAAATCGCCATGTGCCATATGCAAGGGAGACCACTTCCACAGAGATTGTCCCTGCATCCCTCGGATACTAAGGGACTGGTCTCCCCGTTTGCACAATTCGGTGGCGTCAACCTCTGATAGCCATGTTGACAGCACACCGTCAACTAGTGAAAGTGAAGCCACAGGACAGAGAGGGAAAGCTAGATTTCCCTGCAAACTGTGTGAAGGCGACCATGCCATCCACCGTTGTCCCTTCTTAGACGAGGCTAAAAGAGTTTTGGAAGATCGCCCAGTTTTACCAGCGCGACTTCCTCCTGGATATCAAAAACTCCTGCCAAGTCCTTCACCAGTTGAGAACCCGGCTGGCCCTCTCAGGTGGTCAGCCGAAGCACCTATCATTGAGGATGAACCATTCGAATCCATACCTGACGAAAGTCAAAAGGTCGAGGCGGCAGTTGACCCGGTCTTGCCTTCAGAGGTTCTATCTTCGAATGATACCATCACAGAAGAGAATAAAGACGACACCGTCCAAATTCTCTTCATCAACACAGATTCCAACGAACAAGGGGGCAATTCGCCCATTCCTTTATCGCAGGAAGGAACTTCGTCAGAGTCATACCCGGCCGTATATTCGGTCCCACCACCAAGCAACCTAGTTGTATTCTTCGATTGGAACCAACTAGGCAGACCCCGGTTGCCAGCAAGCATACCATTCAGAATTATCGTTCAAATATACATAATGGTAATGGATGGCACCATCATTGATGAGGGGGAATCTGTGAGTATCCTTTCCTCTATTTCTTGGAAAGCGCTTGGTTCACTGGCGCTTTTGCCTGAAATGAGAAATCTGACGGGCTTTGATAAAGGAACCAGTCGACCTTTAGGGATCCTCCCCAATGTACCTATCACATTGAAAGGGAAGACCGTTCAAATGAACGTGATGGTCATTCAAGGACCCTTGGATTATAACCTACTCCTTGGACGAGACTATATATATTGCATGGGAGCCATCGTCTCCTCACTCTTTAGAGTAATGTGTTTTCCGCACGAAGGAAGAGTGGTCAAGCTCATGGACCAGCTTTCATTTCCCGGATCACACATCGCAAATAGTCATATACCATCCCTAAATGGTCTCTTCACGCAAGAAATGTCTCAACCCACGGTCCGTCCTCCCGATGAGCGCGAGTAATTCGGAGGGATATGACTGGAACCCAGGGGGCATGCGTCCTGGTCTGCTTCGGCAGGAAAACTTTGGGTATAGGGTAGGTTTCTGTGGGAGAATATGACTAGTCTGTACCCCGGCCCATGCTGGAAGGGGGTTATTCTAGAATAAGATTCTTTTGTCAAAGTTATGTGAGTTGACAGACAGAGTCTCTCACCTTTGTCTATTTCGGTAGACATTGCCGAAGAAGTGTTTTGTTTGAAAGATTAATAGAACAATCTTTGGGTAACCTGAAAGAGGTAGGCCTTTCCTGGTAAAACAAATGTTTTATCTGCAAATTGAGGGGTAACCTTGAAATCGTACTTTATGCCTGGGGGCATGCAAACCTTTTGGAGTGCAAGCAAGGGGCGACTATTTATTTTTTAAATTTTTAGTTCCTCCCTTTAAACCTGTAGGTCTAACCCTTTAAACTCGTAGGATTAGTCGTTTCCGAACTTGCATAACCAAAGGATGCGGGGCATAGCTTTGGTAAGGCGCAAGCTCCATAAAAAATGGCATCTTACATGAGACATTATTATCATATGACTGGATTAATCGAGCAGTTTTAGCACACAGTTCATGCTCGTTAAAAAATAAACGCAAGATTCGAGCAGTTTTAGCACACAGTTCATGCTCGTTAGAAAATAAATGCAAGATTCGAGCAGTTTTAGCACATAGTTCATGCTAATTAAAAAATAAACATAAGATTGAGCAGTGTTTTTCCGCGTTTAAGCTCGTTAAAAAATGAACTATCTTCCGGTAAATAACCGCTGTGAATGTAACATTATCAGCCATTAAAGCCTTGGTCGTGTTTGCACCGTCACCTCCACTTTTCCATTGGCCGATCATTCACCTCCATATGATTGTTTACCCATTTTGAGGAACAGCTGCGAAGAGTGATTTCACTAGCCATCCTTGTGACACTGCCGTGATTGGAAAATTCCAACCCGTACCTGGAATCATCTGCTAACCCGTTTTATCACTCGTTCCTCAAAAGATGAGTCTTCTTTAAGCTCTTTTCATATGACTCGTAAAATATGAAAAGATTGCCGAGTTTTGGCCTTCCAGCTCGTTAAAGTGACCAGAAGTGCTATCCCTCCTCTAGATTTTAATCTTTTTGGACCTGAGGGATTATTGCACAAAAAGATCGAGCGCTTGTTTTGTTGGGCTCGTTAAAACTATCGAAAACTCATCCCTTCTCTATTGTTTTATACTTTTTCGGACTTAAGGGATTAGATGAAAAAAAAGGACTTTCGGAGTTGACTTTACGTACCTTTTCAGACTCTCTAAAAATGAAAAGGACCAAGTTATCTTTGTCGTTAGACTCGTTAAAAGCATTAAATAGCGACAAACTTGTCTTTAGACGAGAACGAGTTTCACTATCGCTAGGCTCGTTAAAACATAGCGATGGGCTTGCCCGAAGGGCAAGTTATAGAACAAGCATATGTTATCCTCCTCAAGCTTGACAAAAATAAAGAGGTACTGGTCAGCAATGACTGGGAAAAAATTGGGAGAAACTCAAGAAAACTTTGATGGTAGCAAGTCGCTCTTGAACATGACACTTTTCCTCTGTACCACAGTCGGGTTGGGTTGTTTCATTCACCGGTCACATCACCATGGTCTCACCATACCATCCATATTTGGGGTAATGCTACCGATCCATCGCATAAGTGTTGCCATATGTTCAAGAGAATTCGTTCAGAGAAGTCAACCGTGTCCCATCCACTGCCATACATTATCCTCCATCCTTTCATGACCGCCACCCTGAATCATATGTCATCAGATCGTTTTCACCTCCATCAAAATCATTTGCTCCATTCCGTGTCACTGATGTGGGATACATTAAGGCCCTCCTTTGACGAATCGCTTCTTGTCGACATTAGCTCATTATCCAAGAAGTTGATCTAGGAACAACCCCTTCAGTACTTTGAAGCTTGCATGCCTCAATGGCAAGTTTCTCACTTCCGGCGACAGGTATACATCAATGACCTTCGACCGAAAGATTTTGCGTGGTGTTCGACGCCAAGTCCTTTATTCACACCACGTGAATTGTACTGCAGTACCTTGAGGGTCATTATCATTATCGGTGATTCCTCTCGTGCTTGTTAACGGTTTACCTCATTGGCCGGTAATCAAGCGATGTCTTTCCATGTTCGACTTCAGAACATTTCTCACATGGATCGACTTGTACTTAGAGCGAAGATCGGACGAGATTGAAGACCCCAGATCTAGTTTCATCCATCCGGGCTGCGATATATATTCAGAAAAAATAAAGACATTGACATGTACAACATTGCAGCAGATAATCATCCTACCAAAAGGATGATGATTTCGTCAAAATCATCAGTCTACCATCAGACGATTGTCTGTTCTATGTACAGAAAAATGAATTTATAAAGCTGAGCATGGGAATGCCCGCCTCAGCTAGATCATGAAAGCAGTATGAAAATAATGTATTGTATTGTATTGTATTACAGGTCTCCTCCCAGCATTGAAAGAACTTCGGATCCTCCTAATAAAGCATTTCACCCGATAAACGGCCTCATACTTTAG
This sequence comes from Pinus tabuliformis, assembly GCA_031772625.1. Taxonomy (NCBI): domain Eukaryota; kingdom Viridiplantae; phylum Streptophyta; class Pinopsida; order Pinales; family Pinaceae; genus Pinus; species Pinus tabuliformis. Next base: position 305,701,103 of record CM062816.1, on the reverse strand, counting down.
GGGGCAACTGTTATAGACATTTTTGTGCCTTACAGCTATAAGCATGAAATGTCCATAATCTAAGGGATCCAAAGTCCTTGAACATGTTGTTCCTACCCCTAGAGGAACAAGGCTAACAAACCACAGCAATTCACAGAAGTTCTCCACAAGAAACTACTCAAAAACAAGTCAATTCAGAATCAATTCAGAGGCTCCACTAGCTGTCTGCGCTGAAATGCAGAGATTACACTGGCTAGGTGCACTGCAACGCAGGTAGAAGCACTACCAGGGTGCGCTGAGCAGGAAGTGACAAATGGCAAGTTCATTCAACGAGGTGGAAAGACCCTGGAAGCTTCTAGAATCTTCTCCAATGACACTTGCCTCAATGAATTTGACTAGTGATGAGTAAGAGGCTCTTAGTCTCCAAGTGGAAGCAAGAACTGACAGAGGGAGAGGACACTAGTCAGATCTCAAGCTGACTCATCCTCTCTCCAAACATCTATATATGGATCTCTCCTCCATGAGATCCAGGAGGCTGGAATTTTGTTATTGCAAAGAATTGCTGTTGGTTTGAGATTGGAATCATTGGGTGCTTAATGCTTTGAAGGGTGGTGAAGATAGGAATTTCATTCGCTGGGAGGTAGATGCTGGATTGGAGCCCTCTTGGTTGTATCTCCTCCTGAACCTTGTTATTCATCAATAAAGCTATCTTGGTTTCTCCTATATACTGATGTATCTTTGATGTACGATTGCATTAGTATGTTTAGTTTATTTCTAATCCTGAACTAGTTATGAATATGAATCTATGTCTTTGTGTAGTGTTCTCTTCTTGTGATCTTGCAGGAACCTGTTGAAGCTAGGTGAGCGAGAAGGCAAGTAGCTGGGAACCCTCAAAGAGAAGAGAAACCGGATCGAGGGACAAACGGAAGACACCGGTTAGTCCATCTATCTCTCTTCATTCTTAATTCATAAAGGAAGAATACTAGAATAGTTGTTTCTGTTTATTGCTAAGGCACTGTCACACCTTAGGTGGATAGGATCGTCCTGCATAGGCATTTTTCCCCACAACAAATAGGATTCAAGATGATGATGTCAACCATGGGGGATGATTCACCATTTTTGGAGTAAAAGTGTAAAAATATTAAAAAATAATAAAATAATAAGACTATTTTTTCAACTTGTATTTTCAACTTATCCCCCTAATTTTTTACTCAAATATCAAATGGGAGTACTCGTTGGATGCAAAATTTAATTCCTCATCCAAGGAGTACCCATGTTGCATACTTTCGATGGACCCTACTACATGAAAAATGAGAAATACATGAAAAATGTGATTGCAATCACATTTTTCATGTAGTAGGATTGTTAACGGGAAAAGTGTCTACTCAGAACGACCCTATCCCACTAAGGTGTGACAGTGACCTTAGAAACAAACAGGGAAAACTACTTTTGTATTCTTCTTTATGAACTATAAACGAAGAGGAATAGGATGAACCAACCTGTGTCTTGCGCTAGTCCTTTGATCCAATCTCTCTCCTCTTTGACAGCTTCCAACTACCTGCTCCCTTACTTGCCCAGCTTCACCAAGTTCCTGTAAGATCACAGAAGAAGAAAACTACACAAAGACATGGATTTATATTCATAAATAGCTTAGGATCATATTTAAGCTAAACATACAAATGTAACAAACATCAATGATACACAAGCATGTAGGAGAAACTCAAATAGTTTTTATTGATATAACAAGAAGGGCCAGGAGGAGTTACAACCGATGATTCCTGATCCATCATCAACCTCCCAGCGTAGAAGTCCCCTCTTCACCTCCAACAAAGCATAAATCACCCAATACTCTGATATCTATCTCAAAACCAACAACAATTCTCTGCAATATACAAAATTCCATCCTCTGGATCTCTGGGATGAGGGATCCATATATAGATGTATGCAAAGTGGATGAGTCAGCTTATGATTTGACTAGTGGCCTCTCTCTGTCAGTTCTTATTTCCACTTGGAGACTGAGAGCCTCTTACTCATCCTTGGTCGAACTCAGTGAGGCAAGTGTCATTGGGGAAGATTCTGGAAGCTTCCATTGTATGTCCACCTCGCAGAATGACACTGCCATTTGTCATTTCCCGCTCAACGCACCCTGGTAGTGCATTTAGGTGCGTTGCAACGCACCTAGCTAGTGTACTTAGGTGCTATGCAACACAGCTAGCTAGTGGAGCAGCTGAAATGATCCTGATTTGACTGATTCTGAGCAGTTTCTGGTGGAGAACTTCTGGGAGAAGCTGTAATTTGTTGACCTTGTTCCTTTAGGGGTTGGAACAACAATTTTAGGGACTTAGGATCCCTTGGTTTATGGACATTTCATGCTTAGAGCTGTAAGGCACAAAAATGTCTATAACAGTTGCCCCCTAAAGTATGATGCCGTTTATCGGGTGAAATGCTTTATTAGGAGGATCCGAAGTTCTTTCAATGTTGGGAGGAGACCTGTAATAAGATACAATACAATACATTATATTCATACTGTTTTCATGATCTAGCTGAGGCGGGCATTCCCATGCTCAGCTTTATAAATTCATTTTCATGTACATAGGACAGACAATCGTCTGATGGTAGACTGATGATTCTGATAGAGCCATCATCCTTTTGGTAGGATGATTATCTGTGCTACAGTGCTGTACATTTCAATGTCTTTATTTTCCTGAATATATATCGCAGCCCAGATGGATGAAACTAGATCCGGGGTCTTCAATCTCGTCCGATCTTCACTCGAAGTACAAGTCGATCCATGTGAGAAATGTTTTGAAGTCGAACATGGAAAGACATCGCTTGATTACTAGTCAATGATGTAAACTGTTAACAAGCATGAGAGGAATCACCGATAATGATGATGACCCTCAAGGTACTGCAGTACAATTCACGTGGTGCGAATAAAGGACTTGGTGTCGAACAGCACACAAAATCTTTCGGTCGAAGGTCATTGATGTATACCTGTTGCCGGAAGTGAGAAACTTGCGATTGAGGCATGCAAGCTTCAAAGTACTGAATGGGGTGTTCCTATATCAACTTCTTGGATAATGAGCTGACGTAAACAAGAAGCGATCCGTCAAAGGAGGGCCTTAATGAATCCCACATCAATGACATGGAACGGAGTAAATGATTTTGATGGAGGTGAAAACGATCTGATGATATATGGTTCAGGATGGCGGTCATGAAAGAATGAAGTATAATGTATGGTAGTGGATGGGACACGGGTGACTTCTCTGGATGACTTCTCTTGAACATGTCGGTGACACTTATGTGATAGATTGGTAGCATTTACCCCAGATGTTGATGATATGGCGTGACCACGGTGATGTGACCGGTGAATGAAACAACCCAACCCGACTCAGGCACGGAGTGGAAGTGTCATGTTCAAGAGCGACTTGCTACCAATAAAGACTCTTTGAGTTTTCTTCCCAATTTTTCCCCAGTCATTGCTGACCAGTACCTCTTTATTTTTGTCAAGCTTGAGGAGGATAACATATGCTTGTTCTATAATTTTCCCTTCGGGCAAACCCATCGCTATGTTTTAATGAGCCTAGCGATAATGAAACTCGTTCTCGTCTAAAGACAAGTTTGTCGCTATTAATCTTTTTAACGAGTTTAACGACAAAGATAACTCGGTCCTTTTCATTTTTAGAGAGTCTAAAAAGGTACATAAAGGTAACTCCAAAATTCCTTTTTCGTCATCTAATGCCTTAAGTCCGAAAAAGTATAAAACAATACAGAAGGGATGAATTTTCGATATTTTTTACGAGCCGAACAAAACAAGCGCTCGATCTTTTTGTGCAATAATCCCTCAGGTCCAAAAAAGATTAAAATCTAGAGGAGGGATAGCACTTCCGGTCGCTTTAACGAGCTGGAAGGCCAAAACTCGGCAATCTTTTCATATTTTACGAGTCAGTTGAAAAGAGCTTAAAGAAGACTCATCTTTTGAGGAACGAGTGATAAAATGGGTAGCAGCTGATTCTAGGTAAGGTTTGGAATTTTCCAATCACGGCAGTGTCACAAGGATGGCTAGTGAAATCACTCTTCGCAGCTGTTCCTCAAAATGGGTAAACAATCAAATGGAGGTGAATGATCGGCCAATGAAAAAGTGGAGGTGACAGTGCAAACACGACCAAGGCTTTAATGGCTGAAATGTTACATTCACGGTGGTTATTTACCGGGGAATAGTTCATTTTTTAACGAGCTTAAACGTGGGTGTGAAACATTTGCTCAGATCTTATGTTTATTTTTTAACGAGCTTGAACTATGTGCTAAAAATGCTCGATTAATCCAGTCATATGATAAGAATGTCTCATATAAAATTGGAAATTTTTAGAGTTTTGCCCCACATCCTTTCTTTATGCAAGTTAGGTGACGACTAATCCTATGAGTTTAAAGGGTTAGAGGTCCTAAAAATTTAAAAAATAAATAGTCGCCCCTTGCTTGCACTCCAAAAGGTTTGCATGCCCCCAAGTATAAAATAGAGTTTCGAGGTCTCCCTCTATTCGAACTGACAAAACATTCGTTTTATCAGGAAGGGTCACCCTTTATTCGAGCTGACAAAACATTCGTTTTATCAGGAAGGGTACTACCTCTTACAGGTTACCCAAAGATTGTCTTATTTACGGCGTAAACAAAACACTTCTTCGGCGATGTCTACCGAGATAAACAAAGGTGAACGGATGATATAGTGAGACCATCCCTGACATAACTTTGACAAGAGAATCTTATTCTAGAATAACCCCTTTTCCACCGACGGACGGGGTACAGACTAGTCATATTCTCCCGCAGAAACCTACCCTATACCCGAAGTTTTCCTGCCGAAGTAGACTAGGACGCATGCCCCCTGGGTTTCAGTCATATCCCTTCGAATTACTCGTGCTCATCGGGAGGAAGGACTGGGGATTGAGACATTTCTTGCGTGAAGAGACCATTTAGGGATGGTATATGACTATTTTCTATGCGTGATCCGGGAAATGAAAGCTGGTCCACGAGCTTGACCACTCTTCCTTCGTGCGGAAAACACATTACTCTAAACAGTGAGGAGACGATGGCTCCCATGCAATAAATATAGTCTCGTCCAAGGAGTAGATTATAATCCAAGGGTCCTTGAACTACCATTACGTTCATTTGAACTGTCTTCCTTCTCAATGTTATGGGCACATCGGGAAGGATCCCTAAAGGTCGACTGGTTCCTTTATCAAAGCCTGTCAAATTTCTCATCTCAGGCAACAACGATGGCGAACCAAGTGCTTTCTAAGAAATAGAGGAAAGGATACTCACAGAAGCCCCCTCATCTATGATGGTACCAACCATGACCATTCTATATATTTGAACGATAATTCGGAATGGTACACTTGCTGGTAAACGGGGTCTGCCTAGTTGGTTCCAGTCGAAGGAGACAACTAGGTTGCTTGGAGGTGGGACCGAGTAGACGGCCGTGTATGGCTCTGACGAACTTCCCTCCTGCGGTAAGGGAATGGGTAGATTGCCCCCATGTTCGTCGGAGTCTGTGTTGATGAAGAGAATTTGGACGGTGTCATCCTTGTTCTCTTCAGTGACTGTATCATCCGAAGATAAAACCTCTGAAGGCAAGACCAGGTCAACTGCCGCCTCGACCTTTTGACTTTCGTCTGGTATGGATTCAGATGGTTTATCTTCAATGATAGGCGCTTCAGCCGACCACTTGAGCGGGCCAGCTGGATTCTCAACTAGCGACGGACTCGGCAAGAGTTTTTTATATCCAGGAGGAAGTCGTAACGGTGAAACCAGACGATCATCCAAAACTCTTTTCGCTTCGTCTAAGAAGGGACAACGGTGGACGACATGATTGCCTTCGCACAGTTTACAAGGAAATCTAGCTTTCCCTTTTTGTCCTGGGGCTTCACTTTCGCTAGTTGACGGTGTGCTTTCAACATGATCATCAAAGGTTGATGACACCGGATTGTGCAAACGAGGAGACCAGTCCCTTAGTATCCAAGGGATGCAAGGACAATCTCTGTGAAAGTGGCCTCCTTTGCAAATGACACATGGCGATTTAGGCCTGGTCGGTGCAGTGTGTGGATTTTTGTTAGATGAAACTCGTTTTCCCCCATTTGCCTTTGGCTCCTTCTTCTTCTTCTCTTTCTTCGTCTTCTCCTTCTTCTCCTTAGGAACTTGACTTTTGGCTTTGCCAGCCCCATCAAGCAAAGAGGAAGGAGGAGAGGAAGAATTAGAGGAAGTAGAAGGTTGGTGGGCAACTATGGACTCATCTAATTGCTGATTCGATTGTTCAGGAATGGTGGTGTTCTGAACGACATTGGTTGAGAAGAGCCAGACTGGCAAGCCAATTGTCAGTCTTGGAAGCGACAATGTGGCCATATGGGGTGCACCAACATCTCCCCAAGAGGAGAAGGGACTAGGATTTCGACCAAGGGGAATTCCTTGGTTGGTAGACTCCATTTTCTCAACCTAAGATCAACGTAGGAAAGGGGTAATCAATATTCCATTTAAAATAAATTTTTAGACGCTTTGACACAACTTGTTTTTTCAATTTTAAAGAGTCGAGAAAAAACAAAAGATGACTCTAGTCTCCTTCGATTTTTAATGAGCCTGAAGTGACAAGTGCTCAAATGGACCTTTTCCATTAAGGAGTCTGAAAAGGAACGAAAGGGACTGCTCTGGAGATCTAGGTAGAGGGAGAACCAAACCAATCGCAAAACTGTAGAATACTTTTTACGGTACGGCAGTCAATCTTCCCAAATGCTGTGTTCGGTGCATTGCGATCAGTAGGGCGGCTGACACGGCTTCCTATGGATAAAAGGTTTTAAGCCTATAGGGGTCTCCCAATATATACTCGACGGGACGTGGGAGCACAAGTCCGTACTGGCACTTATCGTCTCAAAGTGGAGGAATCACCCAACCATCAGTGAGGACAACAGTTACCAGGTTTTACGACGCCGGAATACGTCTCTAGCCTAGACCTCTAAATGTTGTGCGTTAAGTTCCAAAGCGTTGTTAGATTCATTCAATTTATTTTAAGTTGATCTTTCTTATGAAGTTTGCCTTTTGGGTTCACCACGAGATGTAGATGTAATTCCTAAAATGCAATCTAAAGATGATAAGCAAACTTTTATCTCTTTTCAGCAATGAAAATCCTAGCTACAAAGGGGAAAAGAAAGACACAATCTTTTCTCAAAGAGCAAAGAGCACACTGTAAATGCACTTTTCCTAAATCAAGCCAAACAAACTATCAATATGCAAATGCACATGTGCATGTATTTGTTTTTCACTTTCTTAATATTGATGCCTAAAAAGAAAGTTGATGTACAAATCTGAATTTGCTTTCAAGTGACAAACACAAACAAGCTTCTTTTCGAAATCAAAAGGTAGAGATGATTACGACACTTTATGATTTTGAAATAAATACTCGTTTCGACACCAGAAAGTCACAAATTCAAACCAAAGGCAAAAGTAAAAGCATAATCGACTGTCAACAGCAAATAAACTTTCCCCTATGATCAAAATCGACACTTACGACAGATCTAAATCAAAGGACGACAGTATGACTATTCTACTTTTTCAATGGAAAACTGTAAATGATGTAACAAACACACAAAAACATCTACAATATTTTTGTACAAAGGAGGTGGAATTAAGGCAAAGAAAAGGAGTTTTTAAACAGACACATACACTGATCACAGGCTACAAAAATCAGAGACAAAACTGAAGAAAATGAAGCAAAGAACCTCAGCTGCACAAGGCTAGGCTGATCAGCACACCTGTTACACAGAGAAACTGGATTGCAACGCAGGTAGCCCTCTCGGGAACTGCGTTGAAATGCAAAATCTCTTCACAAAGCCTGCGCTGGGGTAGAAACGAGAATTCTATCCGGGTCACGGTTTGTAGTTTAATCTATGGTTTTTGGCCGAGTAAAAGCAATTAGTAATGCACAATCAGAGGGTAGATTTAAAGGAGGTCTAAGAGCTATCACAAAGGGCAATCAGATCATTTGTGAATTAGTTGTTCAAATCATAAACAGATCCAGTGAATGGATTGAAGTAGCAGATGTCTACTTTGCATTTGTTAATGGAAAATGCAGTTCGATTGCTACTTCTATGTTTATGAAACAAACAACAAGAGAAACACAAACAAACTAACTAGACACGATCCCCAGCGGAGTCGCCATTTTGTTAACGGGAAAAGTGTCTACTCAGAACGACCCTATCCCACTAAGGTGTGACAGTGACCTTAGAAACAAACAGGAAAAACTACTTTCGTATTCTTCTTTATGAACTATAAACGAAGAGGAATAGGATGAACCAACCTGTGTCTTGCGCTAGTCCTTTGATCCAATCTCTCTCCTCTTTGACAGCTTCCAGCTACCTGCTCCCTTACTTGCCCAACTTCACCAAGTTCCTGTAAGATCACAGAAGAAGAAAACTACACAAAGACATGGATTTATATTCATAAATAGCTTAGGATCAAATTTAAGCTAAACATACAAATGTAACAAACATCAATGATACACAAGCATGTAGGAGAAACTCAAATAGTTTTTATTGATATAACAAGAAGGTCCAGGAGGAGTTACAACCGATGATTCCTGATCCAGCATCAACCTCCCAGCGTAGAAGTCCCCTCTTCACCTCCAACAAAGCATAAATCACCCAATACTCTGATATCTATCTCAAAACCAACAACAATTCTCTGCAATGTACAAAATTCCAGCCTCTGGATCTCTGGGATGAGGGATCCATATATAGATGTATGCAAAGTGGATGATTCAGCTTATGATTTGACTAGTGGCCTCTCTCTGTCAGTTCTTGTTTCCACTTGGAGACTGAGAGCCTCTTACTCATCCTTGGTCGTACTCAGTGAGGCAAGTGTCATTGGGGAAGATTCTGGAAGCTTCCATTGTCTGTCCACCTCGCGGAATGACACTGCCATTTGTCATTTCCCGCTCAACGCACCCTGGTAGTGCATTTAGGTGCGTTGCAACGCACCTAGCTAGTGTACTTGGGTGCTATGCAACGCAGCTAGCTAGTGGAGCAGCTGAAATGATCCTGATTTGACTGATTCTGAGCAGTTTCTGGTGGAGAACTTCTGGGAGAAGCTGTAATTTGTTGACCTTGTTCCTTTAGGGGTTGGAACAACACTTTTAGGGACTTAGGATCCCTTGGTTTATGGAAATTTCATGCTTAGAGCTGCAAGGCACAAAAATGTCTATAACAAGGATCCATCAAAAGTATGCAACATGGGTACTTATTGGATGAGGAATAAAATTATGCATCCAACGAGTGTTTTTGCTTGAAATTTGAGTAAACTGATAGTGAGATAAGTTGAAAACACGAGTTGAAAAAATAGTTTTTTATTTTTCCATCTAAAATTTGATGATGTAATCTAATCTTATTTTATTAGTTCCACTATTATTTTATAATTTCCTTAGGAGGCCCATTTTAGACCTAAAAATTTCCCTAATGGTTGAATCATATCATAGTAGCCTCTCGCCACATGTTTACCCCAGTTGGCCGGTTATTTGGGTAGATATGGGAGGAGGGTGTTATAGAGTGGTATCAAAGAGGGTTGTGCTCTCTTTGGGTCATATATGATACCATAGAGTGGTATCAGAGCATGGTTCACCCCTCGTACTAGATGGGTTGTGTGTTGGTCATGCATTTATGTCAGTTTCATATGTGTTCCTTATGCTTGTAGCCCATGTGCTTATTGCATTTGAATGGTGTTGATCATGGTAATAGTGATGTCACCATGTGAAGGTTGATGGCGTTGTTGTGGGATGTGTCATCATGAGTGTATGGTTGTATATGCATTTTTTATGCATGTCGGTGTCTATATGTTGTTATGCATGAATTTTCATGGTTATGGTTATGCATGTATAGTAGGTTGGACATGCATTATGAGGTCATTGTACGCAATTAGGTCATCATGATGTTTTTGGTAAGTTATGATGCTAATGTGTTGGCTGAGATAAAGCAGGAGATGTAGATCATCAAAGTGAATTTGTAGCATTGGACCTCGAGGCAACAACATGTCATCATATAGGTATTGTATTTTTGGCATGCAGGTATGTTAGTTAATTGATTGTTCTATGCATTAGGGTTATATACATTAGGTTTATGTACATGTCTATTGATATTATGGTTACATACATGATAGATGCTAGTTGATTAGTGTAGTCATATGCACATGTGTCAGATAGTCATGAGTTGTAGTAACCTGTGGTTGTATGCATTTCTCTTGTTGTTTTATGTTAGATAACTTGATGATTATGTTATATATCATTGATGGATGTGTTATATGTTAACTTGTAGTTAGATCGATGATTATGTTATATGTTATTGATGAGTACGCTATAGGTTAACTCGTTGTTGTTATATGATAGCTTGATGATTAGGTTACATGTTCTTGATGAGCATGATATATAGCTTGTTGTTTTTATATGCTAGTAACTTGATGATTAGGGTTATTGCATTTAAGATCTTGATGTTATATGTATTGTGTTAACCTATATTGGCCTATGCAGATGGTTATGGTTATGATACTGAGGTATGAGTCGACATATTTGTGATATGGTGTTGTACTAATCTAGATTGACTGTGCATATGAGATTGTTAGGCATGAATGAAATGTTTTTATGAACTTATGATGTGGGCATGTTAGCTAGTGACTATTATGGATATCATGACCTTATTTATGTTTGAGTTGATATGTTGTGAAATTATATCGTGCTAACTAGATTGATTGTGCAGACAAAATAGTTTCCTATGAGACACAATAAGGTATGAATTTGCTTATGTCATATACTTGGTGATTCATTGTTTGATTATGTCATCTATTATGTCATCTAGTTGATTTATTTAAAATGGTATGTTTGCAAGTTGGTTGAATGTTTGATGAATTGCATAATACGAGTATGTGTTTAAATGATCTTGTTTTAAGATGATTGTACTAACACATATGTGTTGAGAGAATTGATATGTACTTGAGTGTAAGTAGGTGATAGTTGTAGCATTATGTATTATGAATGATGAATGTGAGTTGATTGTTGAGTATGACATGGTTTTTAGACTTGGTAAAGGTTGATTTCAAATGGGTAGATATGATTGTCTAGATATTTGGAATATGTGTTTGACATGTGTAAACAATGCAGGAAACGTGCTTGGTATTAGCATGACAAGGTAATAGTTGATGTGTTTATATAACTAACAATTGAGTGATGTGATAGTGCATAGTAACACTCAATTGTAGCAAGGTAAATGGTAAAGGAAAAGGTCAAAGAAAAGAATTGGGCAAGAATTATTTTGGCTATGTTTGGAAACCCTAATTCCAAATGAATAAGTGCTTTGCATACAGGAAGTCTTCTTAACCTTAATCTTGTTTGACATTGTGTGGATATGTGCTAAATTCATGAACTTGTATTTGACAAGTATATTAGTTAGTATCTAGTTATAGGTGGATCTGTTAAGGGAATTAGATCCCCTTGAGAGATGGAGTGGATGTGTTCATTTGCAAGCAATATGATTGGAACAACAAGATAAGGTAACTGGTGAATTTTTGTGTTTATTTATGCACTGATAATTATGTGTTTATGGCAATATGATGCAAGGGATTTCATGGAAAATAATGGAGATTGCCATGAAGTCATGAAAAAGGCTTAGCTGGGATTTCCCTTGGAGGCTTTTGGAACCATGGGGATTGAGTCATGGTGTCTATTGTTAATCTTGTGCTTTTGGTATTTTGGTGATTTGTTGTGCTTGATTGCGGTTCTGCTTGCATCTTGTGCATGGCCATACCACTTTGTTTGTGGTGTCATATTGTTATTGGTTTTATTTTGCTTGATTTTGGTATTGCATTTTGTGTTTTGAGAGTCTTGGGAATTGGTTGGGAAAAGAGGAAAGTTAATGGAGCTTGGGGAGACCTAGATGAAGCTCGATGCATGTATAAGGGTAGTGGAAGGTAGGAGTATGACATCCAGTTGGACTGGTTGGGTCCATTGGTGTAAATGGACAATGGAAGGACAATCATGGGAAAGGTAATAAAGAAAGGTGATGTGAATGGATTTGAGGCGTCATATGCCTTGGCAATGTTGGGAATTGTTGTTCTCGATGTTGCACATGTGTTGCACGCATAAAGGGAGTTATCTTAACCCTGGACTCATGCTATCTGGTAATTATGTTATGATCATGATTAAGTTGATGTTTATATATGTATACATGTATGTAGTATGTATGTAATGCCCGATAGGGTCATCATGGATCATGATTGTTTTCTGCTAATGTTTATGTATATGTATCCATGTATCTATGTACTATGTCACTGTCTGACAAGGTTGTTAGGGATCCTTCTTGTGGAGGAATGATTGCTTATGCAGGTGAATGACATGACGAGGTTCCTGGTCTTATGGGAATCAAGTGGGAGGAGTGGTCATGAAAAATATATGAGGTCAGTATCATGTGGATATGAATTGATATTGTATGATTGTATTATACCTATGTTTATGTTATCATAGGCAACTCTCAGGGGTACATTAATTGAATGAAAACAGTGAGATATGAGGCATGCTAGGATAAGCATGAATGACAGAGAGACACTGGAAGCAAGGTTGCTTAGTAGAGACAATGTGGTTTTGGATGGGTGGTACAACTATTGTGCCTATGCTGTATATGTTGTACATGTTGCATCTATGATGTTGTGTGCATAAAATGCTGTATATATAGTGTGTGTACATGTTGTTTATGAAATGTTATGTACAAGGTGGTATAGATAATGTTTTGCAAATGTTTCATATGCAGTGTTGGGTATATATGGTTCTATGTACATGTTAGATATGTGGTGATGTGTACATATTGCATTGTGCACATTATGGATATGTGGTGTTGTGTGGATATGGTGTTGTGCACATGTTGGATATGAAGTGTTGTGTACATAGGGTGCTATGTGCATGTTGTATATGCAGTGCTACGTACATATGGTGTCATGTGCATTTTGTACAAGTGGTTTTGTGTGCATGATTGTACAAGTGGTGTTGTGGGCATGTGGTGCCATGTACATGTTGTACATATGGTGTTGTGTACATGTCGTGCATATGGTGTTGTGTAGATGTCATGCATGTGGTGTTGTGTACATGTGGTTTCATGTACATTTCATGCATGTGGCATTGTGTACGTATGGAATTATGTACACGTTGTACAGGTGGTATGATGTACATGTGGCATTGTGTACATGTTGTGCAAGTAGTGTTGTGTACATGTGATGTGGTGTACACATTGTGCAGGTGGTGTTGTGTCTAGGTGGTACTATATACATGTTGTACATGTGGTATTGGTGTACATGTGGTATTATGTGCATGTCGTACATGTTGTGTTGTGTACATGCGGTACTATGTATTTTCATTGTGTATTTGTGGTATCGTGACATGTGTACTCGTTGTGTTATACTCTATGTACGTCATGTGTAGGTACATGCATTCTGTGGTGTTGTACATCGGGTATATATGTATAGTCTTTTTTTGTACGCCAGGTGTAGGTACATGTATTGTGTGGTGGTGTACACCAAATGTAGGCGTATGTATTGTGTTACGTTGTACACTGGGTGTAGGTGTATGTGTTATATGTGAGGTGTAGATGCATGTATTGCATGGTGTTGTACATTGTGTGTGTGTATGTGTGTGATGCACATGGTTGAGGAGAAGGCATTGGGTGTTTGTCGGGTGTGGCAACCAATTCGGAGTGCATACAAAATAAGGAAAAAGGTAGAAGCTAAGGATTGATTAAAGGATAAATATCGGTATTTTATTTCAGTTTTATTGTGCATGTGATTTATGAGTATGGTATATGATGATTACATGTGATCTATGATTCTAGTTTATGATGGTTACATGCGATTCATGATTTTGATCTATGATGGTTGTGTTTTGAGCTAACTTAATGTGATATCTTCATACATGTTTATTTGGTCAAAGATGCTAGTTTGACTTGTTGTGACAGGAAGTAAATAGGATTACAAGTGTACCTTATTGATGAGCTACCAATGAGGTATGATGTGAATTTATTTCAATTTATTTTAAATCTAATGTAAATTATGTGCTTGGTACAAGAAAACATGAAATGTCTAGTTGGGTGGTTGAAACTGAATACACGAATTAGTAGTAGTAGTGAAATAAATTGGAACAGGCAACAATATGCTGGTAAAGCACTTCAGGAGTAGGGCCATTGTGGGACATTGGTACCCAATAGTGTCCATTGATTTCCATGAGCATACTATGACCGATATGATGGTCGAGGTAGGGATATGCCTTGGTTTTTGTATCTTTCGATGTGAGGAAGCCTTGCCAAGGGATGGACTTCCCGAGATAGGGGTGCCAGTGGAACTTGGAAGGTGTGTGAATGCACGAAAAGGGGTGATCAGATTACTCGAGGGACTGTGTAGCAGAGAAGGGAAGTTCAGGGATGGATTTGTTTTGATCATTATCATTTCCAGATGGAATCAGATGCACATTAGGAGTGTGCCCTGGAACAATGAGCTGATAACTATTCAGTGAGAGGAAAAATGGTGCAGTATTATAGCGTTGGACATTACATGCATCTTTGACTTTGACAATGAATTATGGACTTATTGGGAAGGAGGTGGATCTTAGTGGAGGTATGAGCCTCTAGATTCCCTTGTTGTAGATGTAGACATCATATCCTTTTATTTGTTGGTTTAAAAAAAATCTGCATATGTGGTTATTGTAAATATTGAAATGAGTTGTATTATAAATCTCCAATATGCGGTATGTTGTCATGTTGTCATGATGTTTTTCTTTTGAGCATGTCATTCATTGTAAATACAACAAAGGATCTAAGTTATAAAGCTCCATGAGCAGTATGCTTGTTTTTCAACGGTTTTGTTGAGGTCTTGGTGTGGTTTAACATCAAGGATGGTGTTCCTAAGGGAGAGGGTTTTGTAATAGCCCTGGCGAAAATTCCATGTAATAAAAGTTAATAAAAGCAAAATAAGACCACGGGTAAGGGACACATATTCCAAGTTGAATTTTGGGAAAGACATCCTAGTGTGGATGTTCATTCGGTTTATTATGGCTAAAGGAAATTGGCAAAGGCAATGGAAAAGATATTAAAAAGGAAAAAGCCAATTTTGGCATATTTATTTATGAAAATAAAGGAAAATAGGAGAAAAGGAAGGTAAAAGGTCACAGGTTTTATGTGAGTACGAAAATGAAGGAAAATAATGGAAAATGAAGAAAATAGAGGCCTCATTGCTAAAAAGGCTTCTAAGGATCAGTGGGAAGGATTGGTCAGTTCATTTTTGGAGCTCTCTCATTATTCCCTCTCTCTCTCTCACTCTTGGACACATTTTTTTCTTGGAGCACTATAGCTTTGGAGCAAGGAAGGAAAAGCAAGCAAAAGAAGGACAAGGAAAGGAAAGGAAAGAAAAGATCAAGTAAGGAATAACAGCATTAAGAAACTTTAGCATGAATACTTGTAGGTAACATATTACATGTGTGATTTCCTAGCTAGTTTTTAAATGCATGGTTTGCATGTTGGCGTATGGTTCTCTTGCTGTCAATGGCATGGTTTTGACAGGTTATGATAGTGGTTTTTAGCCTAGCCTTGCGTTTTTCCAGATGCCATGATGTGTTGGGATGTTGATCTTGGTTTTGAGCTTCGGAATTTCCGAATGGATTTCAGAATCTGGGGTAGAAGTGGTCTCAAGGTTCATTCCCAAAGGCCTAGGAATCCCTTGACCAATTATGGCAGGATACACGGTATAGCCCGAGGGAGGTGTATTGGTTTAAGGCTTAGTGATCTGGGAATGGATTGCGGTAAAGGTTGAGAGACAGGGAGACAAAAAATTCCTCAAGGATAGTGATGGATTCCAGATGGAATTCCAAGTTCAATTCAGTTTTGTGATCGAAGCATCGATTTTGGTGTGATCATGGTATGGTGAGGGTGGAGGAGGTTTAACCTCTGGATTCCCTTGGTTGCTTTGAGATTGTTTTATACATGATATCCCAAATTCATGCTTCGAATATGGCATGAAGGTGACTGGCTAAAAGAAATATTTGGTTTAGCCATGTCTATGGTCGGGTGGTACGTGGAAGTCCCGAACCTGGTCAGATTTGCCTATGTTTAATAAAAGTTAAGCTATCTTTCTTTGGAACTTATTTATATGTGGATTTAATGGTTGTTATCTCACTATTATTTTCATGGTTATATGACTGGTAATTGTCATGTATTTACTTGTAACTGAAAGGATGATGTATGTAAGACATAATTGATGTCATAATAGTTCAAGGGAGAAGCTAGTGATCCTTTTTTTCATGTCTCGTAAGAGTTTTAAGTCATTCATGCTCTGTCTTTTATCCTAGACCTATAGATTGTATTGATGCCAAGCGTTTGATAGAATGTGAGTCCCAGTTGGGGATGGTCAGGCCTAGTCTCGGAGTTAGTTTTTGGTTTATTAGTATTATCATCATGTGTTTAACGCATTTCAGAAGTTACAACAAGTTCTGGGAAATGGTCAAAATTATGAGCTTGAAAAGTGACTTAAATCCCGTGAACTCTGGCATAGGTTTGCTAGAAATAGTCCCTAGATGTAGGCATGCATGCTTGTGGTAGCATCCATAGCTATCAGGACGCTGGCATGCCAATAGCATGGGAGTGTCCAGAGCTTTAATAGCTTAAAAACTTAGTGGGACCCAGGGGCATGATACTTGTGTGGTTGGGGTGGATCCTAGGAGTGTTTTTTTCTCATGTGGAAGGTATGTTTGATGGGTTTCCATCGATTCCACTTCCTTAAGGATACCTAGGAGGTTGAATCATATCATAGTATCCTCTCGTCACATGTTTACCCCAATTGACCGGTTACTTAGGTAGATATGGGAGGAGGGTGTTACATTTTACTCTTAAAAAACTTTGTGGAGTGAGAAAGAACTGGTACATCTAGGTCTTAGATATCAAAGAGTGAAGGATCCCGAGAGACTTGTTGTTTCATTCCCTCCAAAACTATACAAATATTTAGATCAAGACTACTAGAATGAAAAACTCACTTAGGTGGGAAATACAAAAGGAAACCCTCAAATCTCACATAATAAATAGAATAAATTGTGAGGGTATACAAGCCTAAGAACCCTTTTGAGAAAGAAACAAATAGTGTTGAGAAATGGAAATAAGAAATTTCAGTTTAATTGTCCTTGAATTAAACTATGAATTAAAATCCAATTCTATTCTCATAGCAACTTGTAAATAGTTAATTAAGTTTAATTAAATTAATTAGCTTAGGAATTTCGAGTTGGAAGTATTTCTGTAGTCATGTATATGTTCTCCCTACATTTTAGGGGTCCAGGATGATTTTATTTGAGTTGTAATTATATAACTTAGTTTGACTGAGTTATGGTCATTTAAACTAGTCATAACTGTTTGTGGAACTAGTAGAGGTCTAATAGTGGGTTGGTGCACTGGTGCATCCTTGGTGCTACTCTAGCTAAATAAATATTCTCTCATGGGAAACACATGCATGTTAGTTCAGAGAAAGACCCATTTGAGACTAGAGTGCAGGGATAGTGTACGATCAATTTCAAAATGATCCGAGTTGTACATATCATAAATGTAATCAAAAGAGGACCTAGATTTGGATTGCGCAGTTATGGAAGAAGGAATTCCCAATTAAATATGGGTTATTCCTCTCACAAATTGCACAAGGAAATAGGGGCTCAGCAAGTAGCATAAATTGGCTAAGTGTTGGTTAGTGTGGGCTTGTGAGGCAGAGAGTTGATCATACTTGTGCAGGAATTGTTCTTGTGCAAACATGCTTCGTATTATCACTCAGATTTATGATTAATGCAATAGATAGTCGGGGTTCTGAGTAGTGGCTTTCCCCAGAGAAACAATTGTGTTATGTCCCTTTGATTATCTTCCTCTTTTCGATTATTGTTTTCATCGATCTATTGGTTTCTACTGTTTAAAGAGTAGAGTAGATTATTGTCTTATATTTTAGTACATTACATGAGATGTGAATCTATAGGAAAATCTACATGGTATTAGAGTTGAAGGCAATATACTAGAGTAGATTTCAAAGTTTTGAGTTTTGGGTTATAGGTGAAATTCGAATTTGCAATACATACTTCAGGGCCGGAAAATGGATTTCTATAGTTTGAGGCTCAAGTATGCCTTGAAAGGTAGCTCAAATTATATATTCTAGAAGGATAGGATGGAGGTTGTGTTGGAGGATAATAGCCTCAAGGAATTCATTGAGCAAATCATTCCTAAGCCATTGGCATTGGATGCACAGAATCTGACCAAATGGAAGAAGTGTGTGGCGAAGTCGAGGTGGATAATCCTTGAGGGAGTTCGAGACTACGTTATCTCGAGTCTTCATGGGAAGGAAACTCTGTATTCTATGTGGAAAACATTGACAAACCTATTCCAGAATAATAGTGACCATAGGAAGTTGGGATTGAAAGACAAACTTCAAAAAATTAGGATGGAGAATTAGGGGAATTTTAAGGTCTAAAATGGGACTCCTAAGGAAATTATAAAATAATAGTGGAAATAATAAAATAAAATTATATTACATCATCAAATTTTAGAGGGAAAAAAGAAAAAACTATTTTTTCAACTCGTATTTTCCACTTATCTCCTTATGTTTACTCAAATTTTGAGCAGAAACATTCGTTGGATGAAAAAATTGATTCCTCATCCAAGGAGTACCCATGTTGCATACTTTCGATTGACCCTAATACACAAAAAATGAGAAATACATGAAAAACGTGATTGCAATCACATTTTTTCATGTATTTCTCATTTTTCGTGTAGCAAGGTCCATCGAAAGTATACAACATGGGTACTCCTTGGATGAGGAATTAAATTTTTCATCCAACAAGTACTCCTGCTCCAAGTTTCAGTAAAACCTTAGGGAGATAAGTTGAAAAAATAGTTTTATTATTCTATTATTTTTTAATCTTTTTACTTTTTTACTCCAAAAATGGTGAAACATCCTCCATGGTTGACATCATCATCTTGAATCCTATTGGTTCTTATAAAGTTTATTTTGGTTGTAAATTTTTCTTAGGAAGCCGATTTTAGACCTCAAAAATCCCCTAATGAAAGGCGAGACCATTCCAAAATACTTGACCAAGTTTACTCACTGTCGTGATGAGATTGGAAGTCTTGGAATAACCGTTGCTAAGGACAATATGGTGAGCCTAACTCTCTAGGTCTTCCCAAGAGTTGGAATAGCTATCAAGACTCTGCCATTAGGAGGGAGAAGTTTCCAGATGGGGAACGATTGTGGTCAAATTTGATGCACGAGGAGATCAGAAGGAACACCAGAGATGGTTCCTCATCAAAGACTGATGATGAGGAAAATTGTACCTTAGAGAGTAAGGCAAGGAATGGGAAAGGTATGGAATCCCATTCCAAATCAGATTCTTGTCATGGAGGAAAGAAGAAAGACATTTCAAAAGTTAAGTGCTTTCATTGTCATGATCTGGGACATTTTGCTACAAACTATCCACTCAAGAAGTCCAAGAATAAGTCCGCAGGAGGAGCTGTGGGTGAGGCTTTGGCCTCTCAATTCTAATTGGACTTTACTCTCATTGCATGCATGGTGTCATCAATGATGGCTAGTGTATGGTACCTTGACAGTGGAGCTTCATTCCACATGACTGGTGACAAGGATTTGTTTAGTGACCTGGAGGAGAAAGATCTCCAGATGCATATCAAGATGGGTGACAATGGGAGGTATAGTGCTACTGGATTGGGCATGGTTACCTTTCAGAGGG
Organism: Pinus tabuliformis; assembly: GCA_031772625.1. Taxonomy (NCBI): domain Eukaryota; kingdom Viridiplantae; phylum Streptophyta; class Pinopsida; order Pinales; family Pinaceae; genus Pinus; species Pinus tabuliformis. The sequence goes on along the minus strand of CM062816.1, from coordinate 305,681,311 downwards.
AGTAGGGTGCTCCTCTTAGCTTGAGAGATTTTATGTATGTTCTAGGGTTGAATAAAAACTTAGTGTCGGTCACTGTTATTGAGGATAGAGCCTATGATGTGATTTTCTCAAAAGGAAATGCATTCCTTCGACACATAGTCACGAGTAAAGTAAAGAAGATATGGATTTGAGTTAAGAATCTCTATAAGTTGGAGGTAGAGGATTATGTTGCTTTGAGCATGAAAGCAGAGAAGGCACAGAGTCGAGATGTTGGAGAGTTGTGGCACATGCGATTGGGCCACCTTCATCATGGGGCTTTGAAAATCATTTAGCATATCTCTACTGGTCTTCCCAAAGGTATGCTAGAGAAAGTTGATACATGCAAGGGGTGTACTTTCAAAAAATACACCAAGGATTCCTTTCACGATAGAGACAGTCGAGAAAAGGTGATTCCATAGCGAGTCCATTTAGATGTGTATGGACTATTATCGACAACATCCACAACCAAACACAGGTATTATGTTATCTTTATTGACGAATTTTCTCGGAAATGTTGGATATTTTTCATGCAGAAGAAGGATCAAACTTTTACAAAGTTTTGTGAATCTAAAGCATCGGTTGAGAAAGAGTCTGGCAAGAAGGTTAAAGCTATGAAGAGTGATAAATGTGGTGAGTATGTCTCAAATGAGTTTAAGAACTTCTATGCAACAAAAGGGATTAAACAGGAGTTGACGACACTCCATAACCCACAAAAAAATGGGGTGGCAGAGGGGAAGAACAAAAGCATTGTAGGGGAACCCCGACGATGTTGCATGATTAGGGCCTACCACTACACTTCTGGGATGAGGCATGCAACACAATGGTTTATTTTTAGAACCATAATTGTTGGGCACGGGATCCCCTAAGGGAAGTTTTGGGGCTTAAAGCCCAGATTTTGACTAAATCCGATGTAAAGACTTTGCATTTTGTGGGCGCAGAGCGTGAAGTTTGTATATGAGTCATAGGGTTATCCACCCTCATTTTTTTAATGCAATGTTGGCTTTATAGATCTACCCATGGTCCACGGACCATGGGATTGTATAAATAGAGTGAGGCTCTAAGTTGTAAATGATAATGAAGGATGAAGAATTGAGTCTTATCTTAAGTGTAGAGTTGAGTCTTTGGGTCGTAGAGTGGGAGAAGGATCTACAAATTAGTGCATAGAGGCCTAGTAGTCCGCAACTGAGTGCGCGGACCCTTGCAGCTGAGTGCGTAGGGTGAGTCGAGTCTGTAACCATTGAAGCATTAATAAAGAGAAGTTTTGCATCAATTCTGTGTATCTATTTCCTGTTTTTATGCTTTGAGTATATTGGGTATGAATTGCATTTTCACTGTTTATATGGTGCGCGAACTTATATGATTGTGTTGATTAAGTAAATGTGAGATAAGTATCTGTTTACGCAAAGATAACTAACAATTGCAAGAAGATAAGCAAGATCTGCGGTGTAACTTGGGGAAATAGCTTAGATTTCTGCCATAAGCAGTGTGAAAGCACCTCAACCCCTGGTGAGGGCTACACGAAGGCGGTTATAACAGATCACGAAGATATCGCAGGTCAGGATAGTGCGCGAAGTGACCTGCGCGAAGATATTCATTGTTGGAATAAATTGACCACTTAGACATCTCAAGGGTGCGGAAACTTGGTTCCAACATCCCCCCATACTACTTTAGGTGAGACTTTAGTCCGCGCACCGTGAGATGTTGCCAAAAGGGCCCGTAGTGTAGGGATTTGTTTGGCTAATTAACTCTGAACTTGGGTCAGACCCCAACGAGCCAAAAATAGGTCACATCAGATTCTTAGGATGAAGGCACTAGAGGAGGCTTATTCTGGTAAGAGACTAGATATTGGTCACTTCATGATTTTTGGGTCATTGGTATATTTCCATGTAACCATAGATTCATGTAAGAAGCTTGAGCCACCAACAGAGTTGGGGATATTTGTGGGGTACATTGATACACCTCAAAAATATCGCATGCATAGTGGTTCGCAAGAATGTCATATTCGATGAGGAGAAGGCCATGTGATGTTACCTTGAGAGGGAACTTCAATTACATGTGATTAAGGAGCTTTTATCTCCTAAGGTTGAGGAGCCTCATATTGATGTGGAGTAGCCACATGCAGAGGAGTGAGGAGAGGAGACATCCACTCATGAATAATATTCTAGAGATGGGAGAAAGTGCATAGAGAGGCTGATAGGTTATTGCAAGATGTGAGAGAGAATGTGGGAGCACCCACATCACAGCACATGCAGAGGAGGTCACCTAAGAGGTACACTAGATACATGGCTCTTATAAGCAGATGTATTGAGACAAAGCCATCTTCCTTTGAAGAGGTAGTGCAACAACTGGTTTGGGTTGATGCCATGGAAGAGGAATATGACTCCATTGTTCATAACAATGTTTGGGATGTGGTCATAAGACCGGTAGACAAGTTAGTGGTGAGATCCCAATGGATTTACAAGGTAAAACAAGCAGAAGATGGTGGTGTAGAGAAATATAAGGCCATGTTTGTGGCCCAAATATTTTCATAGGTAGAGAGGATTGATTATGATGAGACCTTTGCTCCTCTTGCAAAGTACTCATCGATCAGATCCATATTGGCACTATCAGCGCATATGAGTTGGAAGATACATCAGATGGATGTAAATATAGCCTTCCTTAATGGAAATATTGAGGAAGGGGTGTACATTGAGCAACCTGAAGGTTTTGAGACCTTTGACTGTGAGTCGCATGTGTGCCGACTCAAGTTAGCATTGTACAGGCTAAAGCAAGCACCCTGTGCTTAGTACACTAGGATTGATAGCTACTTCACTGAGTTTGGCTTCACCGAGAGTGAAGCAGATGTGAACCTATACCACATAATAGTGGAAGGTAAATTGTTTATCATTGTGTTATATGTCGATGATTTGATTTTGACAGGTGATGATTAGTTGATCAAGTCTTGAAAAGAGGATCTTGTAAGAGAGTTTGAGATGAGGGACATGGGGCTCATGCATCACTTTTTTAGCATGGAAGTATGGCAGTGTGATGGGGAACTATTTGTGTCTGAAGGAAAGTATGCCAATGAGATACTCACGAGGTTATGCATGGATAGAATCAAACCCATGGAGACTCCTCTAGCAGGTAACTGGAGGAAAGAGGATGATACTTCGCAGGAATTAGTGGAAGCTATTGTTTACAAGAAGCTTGTGGGTTAACTCATGTATTTGGTGAAAACATGACCGGACATGGGCTATGAAGTTAACCATCTTAGTTAAGTGATGGTTATGCATACCAAGCTATATTGGAAGACGAACAAGCATGTGTTGAGATACCTTAGACACACTACTCAATATGGAGTTTTATACAGACAGACAGAGGGAGTGAAGCTTCAAGGCTTCACCAATGCAGACTGGGTAGGGATTCCATCCGAAAGGAAGAATACATCAGGAGGGATATTCAATACTGGGTCAACAACTATTTCTTGGTACAACAGGAAACATAGATCGGTTGCACTCAGTTCGGCAAAGGCACAGTACATGGTTGCGAAGCAAGAAACATGTGAGGTCACTTGGATGAGGAAGATTATGGTTGGTTTGTTTGGTCAGCAGCTGAATCCAATTGTGATTTAATGTGATAATGAGAATTGTATCAAACTCTTTGAAAATCTAGTTTTTCATGATCGTTCCAAGCATATTGATATCCAATATCATCATATTCGAGATTGTGTATTGAATCAGATTATGTTGTTGGAGTACATTCCCACAGAGCAGAAGGATGCTGGCATTTTGAAAAAGGAATTATCAAAATGTAAATTCGAGTTTCACAGAGACAGGATTAGGGTAGCTGATAATCCCTTTCTTGTTGAGATTGGGTGTTGAGAAATGGTAACAAGAAATTCTAGTTTAATTTGTCCTTGAATTAAACTATGAATTAAAATCGAATTTTATTCTCATAGCAACTTTTAAATAGTTAATTAAGTTTAGTTAACTTAATTATCTTAGAAACTTCAAGTTGGAAGTCTTTCTGTGGTCATGTATATGTTCTCCCTAAATTTTAGGGGTCCAGGATGAGTTTATTTGAGTTGTAATTAGATAACTCAGTTTGACTGAGTTATGGTCAGCTAAACTAGTTCTAATTGTTTGTGGAACTAGTATAGGTCTTGTAGTGAGTTGGTGCACTAGTGCATCCTCAGCGCTACTCCAACTAACTAAAGATTACCTCATGAGAAACTCATGGATGTCATTTGAGAGAAAGACCCAGTTGAGACTAAAGTGCAGGGATAGTGTATTATCAGTTGTAGAATGATCTGAGTTGTACAGATCATGCATGCAATCAGAAGAGGATCTAGATTTGGATTGCATGGTTATGGAAGAAGGAATTCCTAGTTAAATATGGGTTATTCCTCTCAGGAATTGCGTAAGGAAATAGGGGCTCAGGAGGTAGAAAAAATTGGCTAAGTTTTGGTCAGTGCGGGCTTGTGAGGCAGAGATTTGATCATACTTTCTGCAGGAATTATTCTTGTGAGAACAAGCTTTGTAGTATCACCCAGATTTCTGATTCATGCAATAGATAGTTGGGGTTTTGAGTAGTGAATTTCCCCAGAGAAACAATTGCGTTGTGTGTCTTTGATTATCTTCCTCTTGTCGATTATTGTTTTCATCGATATATTGGTTTCTGTTGTTTAAATACTAGAGTAGATTCTTGTCTTGTGTTTTATTACATTACATGAGCTGTGAATCTATAGGAAAATCTACAAATAGCCTAGGGAAGGGCTAGGTAAAAATACCACCAAGAGTGAGCCCAAAGGAGACCAAAGGTTGTATAAGTTGAAAGCCCAAGGCATAAGTTGCTAAACCTAGCAAAAAAACCCTATCAATACACCTAATGTAAAGAGGTTATACATAATCTGACAGAAGAGGTAAATATGGAAAAGAGGTGGATGATTTCACCAATACCTGAAACCCCCAAATTATAAAACCATCGGGCCACCATGAACAATAGGTCCAACCCCCGTGACCTCTGGAAAAGCTATGTTGGAGCCCAACCATTAAGGTTGCTAGTGAAATCCTTCTACACGATTATCGACTTCTTGAGAAAGTGACTCGTATGCATCCAAGTCCAAGAACCCCTTAAAAACCCTCACCATTGCAAAAAATGACATCTAGCCTGAAAAAATGCTCTAACCAACCATAGGGTCTTCCAAGTAATCCACCAAAATATCATCCATGATGAGATTCGATGAAGCGAATAAAAAACCACCAGAAAATACGGACTTGACCAATCCAGGGAGTGATCAACCCTGCAAAGGTCAAAACTTGACAAAACCACTACAATGACTGCTAGAAAGAAAGACAACCACCGAAGAAAACCCCCACTCTGTAGTCTAGGACTGAACCATGGGAGAAAAATCGTGTATTTCAAGTAGCAGAGGGTACTGTTGTAGCGGCTACAACCATCCTCCAAAATTTTTCCTATGCTTTGATTTAGAGCCTCCCTTCTAAATTACAACAGCTCATCTCACACTGATCCAGGTACTTGTGCTTTGATTGAGCCTCATCCTTTGCATCTTGGCTTGTGTTTGCTTACTTGGTTTACTGTCTAACCCATAAGTCAATATCTTGACTTGGTTTCCATCCATTTTCGGAATTGTCTCAGAGAACTGTGCAATCCTTGAGGGCACCCAACCTTGCTCTTGGGAATTACGTAGTCCAAGCTGACAGTGAGCCTTGAGCTCATGAATTTCATAGTGCCAGTTGACAGTTAGCATTTAGCTGGGAAATTACGTTGAGCATGAGAGGCATCCCAGAGCCACTCAACCTAGAAATTACGCAGAAGGCTCTTGCTCAAAAGCTGCTCAGTGCATGAGACAGTGAGTTGCCCAACCCTTCCTTGAACTATGCAATCTCTCCAGGAAATGCATTGCATCTTTTCTCAAAAAAGAAAAAAGAAAAAAAGAATCACTAAAAAATTAGGAATATATTTTTAGCAGTCCAAAGTAGGCACTTGAATTATTTTGGAAACTGTGGCCAAGTGTCGCTTTTTCCTTGATTTTTTACCTTCGTGTCATAAACCCTAAATTGACCTAATATATTTAATCAACACTGCCAGATCTCATTTTCACATTTGATCTTGGAGTTCTGGAATTCCCAAGGAGATCAAGGAACCTTCGGTGAGATCGTCGATGCTTTTCTGGGTATGTCATGCTTTTCTAGGTTTTTGTTGCTTTTTTTATGTCACTTTTGCTTGTTTAGCTTATGAGAGTGTTGTTTCACTTGTTTTGTTGAATGAATATTGGATTTTTAACTTGTTTTGGCTTGTAGAAGTGTTGTTTCAAGTTTTTCATTGCCTTTCCCAAGTGTCGCATGCATTACCCTGTTTTTGCACTAATGGTCGACGTTGCAACAACTCTCTTCACATGCTTCATTTTCCTTTATTTTGATTGATTCCTGCACTTGTTTCACTTACATGCATCACCACTCAGTCAGATATGCACTCAATGTCACACCATCCTTCAGATATACTTGATTACACACTCATAAACACAGAGATGTAGCAGAAAAACACTTCATTTCATTAATAGAAAAATATTGAACTATGCTTACAAACATAATGGAAATAAGATATCTCGAGCAATGGTAGCTTATCTTTGAAAATATATGTGGAGGCTAAATGCCTCTAAATTGAGTTACAACGATGCTCAAGGGCCTTTTTATTATTGAACAATAAGAGAAAACCCTAAACAACCAAAACAGTAACCCAAGGAGATGTAACACCAAGAGTTTATGGACCCTGTTGGGGTTAGTTGAGAAACCAAATTCCCAGGGTACTTAACTTGGTAATATTATCTCCATTTGATGCATATGATACCTCATTGGAAAGATCTCTCTGAGAAATTCAACTTCCGACACAATTACTTACAAATTGACTAGAGGAATTCTTCCAAAAAAATATGGCTTAGGGCCTCAAAACGGCTATGGAAGTTTAGGACCCAAAAAATTGCCAAAAATAGTAAACTATGCTACAATTAAGGAAATTGAAAAACTGAAAGAAACAATGGTGGGGGTCCAAGTGGAATAGGAGAGTTGTAAGTTTTAACCCTGTACAGAAATTACCTGCATACGAATTCTAAAACACATAAAATAAACAATGCAAGAGCATAACATATAAAACACATATACACAATGATTTTCCCCTCGATCCCAAAATCGAGTCTACCAGCTTGATTTTTCATTATTTTCCTTCCAATGTTACAATACATATTTATACATGCTGAAGCATCCAATACCATGAATCGAAAACCATTGCGTCCAAAACCATGTGCAAAAAATATGCACAAAATCATAGGTAGGTCCGCCCAACCTAATATAGGGTCCAAGAAACAAAATTTTCTGGGGCGCTGCCTTGGACCCCATAGAGGGGGGTTACCTAAAACCCTCAAACCCCATGTGACACCCTCGCTACGCAATCGGCGCAATGAAGGGGGGGCTCTGCCCCCCCTCTAACTCCTCGGTTAACTACGTGGGCCAGTCGTGGAAACAATATAACACAACCCAACATTCTCCCACTTGTTGTTTTCTTTCCACAGGGGGCCACAAGAGAGCTTAGTCATTTATCTAGCCCTGCAACACCCATTGTTTCTCTACACCAAGAGAACTTCTAAGATCTCACAGATTTTGTCAATGCATCTGCAGTATTCTTCAAAGTTTCCACCTTTACTAGCAACACCTTTTTGTCTTCTATCATATCCCTCACAAAGTGATACTAAAAATCAATGTGCATTGTCTTTGAATGATATGAAGGGTTCTTTGCCAAGAAAATTGCACTTTGATAATCACAGTATATCCTTATAGCTCCCTGTACTAACCCCATACTTGAACACAATCTCTGTAACCAAACTGCTTCCTTGCTTGCATGAGTGGCTGCTATTTTTATTTGCCTTTGTAGTTGATAGGTTCACTACAGATTGTTTCTTACTCAACCAAATGACTGCACCTCCAAATAGGTTAAACACATACCCACTTGTAGATCTTCTCTGATCCAGATCTCTAACCCATTCTGCATCAACAAAGCCACGAATATCCAACACTCTGTCCAATCTTGCTCTTCCTTGATAGCACAAACCATAATCACTAGTGCCACACAAATACCTGAAAACTCGCTTCACTACTTTCCAGTGCTCCTTCCCTGGTTTTGAAATAAACCTACTCAATACGCCCACTGCATGTGCAATGTTTGGTCTAGTACATACCATTGCATATATCAGGCTACTGACTGCACTTGCATATGGAACACGGGACATGTCCTCTTCCTCTTCTTGTGTCTTGGGACACTGTTCAGGAGATAACTTCACACCTACAGGAATAGGAACCTTCACCAGTTTACTATCCTACATATTAAACCTCTGAAATATTGTCTCGACATACTTCCTTTGGTTTAACCAGAGCTTCCTCTTTGCCCAATCTCTTTTAATTTCGATGCCCAAAATATAGTTTGCAGCACCAAGATCTTTCATGTCAAATTTGGAGGACAATTGGGTCTTCAAATCCTAGATAATTTCTTTGTCATTTCCAACCAGCAACATATCATCCACATACAAGACCAGATAAATAACACGGTTACCAATTAATTTAAAATACACACAGTGATCTGCTTTGCTTCTGGTGAAGCCAAGTCCCCGTATAAATGTATCAAATTTCTGATACCACATCCTTGGTGACTGTTTTAACCCATATAGAGAATTATTTAACTTGCATACCAGTTCTTTCTTACCCTTCACCGCAAAGCCTTCAGGTTGCTTCATGTAGATTTCCTCTTCTAGATCCTCGTGACATCCATTTGTTCTACCTCAAAATCAAAAGCAGCAACAACATATAAAATTAATCTAATAGAAGTTACCTTGGCAACAGGAGAAAAAACATCACCAAAATCAATTCCCGACACCTGGGAATAACCTTTTGCTACTAACCGAGCTTTGTATTTCTCCACCTTTCCTTCTGCATTTGTCTTCTCCTTGAACACCCATTTTCTACCAATGGGTTTCCTTCCAGCTGACAACTCCACCAGATCCCAAGCCTCATTTTTGTGCAAAGATGCCATTTCATCAACCATGGCCTCTTTCCAGAGTTTGCCATCCTCTGAATCTACTGCTTCCTTCATAGTTCTAGGATCATTGTCAGTAATAGATAAAGAAAAATTTGAACAGAAAGCCGATGGACTATACCTTTCTGGTTGCCTTCTTTATTGAACTGATCTTCTCACACCTGAAGTTTGTGGCTCTTCATCTTCTGATTCCTTCTCTGTTGTAGAGTCTAATTCTTCCTCCTTAAGCTCAAGCTCTATCTTCTTAGGTTGCTTTGGTTGGACTTCATCTTTAATAACATCTTTTACCTCTCTGAACACCACATCTTGGCTATACACAACCTTCCTTGTTTCTGGGTTCCAAAGATTATAACTCTTTAAACCATCCTTATACCCAATAAAGATGCACTTTTCAGATTTACTATCCAACTTGGTTCATTTCTCCTTTGGAACATGTACATATGCATCACATCCAAATACCCTCATATGTGAAAGAGAGGGTTTCTTACCATTCCATACCTCTTGTGGAGTCTTATCCTCCAATGTTGATGAAGGTGATCTGTTGACCAGGTAACATGCTGTCTCCATCGCCTCTGCCCATAATTCCTATCCTAACCCAACACCACTGAGCATGCTTCTTGCCCTTTCCATCAACGTCTTGTTCATTCTTTCTGCAACTCCATTTTTCTCAGGTGTGTATGGAGTGGTCTTCTGCCGTGCTATACCACACTTCTTACAAAATTCTTCAAATTCCTTACTGCAAAAATCTCTGCTATTATCTGTCCTCAACACCTTTATTCTTCTCTGTCTGGTTTTCCACCAGAGCCTTAAATTCTTTAAACCTATCAAAGACTTCATATTTCTTCTTAAGGAAATATATCCATGTATTCCTTGAGAAGTCATCTATAAATGATACATAGTACACAAACTTACCGAGTGATGGAACCTTCACAGGTCCAAACACATCACTGTGCACAAGTTCTAATATTTGTTTCACCCTCTTACCACCAGAGGGGAAACTCACCCAATTTTGCTTCCCATATACACAATTTTCATAGAAATCAAAATCCAGAGAGCTATTACTCATACCTTCTACCATACCTTTACCATGAAGTATTTGAAGGCCCTTCTCTCCAATATGTCCAAGCCTTTGATGCCACAACATGGTATTCTCTCCAAAGACCAATAGATTTTCTGCTCCACTTTCAGGAACCAGAGAGCTGTTGCACCCATCAATAACAGTGCTACCTTGCAGCTTGTACAAAGTTCCAATCCGAACTCCCTGCATCAATACCAGTGCATCCTGAACCATCTTGCAGGTATCCTTCTCGAACACTATTTTTACACCACCATCATCCATCTTGCTTATAGAAATCAAATTTCTGGCCAATGCAGGAATATGTAGAACACCCGGAAGTGTTCTAACCCTTCCACCTTGCAACTTCAACTTTACTTTTCCACGACCAATGATTCTAGCCTTCCTATCATCCCCAAAGAAGACGTCACCACCATCGTATTTCTCATACTCGCAGAACCATTCTCTATGGGGAGTGAATTGAAAGGATGCACTTGAGTCAATCAACCATGCCTCATGATCTACATGTGTACTTGAAGAAGCCAAGTACACATCCTCACCTTTATTTGAGGTGGTTTTCACCTTTGCAGAAGAAGAATCAGCAGATTCGTTTCCTTTATGAGGAGCTTTAAATTTACAGTCCCTTTTGTAGTGCCCTTCCTTTCCGCATTTCCAGCATACCACCTTTACAAGTTTTCCTAGAGATTTAGATCTCCCTCTAGATTTAGATCTCCCACTTGATGACTTATTTTTTTTTCTGTTCTGGGACCATCATCATACATACAAGGCATCACCATTCTGGCTCTTCATATTTTTCCGTCTCATCTCCTCCATCAGTAAGGATGAGACTATTTCATCAAACTACAAGGCAATTGTATTCCTACCTATTGCAATAACCAAACTATCCCACAAATCTAGTAGAAAACACAACAAACTGATGCACTTATCTTCATTTGAAATTTTAATATCAACAGATAATAACTAGCTTACCACAGTATTAAATGCATTCAGATGCTCTGTCACCGAGTCTCCATCTTTCATCCTCAGGTTACACAACTTTTTCCACAAGAATAGTTTATTCACCAGAGACGTAGATTGGTACAAAGTTCCTAACTTGTCCCACAAAGTCTTCGTCGTAGCTTCCCCTGATACATTCAGCAATACTGAATCTGAGACACACAATCGTATTGTGCTCTTTGCCTTCTGATCCAACTTCTTCCATTCTTCATCGGACACTCCCGTTGGTTTAGTACCCAGATCTACCATGATCCACTGATCTTTATCCACCAACAAATCCTCCATCTTGAGTTTCCACAACTCAAAACTTTGACCATTAAATTTCTCGTTCTCTATCCTTCCACTGCTCGCCATCTTCTTTCACCACCAAAATTGATCTTGTAGATCTCCCACTGAACAGGGTCTACCACATGCTCGAGCAAAACCCCTCAGCAACAAAGGCATCCCCTTGAAGCCAAAAACAACTTTGATACAAAATGTAGGTTTTAACCCTGTACATAAATTACCTGCATACGAATTCTAAAACACAGAAAATAAACAATGTGAAAGCATAACACATAAAACACATATATACAGAGATTTTCCCCTCAATCCCAAAACTGGAACTACCAGCTTGATTTTTCATTATTTTCCTTGCAATGTTACAACACATATTTATCCATGCCGAAGTATCCAATACCATGGACCAAAAACCATCGCGTCCAAAACCATGTGAAAAAAAATGCACAAAGGCATAGGTAGGTGGTGAACTCTAGTATTGCAGCAATAATGCTGCAACTTCCGGGGCTCCCTACTTTACTTTTATCAACCCGGTAGTTCGTAGCAAACTTGGAAGCGATGGTGCTATATGCACAAGTACTAGCTCTTACTGCAGGTTGTAACTTGATCAGCTAGCACAAGTTCGCTAGGAGCTTAAGCCAACGTCTATGAGTTTTCAGAAGAAGCTTTTAACTGTGATGGAAGAAAGCTAACTCAAAAGAGGCTATTCTACTTGCAGAAAGAAGATGAAAACTGAAATGAAACGCAAACCCTAGCAAACCCTAGTTTTACCCACTAACCCTACTTTTGCAAGAAAAGAGATGGAAACTACTGAAATGGATGCCATTGACTACTAAAAAGGTAAAATGCATTAAAGGAAAAGGGAAAAAAATCATCTTTTTGTACCTTTGAGCATTTTAGTGTAGAATTATTATGCTTGTGTTCTAACTAGTTGTGACTGTGCAAAGGTTTGGTGGCAAAGGGAGATGGAGTTGGATTTTGCAGGAGGTGAGGAAGGTGTGGAGAGGTCCTAAGAAGTCCCTAGTACCCTTCTGGAGACTTCCATTGTGATCAAACTTCAAAAAATCACTCACATGAACTTCTACAGGAGGCTGCAGGGGATCTACAGGATGTTCTACAGGAGGAGGCCGAAAGTGGTTTTTGGAGGTTTGAAGGTGGAAAAAAAGGGTGGGAGAAGGGAAATGAAGGTTGGATGGAGATGTTAAGGGGTCTAGGACTTTTTAAATGAAGATTAGGAATGAAGGAGATGGTTGGATTTGTTCAAAGGTCAAGAAAGCAATTTTGCACAAAAACACAGAAATTAGGGCAGTTTGGGAAAGTATGGCGAATGAGTGGGGGAAATCTTGAGGGATGGAATGGAGCAGGTTGTGTGATGGGAGAATTATAAGCTGGAGTGTTCTACAAGTGAGATGCACACTTACTTTTCAAAAATGTCCCAAGAAAGACTAAAAAAACAAAGTTTTACCTATTTTAACCTAATTCTGACCTAAAAACCAGAAAAGTGCTGAATAGAACTTTATGGACAAGAAGTTATGCAAGAAATCCATGGAAAATGAACAAGAAAGGATCTAAGCATGTGAATCTAACTGATATCAACTTCTCCAACTCGAAATCTCACACTAGCAATTGCATTGGAAAGCAAAAACAGTGTTTTGGTGGCAGCAAGAGTGCCTTGATCTCAAATCATGGTCCCAAGGAGGGAGAAAGGAGATCAAGGCCTACTTGGTAGCATTTTTGGATCTTTTTATGTTATTGCAGCAAACTATCTAATCAACCTGAAGTAAGAACAACTATTCTAATCATCAAAAGCAACCTAATTAACAAAGCAAGATTTAACCTAAACAACAAAAATTATTTCATGAATGCAAGAAAAAACATATAAATACACAAAGGAGGTGTTGGGCACTTGGGTTGGGCCCAAACCCAAGAGCTACAACCCCCTAGGAAAGATCAGTGCTGGTTCAAAGCTGGATTCATCTTCATTGATAAAAAAAATAATAGTTACATCACAAAACTGTCTACAAAAAGAGCTCGAAAATGAGCTGAGTACAAAGCTGCACTAAAGTGCGAAAATAGACTATCAAATGGCTAACCTACTGAGGCTTGAAGCCTTCTTATTTATACAAGTGAGGACTCCCAATAGTCCTCCTAAACTTTAGGAACTCGGCTGCCTAAAATTGCAGATAACAACAACTTCACTAGACCTGCTCGGCTGCCCCTTGGAATCATCATCTGTATACTTTTGTACTCCGAGCTGTTGATGGAGAACTCGAGGAAGAGGTCATTAATGAAGGAGACACCCCTCCTATAAGTCCTTAGCCCTGTTTCCTCGAGTTTCGCTGCCAATATACTAATAAATTCTTGGTCTTTGTCCAAAATGTCCAAAAATCTGCAATAAACACTCATTAGACTATGTGGCAAAGTGATTATCCCCATTCACTCTATTGACATAAATATATTTAAAAACATGCACAAAAACATGGGGAATGGTGGATTAAATGAAAATAATAGGCAGAATGAGCCCATATAGTTACCCATTTCTGGGCTCATCATCACCCCCTTGCTGAATGTGTTGCTCATCCTTTGAGCAACTAATCCAGTTCTTCATCTTTGATAGCTTTAACAACTTCCCTGAAATCCCAAGCTTCCAAGGTGATGTTCTCTTCTCTGCCATGAAAACTTGCTTTTTCTGTCCACTTCCTCCCATTGTTTCTATTCTTCCTCCTCCTTAATTCCTTCCAACAGTCCTAGCAACAGTGGAACACTGTATTTTAGACCAATCCAGTTGGCTTTCAAGTTTTGCATTGATTGTTTGTATAAGGGCACTCTCCTCATAGCTTCCCTCATTCTGGTTGGGAAATGATACTACCTGATATTTAGGCTATGGGACAAGGTATTCCATCTTCTTGTGCAAGCATGAAGGCAGTTATCACCAAACAGTCTCTCCATATCTTCAAAGTGAGCAATAGCCTATGCTTGCCTTTCAACATAGTCAGGGGCAACTTGAGGATTGTTTGCAAGGTGCTGGTGGGCATATATGAGATCCAATGGTTCTGCTGGTTCTGCCCTTATCATGAGGGGCTCACTTAGCTCCCTGGCCATAATCTTTTGAATTTCTACTACTCTCTTTTCCTCATGGCTCAACCAAGAAGCCATAGCCATGAGCTGTAGATCTCCCAATGCAGCATTTGGATCCCATAAATTCATATCAGGGAGTGCCATATTGTGTAGGTAAAATTCTGCTAATTTGGCTTTATCCTCTGCTGAACTACTATCACATAAATGCATAAACTAGTTATAATTTTGGAATGGGATTGTGCCCCTTTGGGCCAACGTTTTAATTTGGAATTGGAGCCATTGGTCTTTAAGATACAATGCATAGGATCTAGCTAGTTGTCTGCATTGCAAGGCCTCCATTGCCCAGCTGGCCATGTAGGCCATCTGGGCTTCTTTTTCCTGCAACTGTTGTTTCAAAATCTACACTTCAGCTACTGCCTGAGACTCTTTTTCTTGCAGCTGTTTCATTAGCATTTCAACATCAGTCTGTGGCTCTCCCTCTTGCTGTTGTTTCTCTATTGCTTCATTATCTGCTAGTGGACCTTCTTGCTGTTGCTGCCCTTCCAAGATTGGCAACCTGTCTCCCTCTTGAGTTTCCCATTCCTGTAACTACTTTTTCAGCAGTTCATTTTCTTCCTGTAGTTGGGCTCTTCTACTACTCTCTATGTGCCTTACCATGGCCAAATCCCTTCTCAACTCTTTCAACTTGTCTTCCATGTGCCCTATATCTTCAACTCCTTTAGATTTATCAATTTTCATCTAGGTGTGGGTTCTGACCCTTTCGTTTTCTAATTCAAAGAAAAGAGGCACAACGAATTTTTGTGGGATGATCTTCCCACCTTCTAGTAGATTGTAATAGGAGCCTAAATTAGGCTGAGGGCTTGGTTCAGGTATTTCTTTGGCTTTGCCTTCCCCTTGTGACTGTTCTGCTGCCTTCTCTTCTAATTTTTTAGTTTCTTTCAGCTTGGCCTGTCTCTCTTGTAGAGATGTTTCAGCTTCCTGTAGGGCTGCTTTGGAGTCCATCAACTTGATTCTTTCCTTCCAGGTGGATGTTTTGGGACTCCCTCTCTCATAGGTGATAGAGATCTTGGAGGGAGATTCCTCCTTCTTCTCAATAGGTGCATCCTCAATGATAATTGGTTCTTTTGATGGGGGCTGGGGCTTGCCCACCTTAATCCTGGTGCTCCTTCTGGCTTTGAAATACATAGAGGTTTGCCTTTTTCTCTTTCCCTTTTGTTTTGCTAGAGTGCTTAATGCAGCAAGCACAGTTGTTGCTTCCCTTGCCAATGTTTCAGGGGATGTTTCTTCTTGCTGTTCTTTCCCTTCACCTTCTGTAGTCTTTCTTGTGTCTGCTGTTTTTGCTTGTGTCTCTGCTATCTATGGTGGTGTCTTCTCCTTTTCTTGCTAGGTACCTGCCTTTCCTATGGCAGTCTTCTTTTGGGATTTCTTGGGATTTTTCTTCTCAGCCTTTGTCCTTTTGCTCCTCTGTTTTTGAGGTTGTATTCTTTTCTACCTTAGGCTCGATAGTAGTTTTATCAAATTTCTCCTCTTCTTTCTGTTTCTCCTCTGTTTTTCCTTCTATTTGAATGTCTTGTGCTTCCTCATTACCATTCTTCTCAAGTTCCTCGATTTGCTCCTCCTCTTCACTACTAGATGGACTAATTTCCTCAGTCAAAGTTTTGATGTCATCTTCTTTGGACATATTCCTGAAAATTTCCCAAGCTATTGGGATGGTATATGTGTGTAGGGCATCTTTTACCAACAGTTTGATGAGCCCATGGTGGGCCAGTTGGTCTGGGACCCCTGCATTTAGCTTGGTTCCACATTCTATCAAAGACTGGAGGAGGAAATATGGGAGACTGAGTTTTCTAGCTGGAGGTAGGTCCATCCCATATCTCAATTCATGCAATAACCTAAAGTGATAACCATAAATTATGTTGAACCTCCCTTCACAAGTGATATATTTCATTATCTAGTAGCTGAATTCACTCCATGGAGGAGGTAAGCTTGTCCTTCTGACCCCATTTTTATCCTCTACAGGATGCTCCTCAGGCTGAAAAAATGTCTTCTTAGCAACCTGTCCCAATGTTTTTTCCTCCTTGCTCCAAGGGAGTCCAAGTGGAAGACCTGTGATTCTGCTGATGAAATCAGGTGTAAGCTCTAGGGTCAGACCCCTAAAACTGACTGTAGCATGAGTTTTCGAATGGGGTCTTAGGGACATCAAAAATTCTTTAGTCACCTCCTCATCATATCCATGAATTCTTTCAAAGAAGGGCATCCAGTTTGCCCTAGTGAAGAGGGCCACCACCTCAGGGTGCTCATACAATTTTCTGGAGTTCAAAGGCTCTTTTCTCATGAAACCTCCTGGCATGGTGTTGAGTGATTTCTAAAAATGCTCAGGTGAGAAAGCAGGCAAAACTGAAAATAGAGGGATAGCTGAATTTTGTCTTTTTCTAAAACCAGATAGGGAATTTTCCCGTGTGCTTTCTCCTTACAACATCAAATGGCAATATTTCCCTTGTTTCAAACTGCTTTTATCCTGAATTTGATTCTCGGCTTTTGGAAAGAAAAATCAAATTTTTTTTACAGGACAGAGAATAGATAACACAGGGTTTTTTCAGAGAGTACACAGACTTTAAAATTAGGTTTTTTCTTCACAGGCTGGCCTCTACGGTTGCATGTGTTTTCTTTATAGTATAATGTGAGAAAGAAGAAGACAGACTTTGAATGTAGAGAAGAAAACAGAGAACTGTGTAGAACTCAGAGAAAATATGCAAGCTTCACTTTCCTTTCTTTCAACCCAATGTTGTGGTTTTAATCCACCACCTTATACAAATAGGTCATATGCAGAGAGGTTTCCTGAGCCTACCTCATTTTAAGCTCGAATTTTGACATAAATCTTGGGTTTTCCTTCTGCATAGCTGCTCTTTGCCTTTCCTGTAGAAATCTTCCGGCTCCCGTAGAATGCAGCAGTGCTCCTGTAGAGCCCGATAGGTGGAGGGTTTTTTAAAACTGGCAGAAAACTAGCAGAAAATGACTGGTTCATTGTTCTAAAGATGGTAGGTGAGTACTGCAGTCGAGAACGTTGTGAATGAAGAATGAAACAAAGGGTGGCGGAGGCTTAGACCGCACTGTCCTTTAATTGTTGGCGTAATCCGTGGTGAGGAGGTGAGGTGGCCGGATGGGTACATTATCCCCATCCAGACCATTGGTCCTATGTCATGGTCATAATGGTTCTGCATGCCGCCTAACCACCATCACCTCCCTTACTCCCGTTATACGCCGCCACCACTACCAATCTCGAATGTTTTCTTCCCGTGTTGACATGCAACACGTGTTGGCTGCGTATCTGATCGACAATTTGAATTTGACTGGACTCATTTAAATTCCACGAGGGTGTGTAACTGAATGAGGGTGGATAGTTAGCTGGCCACTGATTCCGTTTAATCGTGACCATTCCCACAGTTCATGAAATTTTGAAATAATATTCATGCAATCGAGGAATAGGTTTAGGCACTTACCTACTCAGTCCCTGCTATGTTATGCATGCTTCAGACTTTTGCACTTCATCTCCTCATTACTATTGCTGTTGGTGCTCTGCATGCTTGGCCTTCGGCTTATGCTGATGACTTCTTGTTCACACTCAGCTCCTTGCATGCTTCATACGTCCTGCTGCACTGACCCTGTCTCTAGAGTATGTTTTTCAAAGGGATCAACTGCTATAGGAATCCTATAGGATTTCCTGTAGCTGCTTCTCCTTCTGAAATTCAAGCTAATACTTGAGTAGGGCTAAAAACTACTGAATAAGGTCTCAACTGAAAAGAAATAACAACTGGAAGGTATCAGGTAGGAATGAGTAAGAATGCTGCTGCTTTTATTTGTCATCATTTTTTTGGGTTTACAGAATGAAAGAAACAGAATTTCTGTATGTGGCTGTGCAGGGACAAAAAAAAATGAGTGGAAATGTGGGTGTACAGGGATGGAATGGTGAAATAGGAAGATGGACGGCGGCAGGGAGGTTCACAGGCCTCATAGACAAATTTCTAACCCTCGGGCCCTTCTATGAGATTAATTTTGGTCTTTTTGTAGTTTCTACAAGATCCTCTTGTAGAATACACAGAGTTTCCTGTAGGATGCGAAATTTTCAAAACAAATGGGACAAAGGCTTGAGAAATGATAATGACAATGGAGGGATGGACTATGAAGGATGTATGTAGCCTAGCCATGTCTTTTTCTTCTTGTGTGACCCTCCTGCAACTTGCAATGACCTTCCTGCAACCTGCAACTTATTCAAAAGAAGTTAGGTTTTTCTTTTTTCTCTTTTGTATTTTTTTTTTTTTGAGATAGTTGGGGTGCCTCCACGAGGTTTTCACCCTAACTACCTACCCTGGGCACCTCCAAGAGGTTTTCACCCAGAGATCTTTTATTCCATTTTCTGTTTTTCTGTTTTTTTTTTCCTTAGGGTGTGGGTGGAGTGGAGACAGGGACCTGCTCCACTACCAACACTGATTTACCCAGATTCTCAATGAACTCCTGCTTAGAAAGGGGCTTCTTGTAGATTTTCAATCTATGCCCATTGATGAGCATGGGAATGGCTTCTTCATCAATGGTCCAGATAAGTACTGAACCATTGTCATTGCATTTTTCTACTGCATATGGTCCAAGCCATCTTGTCCTCAGCTTGCCCTTCAAATCCTTGTATCTCGAATCATATAGCAGTGCCCAATCCCCTTGTTGGAATTGTTTTTCTTTGAGGTGTCTGTCATGCCATATCTTTCTTTGAAGTTGGAGTAGCTTTGAGTGGAGAAGGGCCTGCATTCTCTATTCATCCAATCCATTTAGCTGAAGCAGTCTTCCCTTTTGTGCATGGTTGAGATCTTGGTCCAGCTGAGTTGTCATCCTTAATGTGTTATATTCAAATTCTATGGACAACAAAACCTTCTTCCCATAGACCAGCTCATAGGGTGTGAAACCTGTGGTGGTCTTCCAAGTAGTGTTATAGGCCCAGGTGGCCTCAACCAATGAGTCTGCCCAATCTTTTTTGTTGCTGCTCACTACCTTAGTCAAAATCCCTTCCAAATCTCTGTTAGTGACTTCCACGTGTCCATTTGCTTGCAGATGATAAGGGGTGGAAGTTTTGTGCTTAATCTTGTGATGTGTGAGCAGGTCTTCAACCAAATTGGAGGTAAACTGACTTCATTGATCTGTGACTAATTCTCTTGGATAACCAAACTTGCAGATGATATTTTCCCTCAAAAACTCAGCTACTTTTTCTTCTGTTGCTGCCTTGATTGCCTTTGTTTCTGCCCATTTTGTCAGGTAATCTGTACACACAATGATGTAAGATTTATGTTTTGAGGGAGGGTTGATAGGACCCACAAAGTCCATGTCCCACTTCTCAAATGGCTCGAAAGTCACTTGAGGTTGCAGGGGCATCTCATCCTTTGGAGTAGGTTTCCCCATCCTTTGACATTGGTCACATTGGCTGATGTATCTCCTGACATCTTGATGAAGAGTGGGAAAATAGTACCCTATCTGTAGAATTTTGAAGGCAGTTCTCTTTGATGCAAATTGACCCCCACAGGGCCCATCATGATAGGTTAGGAGGATGTCAAAAACTACCTCCTCCCTGACACATCATCTCAAAATCTGATCTGGGCCAAGTTTAAAAAGATTGCCCCCAATCCAAGTGAATGGGGCACTTTTCCTCACGAGCTTTCTATTTTCTTTTGAGGACAGGTGTGACAGAAACTGTGCTGAAACCAAATAATTTGTTATATCAGAAAACGATGGAGAGAGTACTAAAATAGAAATTAGGTGTTCATCTGGCATTTGATCATCCACCATTCCTTCTTCACTTGCAGGTAGATCTAGTCTAGACAGAAAATCAACAACAATATTTTCCTTACCTGGTTTGTCAACAATGGTCAAATCAAATTACTGCAATAAAAGTAGCCATCTAATGATACGAGTATTTACATCCAGTTTATTCATCAAATACCTAATTGCAGCATGATCAGTGTGTACGAAAGTTTGATAGCCAGTGATGTAGTGTCTGAACTTGTTTAGGGAATGGATTATAGCCAGGAGCTCTTTTTCGGTTACAGTGTAGTTTAATTCTGCCTTGGACAGGTTTTTATTGAAAAAATATATGGCCTACGGTAGCTTCTCTTCAACTTGTCCTAAGGCTTCTCCTATAGCTTTGTTCGAGGCATCTGTGTGAATGTGGAAAGGTACGACTCAGTTTGGACCTCTCAAGATTGGGGCAGTTATCAACTTACCTTTCAAGGCATCCAAAGCCTCTTGATAGTTGTTAGTCCATATGAACTCAACATCTTTTCCAAAAAGACCAAACAATGGAGAGGCTAGCTTACTAAAATCCTTAATGAATCTTCTATAATACCCTGCTAAGCCTAGGAAAGTTTGAACATCTCTTACCTTTTGAGGAATTGGGACCCTTTGGATGATAGCAATCTTGTTGGGATCCACCTGTAATCCTTGCTGAGAAATTGTATGACCTAGCACAGTCCCTTCAGTCATCAAGAATTCACATTTTTCAAGACTGAGGGACAGGTTCATTTTAATACACTTGGCTAAAACTTTCCTCAGGTTAGTCAAAGCTTCTTGGAAGTTAGAACCATAAGGGGTAAAGTCATCCATATAGATTTCCACTGAGTCGTGAACCAGTTCAACAAATATGCTCAGTACTACTCTCTGGAAAGTGGTAGGAGCATTGTACAACCCAAAGGGAAGGACCTGGTAGGAAAAGGTACCCCATGGACAAGTGAAAGTGGTCTTATCTTGGTCTTTCGGGCTGATTTGGATCTGGTTGTACCCGCTAAACCCATCTAGGAAGGAAAATAACTTCTTCCCTGCCAGGCCATCTAACACTTGATCTATGAAAGGCAAAGGGAAATGGTCCTTCTTGGTGGCCTTGTTTAGTTCCCGATAATCTACACAGATTCTCCACTTCCTGTTTTTCTTTGGCACTAGCACCAAAGGAGAAACCCATTCACTGTCAGAGATGGGGTAGATGAATCTTGCATCCAACAACTTTTGCAGTTCTTCTTTGACAATGTCCTTAAGGGCTGGATTCATCCTCCTTTGAGGTTGCCTGACTGGTTTACAATCTTCTTTAATGTAAATATGATGAGTACATACTGAAGGGTGGACTCCCTTCATCTCCTTATAGCTCCAAGCAAAAGCATCCAAATGGTTGTTCAATAAGCTACATAGTTCTTTCTCCTGAGAGGTGGATAGGGATGAGTTGATCTTCAAGGTTCTTTCTAGGCCAAATTCCACATTCTTAACTCGGAGAGAGGTTAGATCAACCACACAGAGATCAACTAAAGCATTGGCTTGGGTTTCTTCCACCAACTCTTCTAATGGCAACACATTGGGGGGTGGATTTTGAATCAAATTCTCAATAAGATCATCCTCGGTTTGAGGACCCCCCTTGGTAGCTTCCACTGTGCACAATGGTGTGAAGTAGACTTCATCCTCATATTCCTCCTCCAACCAGAGAGGTAAGTCATGTTCTAGTAGAGGTTGGGCAGGAGATTATAGGACTAGCTGTTTGGACATATGCCCATTCTTGATGGTCATGCTCCCAGCTCGACAACTGATGTAAGCATCTATAGTAGCTAACCAAGGTCTTCCCAGGATGAGAGGATACCCAGTGAGCTTTGCCTTTGGCTGAAGGACCAAGAAGTCAACAGGTTACTCCTAGGAATCAATGGAGACCATGACATATTACACAATCCCCTCAGGGGTCACAGTGGAGCAGTCTGCCAACTGCAGTACTGTTGAGGTATTTCTTAGGGAGCCCTGAAGGTTGAGTTTGAGCATAGTGTCCCTGGTCATTACGTTAATGGTAGCCCCTAGATCAATTAAGGTGTGGGGGATTATGGTGCCATTGATGTGGACATCGACTACAAGATTCCTAGGGTCCAAATATTTCGGACAGATTACCTGCCCCAACATCAGGTCGAACAGTTGTCCTATGACATTGATAGTTGGGGCATCCCTCTTGCGCCTGCCTGGGTGCCTAAAACACTTCTCTTTGATCAACTTTTTGTAGATGGGTACATCTTTTATTTCCTAGAGAAGTGGTATTTTTACACATAACTGTTTTAGTTCTCCCAGAAGTTCAGTTTCTTTTGGGGTCGGTCGTGTGGTTCCAGTTAGTCTCTCAGGAAAGGGTGGAATGATTTTTGGTTCACTTTCCTGTTTCTATTCCTCATCCTCCTTAGGAGGAGGTTGGCTATCTGGGAGAATCTTCCCAGATCGTAGATTGATCTCCTGAATCTCCACAGCATAGGTAGGACATGTTGTTTCTCTAGTATATACCTGTTGGACTTGTCTGTTATTGGGGTTCGGGTTCGGTTGAGCAGGTATTTGGGGTTGTCTTGGAGGAGCAGGAGGTAATGGTTGTGGTTGAGTAGGTGGTGGAGGCAAAAGAGTGGGAGGAGAGTTGTATTGGGGCCTCCACCCCTGATGAGGTGCATTCCACTGAGGTTGTGGCTGAGCATGAGAATGAAATGAATGAGTAGCTGGTTGAGTATGGTATTGAGATGGATACGACCAAGGAGGGGGTGTGGACCAGGAAGGAGGAGCAGAGGGACCCCAAGAGGGCATGGAAGTGGCTTGATTGGGGTTGTAATAAGTGTGGGATGTCCCTTGCATTCCCCGCTGGTAAGGTTTGGGTCCATTTGGCCTCCTTTGGTTCATGAAGTAGAGTGGTTCAGTGGCTCCTTCAGCCCCTTGGTACATAGCTTTAAATATGGGTAAGCAAGGGCACTGATTTCTAGGATGGTATTCTTCACAGACAAAACACACTTCTACAGGGTGCAATGGACATTCGTTCCTAGGATGCTTTCTAGTGCACCTGGGACAAAAGATGGCCAAATCCCTCTCAGATTCCTTTTGCTTCTTTTGGATTCGCAAGGTATCCATTTGCATGGTAATAGTTTGCCTCATCTCGCTTTTGAAATCTTCCATCTGATTTGCAAGTTCATTTTTAAGGAATGAACTAGATAAGGGGGTACTGGCTAAAGGTTGACTTCCCCTATTTCTTTTTCTGGCTGCCCTAGAATGGTTTCTAAACACAGTCTTTATGTCATCATAAGGTAGCTGGTAGATGTCTCCCCCAGCCAACAAATGGAGGGTATCTAGAAGGTCTTCAGGGAATCCTATAAGAAGAACCAACCTCAGAGATTCAAGGTCAAGTGTGCACCTAGCCCTTTTATAACTGAGTTGAAACCTCTCTTCATAGTCTTCTAAAGATTCATCACTTCCCATGGTCATTCGAAAGATTTATTCCTTGGTGTCCTTTGACCTACAGTAGTCCTAGTACTTGTTGTTAAAGGCTTGCTGCATCTGAGCCCAAGTTGTGATACTGTTTCCAAGTAACCCCATGAACCAACGTAATGCTGCATTCTTGAGGGTAGAGGGAAAGAGTTTCAACTTCTGCTCGTCTTCTGCATAGTCATAGGTTCGATAGAGAATAACAAACTCAAACAAGAAGGTATCAGGGTCTTCGGTAGTCAATCCATGGAAGTGAGGTAAGGCTGAGGGACTTATGTTTTTCATCTTTGTGTCCCCATTGGTCTCTCAGATAGGAAAGACACCTTCTATTCTTTCCCCATTTCCTCTAACATTTCTGTTTTCAGCCATGGTCTCAGGAGGAATGGTTTCTTACTCTTCTTTTGTTATAGGATCTTTGTATATCTCTAGAGGTTCACCTATAGGTTCTTCTGGATCACTGCCACCAAAGAAGAGAGAAGGGTGACTTAGTGATGTGGTGGGGGTGTTGGGTAGGAATTTTCCTGAATTGTCTCTGTTCCTACAAGGCATGAAAGGAAATCTCTCTTTCTTTTGGGTGATTTTTTGTTTCTTTTTCTGCTTGTACCTACAAAAACTGAAATGGATTGAACAACAAATTGTAACTAACTAAAATAAACCTTGCTGAAATGAAAATTGCAAAATTGAAATGAAAGCAGGAAAGGACTAATCTATCTTGCTGAAATGAAAATGCAGAATTGAAATGAAAGAAGGAAAGGACTAATCTATTTTGCTGAAATGAAATTGCAGAATTGAAATGAAAGCAGGAAATGACTAAGCTATTTTGCTAAAATGAAATTGTAGAATTGAAATGAAAGCAAGAAATGACTAAGCTATTTTGCTGAAATGAAATTGTAGAATTGAAATGAAAGAAGGAAATATCTAATTTACACTTGCTAAAATGAAGTTGCAGAATTGAAATGAAACAACTACTCTACTCTTGCTTAAATAAACTACTTAGCAGAATGTTGCAGTGGAAAAAATAGAAGAAAAGCAGCAATCACAAAATACTCTGATGCTTCTCCAGCAACGACACCAAAAACATGGTAAACTCCAGTATTGCAGCAATAATGCTGCAACTCCTGGGGCTCCCTACTTTACTTTTATCAACCCAGTAGTTCGTAACAAACTTGGAAGCGACGGTGCTATATGCACAAGTACTAGCTCTTACTGCAGGTTGTCACTTGATCAGCTGGCACAAGTTCGCTAGGAGCTTAAGCCAACTTCTATGAGTTCTCAAAAGAAGCTTTTAACTGTGATGGAAGAAATCTAACTCAAAAGAGGCTATTCTACTTGCAGAAAGAAGATGAAAATTGAAATGAAACACAAACCCTAGCAAACCCTAGTTTTACCCACTAACCCTACTTTTGCAAGAAAAGAGATGGAAACTACTGAAATGGATGCCATTGACTACTGAAAAGGTAAAATTCATGTATTCAAGCTACTTCTGAAGGAAAAGGGAAAAAAAATCATCTTTTTGTACTTTTGAGCATTTTCATGTAGAATTATTATGCTTGTGTTTTAACTAGTTGTGACTGTGCAGAGGTTTGGTGGCGAAGGGAGATGGAGTTGGCTTTTGCAAGAGGTGAGGAAGGTGTGGAGAGGTCCTAATAAGTCTCTATTACCATTCTGGAGACTTCCATTGTGATCAAACCTCGGAAAATCACTCGCATGAACTCCTACAGGAGGCTATAGGGGATCTATAGGAGGATCTACAGGAGGAGGTCGAAAGTGGTTTTTGGAGGTGTGAAGGTGGAAACAAACGGTGGGAGAAGGGAAATGAAGGCTGGATGGAGATGTTAAGGGGTCTAGGACTTTGTCAGTGAATATCAGGAATGAAGGAGATGGTTGGATTTGTTCAAAGGTCAAGAAAGAATTTTTTTACAAAAACGCAGAAATTAGGGCAGTTTGGGAAAGTATGGTGAATGAGTGGGGGAAATCTTGAGGGATGGACTGGAGCAGGTTGTGTGATGGGAGAATGATAAGTTGGAGTGTTCTACAAGTGAGCTGCACACTTACTTTTCAAAACTGTCCCAAGCAAGAACTAAAAAAACAGAGTTTTACCTATTTTAACCTAATTCTGACCTAAAAACCAGAAAAGTGTTGAATAGAACTTTATGGATAGGAAGTTATGCAAGAAATCCATGGAAACTAAACAAGAAAGGATCTAAGCATGTGAATCTAACTAATATCAACTTCTCCAACTCGAAATCTCACACTAGCAATTGCATTGGAAAGCAAAAACAATGTTTTGGTGGCAGCAAGAGTGCCTTGATCTCAAATCATGGTCCCAAGGAGGGAGAAAGGAGATCAAGGCATTCTTGGTAGCCTTTTTGGATCCTTTTCTATTATTGCAACAAACTATCTAATCAACCTGAAGTGAGAACAACTATTCTAATCATCAAAAGCAACCTAATTAACAAAGCAAGAATTAACCTAAACAACAACAATTATTTCATGAATGCAAGAAAAAGCATATAAATACACAAAGGAGGTGCTGGGCACTTGGGTTGGGCCCAAACCCAAGAGGTACAGCCCCATAGGAAAGATCAGTGCTAGTTCAAAGCTGGATTCATCTTCATTGATAAAAAATAATAATAGTTACATCACAAAACTGTCTACAAAAAGAGCTCGAAAATGAGCTGAGTACAACGCTGCACTAAAGTGAAAAAATAGACTATCAAATTGCTAACTTACTGAGGCTTGAAGCCTTCTTATTTATACAAGTGAGGACTCCCAATAGTCCTCCTAAACTTTAGGAACTCGGCTACCTAAAATTGCAGATAACAACAACTTCACTAGACCTGCTTGGCTGCCCCTTGGAATCATCATTTGTGGGCTTTTGTACTCTAATTTGTTGATGGAGAACTCAAGGAAGGGGTCATTAATGAAGGAGACACCCCTCCTATAAGTCCTCAACCCTATTTCCTCAAGTTTGGCTGCCAATATGCTCATAAATGCCTAGTCTTTGTCCAAAAATGTCCAAAAATATGCAATAAACACTCATTAGACTATGTGGCAAAGTGACTATCCCCATTCACTCTATTGACATAAATATATTCAAAAACATGCACAAAACTATGGAGAATGGTGGATTAAATGAAAATAATAGGCAGAATGAGCCCATATAGTTACCCATTTCTAGGGCTCATCAGTAGGTTCGCCCAACCTAATATAGGGTCCAAAAAACAAAATTTTCCGGGGCGCTCCCCTAGACCCCATAGAGGGATGTTACCTGCACCCCTCAAACCCCTTGTGACCCCCCTGCTACGTAATCGACGCAACAGAGGGGGGGCTCCACCCACTTGCTAACCCCGCGGTTAACTACATGGGCTAGTCGTGGAAAGAATATAACACTACCCAACATGAGTGGCCACCAATATCCACCTAGATCATTCCTCCCCCCTTAGGAAGAAATGGTCTCCATTGTGTTGA
This sequence comes from Pinus tabuliformis, assembly GCA_031772625.1. Lineage (NCBI taxonomy): Eukaryota > Viridiplantae > Streptophyta > Pinopsida > Pinales > Pinaceae > Pinus > Pinus tabuliformis. The sequence continues at coordinate 305,654,028 of CM062816.1, read as the reverse complement.
GTTCCTCCATGAGATGAGGAATCTTTTGCTGAACTTGGTCCCTAGTGAGCCATTTTCCCTGGTGCGGGAGTTGGCTGGCTTTGACAACTCAATATAGTTGGATCTTCTACTAGTGAGTGTTCTTGATCTGCGTGTCCATGATCCGATCAGTTGTAGCTTGTTCCATGTACTCTGGATTTAACTCTATCAGTGTGAGCTTTTCTGCAATGTCAGATGTGTCCAATAATGGTGGAAAGAATGGTCGAGGGCGATCCACATTGAACACTGGGTGTAGGCCAAGGAATGGGGGAATGCTGAGCTCAAAAGATTCATCTCCCGCAACCTTGGTGATGGTGTATGGCCCATATCAGAGCGAGCGAAGCTTGTGGTGGGGTCTAGCAAGGCACTCCTCCTACAAACATAGCCAAATTTTTCTACCTACCTGGAATTTGTGTGGCACCCAATGCTGATCATGGAGCTACTTGTAGTTAGCATTGGATCTGTCCAATATATCATGGACCTGTTGGTGGATGTGTTGAATGTGCTCAATGAAGTTGCTAGCCCTTTCAGCTTCAGACTGCACGTGAGCCGAATCTACCTGAGTGGCTGCAAATGGTATGGCCACATCAATGGGGCATAATGGTTAAAATCCCAGCCTTACCTGAAAGGGACTGTGGCCTGTTGAGCTACGGAGAGCTTTGTTGTAGTTGTGTTGGATATAGGGGAGACTTTCATCCCATGTGTGTGGATGCTTCAAGTTGTACATGCACAGAATGTGTATGATCATCCTGTTGACAACATTTGTTTGGCCATCAGTTTGGGGTTGGAAAGTTGTGGACTTAGTGAGTTTTGTATCCAGCATTGACCAAAGACTTGACCAAAATTCACTCAGGAATCTGTTGTCTCGATCTAAGATAATGGATTTCGGGATCCCAAAGTGTACCCACACTCACTCAAAGAAGATCTTAGAGTGGCCTTTGCTATGATACTCTTCTTGCAGGCCGCCATGATGTCCATCTTAGAGAATTTGTCGATGACCACGAAAATGCAATCGTTGTTGTGCTTAGTAAAAGGAAGGCCTAACATATAATCCATGGAGACATATTCCCAAGGCCGATTAGGAGTAGGTAGAGGAGTATACATGCCTTGCTTCTTGATGGTTGGTTTGGAAATGGCGCAGGTGGTGTAGGATCTAATGTACTTTCGAACATCCTGATGAAGTTTCAGCTAATAAAAATAATTCTGCAATTATATCGCCACGGTTTTGTCTACTCCAAAATTTCCAGCAACCCAACTGTAGTGCGCCTCCCAAATCATCTTGGCATGCTCACTTGAAGGAACACATATGTGTCCCAAGTGGCATAACAGTGCACCCTGAAGGTGAAAATTTGGAACTTTCTTCCCTTACAGGAGTGTCTGGTATATGTTGCTGAATTCTGGATCACTCTTGTAAATATGCGGCCACCTCGATGTCTCGTGCCCATAAGAGTCGAGCACAGTGATTAGTGCCATGACCAGTGGTCGGCTGAGGCAATCAGCGACATTATTGGTGCTGCCCTTCTTATACTTAATGTTCAAATGGAACTGTTGTAGATAGGTGGACCATTTCTGATGACGATTGTTCTGCAACTTCCCTTGTGTCTGTATGAACTATAGAGGCTAGTGGTATGTGTGGATGATTGTTTCCTTCCCTACAATGCAATGCTTCCATTGAAAGTAGGCCAATGAAATACATTTCTTTGTCGCAATTGGGGTACTTTCGGACTGTGTCTGAAAGTGTCTCACTATGGTAAGCCACTGGATGCCCATGTTGAGTAAGAACTGCACCAATAGTATAGTCAGAGGCATCTGTCTCAATCTCAAATGGTTGTTGCAGGTTTGGTAATGTGAGCACTGGTGTAGAACAGAGGCGATTCTTCAACTCGGAGAATGCCCACTGCTGGGTTTCTAACCAAAAGAACTTGGCTTTTGCTCTGCCCTTGGTGACTTAACTTAAAGGCCAAGATATATTGGAGAACCCCAACATGAACCTACAGTAGAAATTGGCAAGACCCAAAAAGTTTCGGAGCTTTGTTAGAGTGGTTGGGGTTGGCCAATCCCAAAGGACTTGTATCTTGGATGGGTTCATATGTACACCTTGATCATCAATGCTATACCCCAGATATTGAACTTGGGTCAGGCCAAAGGTACATTTCTCCAAGTTAGCACACAACTTGTGTTGTTATAGGGTTTGAAGGACCTGTCGAATATGGTGGAGGTGCTCTTCCCAACTCTACCTGAAGATCAAGATGTCATCTAAATACACCACCATGAATGCATTGGTGAAGGGTTACAATATGTCATCCATCAAACTCATGAAGGTTGCAAGGGTGTTCGTCAATCCGAACGACATGACCAACCATTCAAAAAGGCCCTCCTTGGATTTGAAGGTAGTGTTCCACACAACAGAGGGTTCGATAGGCACCTGGTGATAACTTGATTTCAAGTCAATCTTGCTGAAATATTTGGCCCTCTAGAGCTTGTCCAGAAGGTCATCAATCCATGAGATTAGGTACCTATTCCGAACAGTGATCTTGTTCAGTGCCCGATAGTCAATACAAAGCCTCCAGGTCCCATCCTTTTTCTGTACCAATACGATCAGGCTCCCACAAGGTGATGAGCTTGGCCTGATATGTCCTTTCTGTAGTAGTTCCTGAATCTGCCTCTTAATCTCATTGTTCTCTAGAACAGAGCATCGATAGATCAGTCCATTGGGTAGCAATGCTCCTAGGGTTAGATTGATGGAGTGCTTGACCTGATAGTGCAGAGGTACCCCTGTGGGTGAGGCGAAAATGTCCCTGCACTCCTCCATGACCTTGTCCATCTATTGTTACTGTGGAGAGGAGCCCTGCCTTGAAGCCATGGCCAAAACCTTCTTCTTTCCTTAGGGGAAAATCATATGGAAAAAAAATTTCTTGGTCCAGGAAATGATCTTACTGTATTGCTTTGTAGTGATCAAAGAGATGGCAGCAGGTGGGGCTACCTCCGGTATCCTATACAACTTATTAGCCAAAGTAATAATCACAGAGCAAGGTATAGAATCATATACATCATGTCATTTCCATAAGTATGGTTGTCCTAACAATACATCAGAAACTTCAAGAGGAGCAACGTCACACAACACCTCATTCGTGAAGGGATTGATGCTATAGGGAAGGCGACATTGTTGGTTGACACAAAGATCTCATCCTTCATGAATCCACCCGATGGTGCACGGTTTTGGATGTGTTGTAGTCTTTAGGCCTAGTTGCTTCACAAATTTTGCTGAAATGAGGTTCTTTTGGCTCCCGCTATCGACAATGAACTGGAGCGGAGAACCCTTCACCCACATCTGTGAGTGGAAGAGGCATTACCCTCCTCTGGATCTTCAGGCTCAATTTTCTGAATCTTTGTGGTTGCCCCAGTGGCACTAGGCTCTGTATCAATGATCTTCTTCCCTTTATCAGTCCCCTTATCAGGTTTTGATTCAGAGTCGTAACCTACGTCTGATTCGAAAGCCTTCAGCTTGGCCATCAGTGACTGCTTGGCCCATCACTCACTTGTATTGTGAGTGGAGCTCTTATGGAACTCACACTATTTTCCCGTATCCTTCTTCATATTCGTGGTGTTGTTCTTTACCTGCAGCTTCAGTGGGTTGTCCTGGGTAGCCCCACCTTGGCTTGGTCCCTTGTTCTGTGGTTAGGGGGCGCCTTTTCCTTGCTTTGGATTCGTAGATCCAAAGTACCGCTTCTTCTATTTAAAATTTTGCTTAATATTTACAGTGTACCGATATGACATGCCAAGAGAGGAAATGTCTAGGAACTTGTTGTAGCGGCTACAACCACCCTCCAAAATTTTGGCCTGCATCAATTTCAGAGCTTCCCTCGAAGAGTTTCACTTGATGACTACACACACTTGGGTTCAATCCGTGAGCTCGTGTGAGTCTTTACATCTGCCTTGCTTGTTCATTGCATTCAAGTCTCTGCATATTGATGTCTGAGTCATGCTTGCAACCATGTTCTAGTTATGCTAAAAGTATTCACTTCGTATGTGCTTGTTGTGTTCACTATGAAAGCATCTGTCGCACTCACACACAGAGTCACATTCATTGTTGTGTAAGCATCGTCTCGATCAATGAACGATCAATCATGAGTGCCGCGCTTTTCACTTACACCGTCGGTCAGTCTTGTTGAACATGTGTGTCTAGATGGTTTTGTTCATTTCGTCTTCAAGTCATGTGAGTGTGTGTTTGTATGATCACCTATGAATCTTTTGATTGTTCACACACTTAGCCATTTTTGCTGAAGGTTCTGATGACCTGACTCCCCTCTGACATCCGGACCATCACCTTGCCATCGAATCGATCAACTGTCAACCAGAACATCGTAGAAGCACCAAGCTAGTCTTTTCAAGCTATGTTACCCACAAGAAATCCAATAAACTCTCATGCTGGTCACCTGGACAGTCGGACTCGATAGCCACTCTGAGACTAAATCCCTTAAAAAATTGTGTAGAGGCCACTGACCTTACATCCTCAACTGATTGAGGAAATTGCGCAAACAGGCCGGACAGACACCAAACGCCTGTCCTTGTCTCCCTCAAAAAATTGCGCAGTTTTCCTATTCAGTCATCCCGACAGTCGACTAAATGTTCATATCAAAAATTGCGCAATGTTCATGAGCAGGCCTTGCACTACTCATCAGTTAGCTCATCTCAAAAATTGCACAGAGATGATTAGCAGGCCAGCCTCCTGCCCTTAGTGCAGTTTTCCTTGCCAGCATCCCCTAGCAGCAGACTGCCTGTTCCCTCTGGGAATTATGCAGTTTCTACTACCAATCTCCTAGGCATACAACTGGCATTTCCCTCTGAGAATTGTGCAGTTTTGGCTGCTAGTGACCCAAGTAGCCAACTAGCAGTTCCCTTTGGGAATTGCGCAGTTTTGGCTGCTAGTCTCCCGAGAAGTTCCCCAGAAAAATGACGCAATCCCTTCCTGCTGACCTTTCATGTAGCCCGACCCGTTCCTTTGGAAAATTGTGCAAATCTGGTTGTCCAGCCCCATTGCCCATTCATTCTAAAAATTGCGCAGATCATGCCTACCTTGCCTTCCAACAACCCAGACTGTTCCTCCCAAAATTTTCACAATTTTACCTTCCAGCCGAGCCAGACCTTGCATACAGTCACTATCGACTTAGATTTCCTGTCTCCATCTCACAGTGACTCTTACGTAGTTTTCATCAGAAGTTTCCTAGAGTCATCATCCTGCATCACAACCTTGTTGCCTCCCCCATTGACCTGCATCAGAATGATCATGTGTCATGGTAGACTAGGAGGTTTTGGATTTGATGTCGTCTTGTCATGAGGGACTGCAGGTACAGGTACACCAACGAACATGGCAAGACAACGAATGGGATGAACTAAGAGAGCACATGCATAATGATAGGTTCACCAATAGACGAATGAATGAAATGTGCGAAGTGGATGAACGCGACGAACATGCACCTTCGCGAACAGATGAGCCCATCAAGCCTTCCAACATGAAAGTAAGGAACAACATGCTAAAGCTTCATCAAGCGAAGCAAGGACCATTGAAGACTCCGTGCACTTTTCCATGCGGAAGTGAAGCTATGATACACCATGAAGACATCCATAATCTAGTATCATTATAGCTCGACATGCACTCTAGCAGCAACACGAATGTACCAGCATTGTCATGTCAAGTCATGTCGAGTCATGTCATGAGTCATGTCACCCACATCTCCACTATGGGCTTGTTGTCAATCAATGTGATGTAACGTGGAAGTCCAAGAGACCCACTTATTGAACAAAGAGTCATGTAAGTCGAAGAGTCATGGAAGTCAAATGGTCATGAGGGTAGTCGAATAGCCACAAGGGTCAGTTTCACCCTTGGCTATAAATACCCCCTCATTTGTACATGTAAAGGAATTTTTAACCTTAGCTCCTTCCCACATAGCCAAGAGAGTCTGTAATCCTTTCTTTGAGGAGTAAGTAGTGGCTCCAACACCCCACTGATGGGGTTAGTGATGTATGGTGTAACGATATGTCTTGCAACTTTTGCTTAATTCAGAAGCCTATTAACAGGCCAACACATTTTCACACATGTATTGTATTTGTTGTAAGACTGATTTTTAACACTTGTAATGCATGTTGCTTTAACCTATGTTCTACATCTAAACTATTTCATTTGTTGTAATGCATAATATATTAATGGAAATGTGTTTTATATGTTGTTAATGTTGTCCCGTCCGTGTCAACTCCTCTGCCAGACATCAGAGAGACCTTTCATCTAAACCTTGATGTAACAACCGTTGCACTCATTCAGACTGTTCCATGAGTGTTGTACGTGTTATCTTACCTTGTATGCAGTGACTTCCACATCTGAGTGGACTGATCTACCAGAAGTTGTGTATGTCCTTTTGTGTTGTGTGTTCTTAGCCGAGTTGGGACTGATCCCTTTCAACTTGGAACTCACCTTCACCTTCTCCCCCTCACAGTGAAAGAGCCATTGATACAAGTACACTTACACTCACTAGGAATGTGAACCTCACTTCTCGAAGACAAAGCGAACCACTCTCCTATGATGACAAGCAAGAGTTGAGGCAAATCCTTAAGACAATGGCAACCAACCCATCATACTGGATGTGACTCCCACACCAAATGGTGCGAGGTCTAGTTGGGACTTCATACCGAGGTGATCCCCTGATGTTGGCATGTCCAACATCGTCAAAAAAACTCCATCTCCTCCTAGATGTTCTTGTGTAGATAGCCACGTACTTGAGCACCAAATTTCACTCAGTATCCTTGATACTCAGCTTCGTGTGAAGGGTATAGAAAGTATTTGTGAACTCCGACACATCTTGGTCCCTTCCCTGCCACTTTATGTATTTATATTCATAGCTCTTGACAGTGTAATATTGTTCCTTGATGGCATCTCAGAAACAATTCCAAGTGGGTGCAACTGAAAAAAATGAGGGTTCACTCTCGTCCTTTTTTTCATAGTAGGTTTCCCACCAGTCCTTGACGTGTGGGGCAGCTTTGAGAAGTGCAAACGTAATCTTTTCCCAATTGGAAAAGTCATGAACTGAAAAATATCCTTCCAATAGATTTAGCCATTTATCTATGACATCTGTATATATGAGGCCTTAGAATATGGGTATATCAAAGTTAATTTGTACCTTAAAAGGAGTGGCGCCTCCAAAGTGGCTACTGGATGAAGATGTATCGCTTGTGGGTAGTCGTCAAAGGATATGGGAAAAGTTATCCATCATCGTGTCCCTCTGTCGCTTGAGGGATTCTTTGAGAAACATTTTGAAAGGATCTCCTGCTTCCTCATCTTTATTTTCTTCCGCCATTGGAGGTCGTCGGGTTTTGCGAGGCTGATCCTTCAATGGTTCAAGCAGATCGAGCCCTAACTCCTTATACCTTGACCTCGTTGGGGACATGCAAATAAAAATAGAGGAAGAGCAGACCGCTCTGATACCACTGAAAATAGGAATGCAACAAGTTACAGATATACTCATAAACATAGAGATGCAGTAGAAAAACACTTCATTTCATTAATATAAAAATATTGAACTATGCTTACAAATAGAATGGAAATAAGATAACTCAGGTGATGGTATCTTATCTCTAAGAAGAGGTGTGGTGGCTACATGCCTCTGAACTGAGTTAAAATGAGGCTCATGGGCCTTTTTATTATTAAACAATAAGAGAAAACCCTAAACAACCAAAACCCTAACCCAAGGAGATGTAACACCAAGAGTTTATGGGCCCCATTGGGGTTAGTTGGGTAACCAACTTTCTGGGGTCATAACTTGGTCATATTAACTCTGTTTGACGCATATGATACCTCGTTGGAAATATCTCTCCAAGGAGTGCAACTACCAAAGTGATTAGTTTTGTAATCACTGCAAGAATTTTGCCAAAAAAACGTCGTTTAGGGCCTCAAATCGGCTCCAGAAGTTTAGGACCTGAAAAACTTCCAAAAATAGTAAATTGTGCTACAATTAAGGAAATTGAAAAAACGAAAGAAACAATGGTGGGGTTACAAGTGGAATAGGCAGGTGGCCACTAATATCCACCTGGATCACACACTCCCCTCCAACATATTTGGGCTTCCCTTGCCCGAATCTCGCTTTCCCTTGCATGCATTGCACATTCTAGGAGCTCAAGGCCTCTCCCTTGGCTTCTAGAATTGCGCATAGGCTACCTTGGCCTGGCTCCAACTGTGCATTGCACAATTCTAGCAGCCATCCTCCCTATCTTGGCCACTAAGACTGCGCAATGCGCATTCTCTCTCGGCTTGTGCCCATACTCAACTATGCATTGTGGAGTTTCAGTTAGCAAGCCTCCCTCACTAACTGCTGGAACTGTGCAATGCACAGTTCCAATCGAAAGTTAGTGACCTCTGTGAACAACAATTGTGCAGTATGTCCCATCATAAGCCCGATTCGTTGCTTTCTCTTTTCTTGAAGTTTATTTTGGTTTTAAGCTAACTTTTGCCTGCCATGAGTGTCCTCTCTGTCTCCAGGTACAACAGTTGTTGAGCATCTCTCTAGCAGTTGCAGTTAACATTGCATCCAAGAGAGTTGCATCAAAGGAAACCATCTAGAGTAGAGCTGGGGAAGCAGTTAAGCAAACGTTAGTTAATCTACCAATATATGTAGACACTTAGTTGTTCATTGAGAAGGGCACAAAGGTGAAATGGCAACAAATAAAGGATACTTTTGTAGAGGACTTCAAGGGAGACTTAGGGGACTGATAGGTATATATTAGTATCCAATGATCATTCTTATACTTTCATGTGGGTACCCCTCCTTCCCTTTTGTGGACATTATTAGCTGGATTGTCTCACACATAGATCTAGAGACTATGACATTGAGGAGTGTCAATGGGATAGAGCTTGCCACCTTCAGAACGTAGAAATTTCATCAGATGTATCACTTACCTCAGCTGATAAGTCACATGGACACACTTTTCTATGCCACCCATAGCCAGGTGAACACGAGAGATATAGTCAAGCGTTGGGTGAAAGATCCATCAAAGTTTAGACAAACACCCAATCATGTTTACAAGACAAAGTCTCTTAGGAAGGCCTACTAGTTCTTGATCATATTTTCATGTCAAATATATGGTCAAGAGAGCACAAATACCTTTCCTGAAGGTTGGGTAGTTGTATTGGATTAGTTGGTGAGTGATGGAAGGCCATTTAACTGGCCAAACTTTTTGGCTCATTAGTTGAAAATCAATGTGACTAACACCTGGAATCCACCCAAGGATGAGAAAGCAAGATTCTACATGTATGCATACTTACTGGATGCAATGTCTACCCAACAGTATTTTCCTGCCATGAGTTGGAAATGGACACAAAAATAGGTTGTCATCAACATTTATTGTAGGTTTCTTTCCGACTGCATCTATCGAGGAGTAATGGCAAGGCTAACTGACCATTTCATAATCCTGTTGTACAAGCTTATCTTCAAGTAGGATCCACCTTGCATGTACCAAGAAGCTATGGTGGAAATACAAAACATTGGAGATTGGTATGCATCACTCGGTGGCACCTTCATTAGAGTGTTTGGTAGAGAGAAGCCTATGCATGTTCTACCAAGGTATGCCATAGACAAGCTGGTCATGCAAGAGGTCTCATATCACCTCTCTATAGGGTTAACATTAGGACTACATAGTAAGAATAAAGCGCCATGGCTCGGTCTTCCTTTGTAGATTGGATTATACGAGATTAAGAGCTTGAAAGATGAAAATGCCGAAGCTAAGGAGATATTGAAGTTCAAGTTCGAAAACAAAGACTTTAATCTTTATGATCCCCATGGAATTTGCAAGAACCACTGTGCAAAGGTGTATTATCCATGGATCCACGAGACAGTTCACTGGCACAAGGAGGACCCTTGGAGGTACGGCTATAATGACTCCAAGCTCCATGTTCCGGTCAATATAGTCACAACTTGGAATTATACGCTACAAGCAGTAGCAATGCAGGAAGCAACAATAACAACAACAATAACCAACAATCCAGTACAGGATAAGGGTAAGAGGAATATTTTTGAGAACCCAGAGGCAAAGCAAAGTTGCAAGATGAGAGCATATCCTATCACGGAGAAATCAGCTTTGGTAGTGGAGGAAAAGAGGGAGCATCGGATAAAGAGAATAGAGCGAAGGAAGAGAGAAAATAAAAGACTATAGGAAGTAGAACTAAAGTTGCAGGAAACGGAGAAGAAGTTAAAGGAAGAGCAGGAGCTGAGAAGGAGAGAAAGAGAAGAGAAGCAAAAACATGAGGAAGAAGAAAGGCAAGGCACAACAACAGAGCAAACAACGCCCATATAGGTTGAGGATTCAAAACAACCAAAAATTGAAGAAGAGGGTGAACAGATGCAGGATCAGGATCTTGCTCAGCAGATTGAGCAAATTATTGAAGTAGCATATATGGAGTTGGGATAGGAGCCATAGAATGAAGAAATTGAACTTATGCCAAGAGTCTCAGAGGTCATCTCTCAGTCTCCACCACCTCCAGTGTCAGAACCAGTCTTGAGCGAGCAGGGAGAGGATACTCCCGTTGATGATGATCCAATCATGGATGTGTACAATCTATTATTTGACGAGTTGTAGAAGAATATTGTACAGGCGTGAAGGGAGCACTTTCTGGATGATCATGCGTCACCTGCATTCATGAAGAAAGGATGATATTGTCAAATATCATAAAGCATCTAGCTGCCCTTACCGATGCCACCTCAGCCTATGTAGAAGTAACAAGCTCAAATGTTAAGTTCCTGTTGGGCGAGAATGAACAATGGAAAAGAATTTGTAGGATTTTAGGCAAGAGGAAGAACAACTTCAGAAACAGAGTGTAGTTTCCACAATGGCAGAGATGAGGAAATAGATACTTCCTGAAGTATTAACACTTGAGACCACCATGCATAATATCTATGCCTGATTTGTCACCATGCATAAAGCAGTTGTCTGTGTTCATGGATTACAACAATGGAGCAAAGAGTTTGTTCAAACTATCAGGAACATACATGCTTCCATTTACCATGTGCAAGAGTGGACAATGTGGTAAAAAGGGGCTCCACTTCACTTTCCAAAGAAGACAAAGCTACATGCAGAGCTGGAGAAAGAAAAGGTCTGGATATTGATCCAAAACTATGATAAGTTCACCCCATTCATCAGAAACATACATGCCTCATATGCATGGTTGTACAAGAGTTTGGATGTCATGGTGAGAACACATAGGATCTCGTCAATTAGTTCCCTTACCAAGGCTAGACCCAAGAACCAAGTCCTGCTAGAGATCGATGGGTACATGAAGCAACTAAGACGAGAGCCCACCAGGGATGACTTGGAGTTGAGCACACATAAAATAAAAAAGTACATTGGTGGTCCTGTCATGGTTAACATCATGTTTCACATGCTTCAGGATGAGTTGGATACAGGTTCCAAGACCATATACCCGGATGTTATGGAGGCAAGAATCTGCACGCAGAAAGACACCATCAAGCATTTTAGGGACATCATCACAAAATACCAAGCTTAGCATCAATATGTGACCAAGAAGCACCAAGTGGAGGTTATCGAGTTGGTCTTTCCCCAAACATCAGAGTCATTGTGTTTTGTCTTGTTAGGTTATCTCTAGCCTGTTTTATCTTACATGGGTACATGTGGAAAATATAATATTTTTTGTAAGTATGTTGCAAGTGAAATTCCAAGTGTCATTAGTGGAATGTGAAAGGTCATCATGTTATGTAATGAGTTATTTGTAAAGAAGTTGAAGAGTCATGAGGGCAGTTAAATTGTCACAAAGGGGAATGTCAAGGTTCATCCCACCCTTTGTTATAAATTAAACCTCATAAATCATAGAACAAGCTTTTGGGAGCCAAGCTTTTGGCTAGGCTTAGGCTTAGAAAAGTCTTGGGAGTATTGTGACAAGCCTTGGCTTCTCCAAAGTGTAGAGTTAGTATACTTCTTTGGAGGAGCGGTGTTCTTGACTGTAATGTTCCACTATTGGGGCTAGTGATTTTCAATGGTGTATGTATGGATGGAAATTTCACTTATAATAATAATAACAAAGCCAACAAGATTTCATGCATATGTTGTTATTGTAGTTGGACTATTCTGGTTGCTTTAGCAATGTATGTTGTTTAACTTACGCATTTTCTTATGAAATAATTTTTATGCAATTGTATGAATCTTATTGGATGTGTGTTGTTGAATTAACCCATCACTTTAATTTGTGGACTATTCCAAATTTTACCTTGTGATCTCATTTTCTTGTGTCACTCCTTTCAAGTTGCATACTATTAGAGGCTTCTAAGGGGCACACTTCCTCCTCCCTCATGTTTCAGAACCTTCATGCATCACACTTGACTCTTCACAAGCTCACACACTTGCTCTAACCCAAAGTTATCTTACTTACCTCTGCACGCTACCACGGTTAAGTCATTACACTACCACCCACTGCTAGGACTTTGAGTTCTAGTTGGGACTTCTTATCGAGGGGATCCCATGAATGTTGGCAGGTCTAGCACCGTCAGCATTTATGGTGCTAGAAGGAGGGCTAGATGAAAACTTGAGCCCTTGAAGTTTGTTTTGAATTTCTACACATATTTCATGACTTATGTTGAAATCATAACCCCAACATGTTTCTCTTGTGATGTTGATTTTGAAGCATGAGCGAGAATTATAGATGGCTTGTCAAAATATAAGTTCAATGGTGGTAATGGAACACCCTTCTATAGGCACATAGTTCCTTTCGCTTGCTTCTGTGACAGGCATGATGTCCCCTCAGATGACATTGGTTGTGTGTTGTTCACTTTCACGTTCGAAGGGTGCGCAAATAAATGGTGTCACACATTTCCCGCAACCTCTATACACTCTTTCGATCACATGTTTAGATAATTATGTCATTCTTTCATTCTTTATGATTGTAGAGCACTCAACAAAAAAAATTTAAAATTGCAAAAATCACCTAAAGAATCTCTTGAGCATTTTCATGACTGTTTTCTTCATTCCTATTATGAATTTCCTAAAGATGAAGTTGACTAGGAATTTTTCGAGGAAATATTTCGGTATCTTGTTCACATTTATGAGAATCCACATAGTTATAATATTTTGAACTTGTCCCAACATACCTTAGTGTTAGAGCTTCTAAATTTGAAGTGGACAAGGTTGCTGTCCCAAGTGACCCTCTGTCCTATTCTCATCAAACAGCTCTCGCTCCATAGGATGAGGTGGGAAAAGTTGTGAATCCACCTATTGATATGTCGCCATATCCTCCTACCCCACATGCTCAGGATTTCTGTGCAGATTTGGTTGGAAAACTTGATGGTTGTCATGTGGTATCATCTCCTATGCCACGATCCTTTGGTTCCTTTGATCATCCATATTTTTGTGTGTTGTGCTCATCCATTCCGGATTCCACATGTGATGTTCACGAGGATCAAGTTTTTTATGGAGTTGGTGTTGAACAACCAACCTACACTATTATTTTTTATGAGTATGTGTGGGATTCTGACTAAGAATCTGTGGTGAAGGATGACCTCCTTCTATTTGCATCTCGTCTTCATTATCCTGACATCTTCCACGATTCTACCATTTTTGTTCCATCTTGTGAAAATTCCGGATTTTTGTACTTCCTATCATTCACAAAACACATGGGATGCCATTATTTCATTTGATTGCAGAGAGGAGAAATCTCTCTTCTTGGATCCACCCAATCTCTCATCTTACCTTTCCAGAAACATAGAGGGTGAAATTTCTCATTTTTAATCATCCCCTCTTTATGATTCGTCAGATCATAAGGATGTCATCGTTCATCTTGAATTTTTGGATTGTGGTTGTTGTGATATTTTCATTCATTCATATGACCATGATTTTGATTTGTCCAATGTTGATCTTTGTAAGCCACTGGTCTTTGATGATCCATCTCCTGATGAATTGGAAACTCCTCAAGTTGTCGAGGCACTTCAACTCGAGTTGATGGTTATGTCAGGTTCTCGTAGCCTTGAGGTTAGTTCCACTTTCGATCAGAAATCTGTTGAATCTCACCAGGCTTCTCATGTATCTGTTGTTTACATTGAAAATCAATCTATTTCACAGTTTTCGCATCCTCCATTAGAATCACACAATCCTATTTCTCATGCATTGGAGGAGTCATATGTAGCAAGCACTGTTTTAAATCAAAATTTTTCTTCTTTCCTTATATTTGCTCGTTTGTCATGTTCGAAGGTGTGTACATGCTTTTCTTCCACGTGCAATGTGACATGACACCATCATACATCCGTAGAGTGCCTTTCATGTGCTTTCCATCTTTACTATTCTGTGGATGAATTCAAGATTCAAACTTTTTGGTTTACATTGTTCTATCTTTCTTGCTTGGTTTTCTTGCATATATTTCTTGTCAATCATGTTGTCACCTACATGGGCCAACCAATGTGTCGGTGGCTATATTGGAATTATCACTTCACGTGAGTTGGCCTATGCTCTACTTAGGTTAGAAATGGGAGTATTTGTTTTGATTTTCTTGTTTGTTTTATAGATTTCCTTACTTTGTTTTTCTTTTTCTTGCTTATTTCCTTTGATTGTTTGCTTTTGCACCCGTAGGTTAGTTCCACATGAAACCGTGTTTGGATTCTTATAAAAATAGGGGGAAGTTCAAGAGGAACTTGTACTCCTATCAACACTTGGTCATATTTCTATTCCCTCTCTTTACGAGAATCTTGAATTTCTTCTCGTCAATGATACCATGATGGAAAATACATTCCTTTCAAAGAGAGTCATGGTCAAATCACGATGCTTTCACTCTTAACTAGTACCACCTACTCTAATCGGTTTTCTATATTCAGTTAACCCTTATCAACTCAGTAAAGTATAGCAAGGAGAGGGGGAAAACCTTAACAAATATCTTATAGTTATACATAAATATCCTTCTCTGAAAGGAGAACCTCTTATGTTCTCAATAAGTTGGGATCCCTCTTCCACCTCATGAAATAAATAAGTGTCTATGCACAATTCTTTGAAAAATGAAAAAATAAAATAAAGGCAAAAGAAGAGAAAGGCTTATGCACAAAGAGGTGAAGCAAGTATCTCTATCGAGGTACTGTCCAGACTTGCTGGCAACAGAGAAATGTTTGTTTCCTGAAGTGACTCCGCTAGGGTACTGTCCAGGCCTACTGGTAGCGGAGCAACACCAGAGATGAAACTAAAACTTTGCTAGTATATATTACTTGTGAATTTATATACCCCTCATCCCTAATTGAAACAACTTAGTTTGACTTGGATTGGCATGTGTGCTACCGATAAATATAATGGTAGGGAATACACCTTTAACTCAAGCTAATTGAAGAAGTTGTGATGATCAAAGAATCGAAAAATACTTACGGGGGAGTTAGACTCTCTTTGCATGAGACAAGGTCCATACAGAGAGTTGGAGTTCTACTGGTGTGTCGCCAATGTTTTAGCGGCTACAACCACCTTAACATTTTTTACCTATGCTTTACTTTGGAGCCTCCCTTCTAAATCAGAGCAAAGCATCTCACACTGATCCAGATACTTGTTATTTGGTTGATCCTCACATTTTTCATCTTGGCTTGTGTTGGCTTACTTGGTTTATTGTCTAACCCATAAGCCGATCTCTTGACTTGGTTTCCATCCAGTTCTGGGCTTGCCTTAAAGAACTGCATAATCCTTGTCGGCAACTTCCCTTGCTCTCAGGAATTGCACAGTCCAAGCTGACAGCGAGCCTTGAGAAAATGAATTGTGTAGCGCCAGTTTACATTCAACCTTCAGCTGGGAAATTGTGCATAGCATGAGAGGAAACTTGGAGCCACTCAACCCTGAAATTGCATACAAGCCTCTTACTCAGAAGTTGTTGAGCGCATGAGCTAGTAGGCTACCTAGTCCTTTCTAGAACTGCGCAATATCTATGGGAAATGCATGGCAACTTTTCCCAGAAAAGAAGAAAATAAAAAATGAAAAAGCATCCCTAAAAAATAGGGATCTATTTTAGCAGTCTGAAGGAGGCACCTGAGTTATTTTGGAAACTGTCGCCAAGTATCACTTTTTCCTTTATTTTTGGCCTTCGCGTCATAAACCCTAAATTGATCAAATCTATTTAATTGACAATGTCATAAGTCATTTTCACATTTGACCTTGGAGCTCTGGCATTCCCGAGGAGATCAAGGAACCTTCGGTGTGATCATCATCACTTTTTCTTGTTTAGCTTGTGGAGTGTTGTTTCACTTGTTTGTTGAACAATTGCTGGTGTTTTAACTTGTTTTAGGTTGTAGAAGTGTTGTTTGAAGTTTCTCATTGCCTTTCCCAAGTGTCGCATGCATTACCCTATTTTTGCACTAACGGTCATTGTTGCGACGAATCCCTTCACATGCTTTGTTTTCCTTTAGCTTGATTGATTCTTGCACTTGTTTCACTTGCATACATCATCGCTCAGTCATATCTGCACTCAACATCACACAATCCTTCAAATCTGTTTGATTACACACTCCCCTCGGGCAGATCTGGGCTTCCCTTACCTAGATCTCGCTTTCCCTTGCATGCATTAAGCATTCTAGGAGATCAAGGCCTCTACCTTGGCTTCTGGAATTACGTAGAGGTTACCCTGGCCTGGCTCCAACTGCGCACTATGCATTTCCAGGAGCAAACCTCCTAGTCTTGGCCACTAATATTGCACAATGCGTAGTCTCTCTTGGCTTGTGCCCAGACTGAAATCCTCATTGCATAGTTCCAGTCAGTAAGCCTCCCCCACTGACTACTGGGACTGTGAAATGTGCAGTTCCAGCAGGCATCCAGTGACCTCTATGAACCAAAATTGTGCATTTTGTTCCATCATAAGCCCAGTTTGTTTCTTGGTCTTGTCTTGAATTTGCTTCTAGTTTTAAGCTAACATTGGCTTTCCATGAGTGTTCTCTCTATCTCCAAGTACAGTAGTTGGTGAGCATCTCTCTAGAATTTATAGTTAATGTAGCCTACAAGAGAGCTACATCAAAGGAACCATCGAGAGCACTATTGGGGAAGCAATTGAGCAGACGTCAGTTAATCTACCAGTTTATGCAGACACTCAATTGCTCATTAAGAAGGACACAAAGCTGACATGGAAACAAATCAAGGATACTTTTGTAGAGGATTGTTGGGCCTCCATTTTGGCTTATTTTTACTCGAAATCTCTCATGTTGTTGTTTGATTAAATGATTATTTTCGATAGTATTCATTACTTCCCTTGTTTTATCATGATTAAAACATTATTAATAAAGGTTTGTCTATTACAAGTTTAAAATTGATTTGATCATGCTTTTATATAACATATGGACCTACATTTACCCACTTGTACCATGCAACAGATTCTTGAACCATTTTATGGCTACCTGCA
Source organism: Pinus tabuliformis (assembly GCA_031772625.1). Classification (NCBI taxonomy): domain Eukaryota; kingdom Viridiplantae; phylum Streptophyta; class Pinopsida; order Pinales; family Pinaceae; genus Pinus; species Pinus tabuliformis. Next base: position 305,636,618 of record CM062816.1, on the reverse strand, counting down.
CTTTGAAGGATTCCTGGACTACACTCGCGTTCCTACACTAGAGGATGTGTACAGTTATGTTATACTGCTCCAATAGGATTTTCCAAAATTAGAACAAGTTAAAATCATGTTTGAATCCAAATATAGAAATGAATTGGCTTCTGCAGCATCAAACACTATTCTCCGTGGATGATGTTAACACTCAGGTTGTTCCCTTTGACTCCCAAGGGAATACGGCCGAGGTAACCACTAACCAATCTTTGGGTTACAGGTTCTAGCCTACCTATGACCAGAGAGGGCTCTCTCTTTATGTTTTAGCTTTGTTTGTGTAGAATTTTTAGGCTAGCTATGATGCTCAAGGTTTGTTTTTGGACTTGGTTGGATGATGATTTCAGTCAAGATATATTTGTGCTCACTAGAATGTTCTAGGCCATTGGGCATGGAGTCAGTGGTCCTTTAGTTATTAGGTGTGCTGTGTTGATACAATAGTGATGCTGCAGAGCTGAATAAGTGTCTGAGAAATAACGCTTTGAAATTGTGATTAAGTGTGATGTATCCAGTTCATGAAAGGCAGTTAAGAATCTTCCAATAAACTGATATGCAAAAGAAGTGAGAATATTATTTAGAAGCAGTGAAGAATTTCTAGATAACATTCACATTTATAGAATTAATGAAAAACATGAGCATTTAAGAATTCATGTCCATAGTTAATTCTGAAGAAAACATTTACAGCAATAAAAGATTGAGCATAGGGTGTAACCAAGCATATCCTGCACTATCCCTTTTCTCTATTGCTAGATTAGTGAAACATGAGCATGATTTAATAACATAAGAAGACAAAACAGAGATTAAGAAAAACTTATTATTCCATCAGACAGCACAAGAATTCTGCAACAGCACGCATGTCATCAGCAAGACATCAAATTTTCAAGAAATCACTGAGCTAGTCCAGCCCTTTGTATTAGATAATCTGAAAGTGTACAATACATTTGCCTCACAGTGAAAATCACCAACCCCTCATGCGTTGCTAAGGGGGGTATATATACAAAATTTACATGAGAAAAATATCAAAGAAATGAGTTAATGGCTCATTAATGTTATGCCCACTCCTGGAGCCTTGTAGTTGAGAAAGTTAATGCTGTAATAACTCTTCAGTGCTTTAGCTGTCCAAAATAGTCAGAAACTGTTGACTTGGTGGCTGTTGGAGTCGGCTGAGGGTACGCTGTCCAAAATTTGCGTATTTTCTTATCCTTTGGGCTAGCTGTCGTTCTCCATGTGCTGAGTCATCTTTCAGCTGCCTTAAATGCTAACTTTATTCTGCTGTTTGTCTTCTAGTGAGTTGGAGCTGGCAATGACCGAACAACTGGAGCTATCGTGGCAGAATTTGAAGCATTGCCTGCCACCAATCCTCCTTGGGCAACTGATGTCTTCAAATTTTTACTAAAGTTTCATCGGCCTCTGTATATCTGTAAAAATTTGGAGGAATCTCAAAAAGGTGCTTTACCTCATTTTCAATAAAAAACAGGCCTTCAAGTTTATTGTATAGGCTTTGTCCTGTTGGAGGCCCTGTTTCCTCAGAAGTACTGCCAGATGCAGTGATTTGATTTTCAATATAAGTTGCCATCCTGTTGGTATACTGCTCTCTGGAGATCAGTCTTCCTGCACCGCTTAGTAGGCTGGGCAGTCCTTTTGCTTGTAGTGCTGCCATTTTGAGTTGGTACTCATCCACCTCAGCCTGTATTTCATAGCACTTCCTCTCCATAGTTTGTACATAATTCCTGAGAGTGAGTACCTTTTTAGCTGTGAGGAAAGCCTCTGTTCTGTTGACTATGCCAATGGCTGCCAGTTCCTCCTTTTCTTGCCTGTTCAAAAAGTCTATCATTCTATTGGCCTGGTCAGGCCTGTTTCCCAACGCTGTCTTGGCCCTCTGAATCTCTGTCTGTGCCTGGCCAATTAAATCCATTTGCTCATGTATAGTTTTAATTGACTTCCATTGCTTAGTGATGGATTGGTCAATTTTGGCCCATAGAATTCTTTTTATCTCAGCCATGGTGCTTTCCAGCTTCAGCTCCTTCTCCAAGGCCTTTATCTTTTCTTTTAGGGCCTTTATTTCTCTGCCTTGTTCTGCCACAGTTATTTTTGATTTGTCATATTTGGCATCTAATTCTGCCAATTTTTCCTTGCCCTGTTTTATTTAATTTGCCTGGAGCTCCATTTCTTTAACGGCCTTAGTCAATTCTTCCACATTTGTGCTGGAATCTGGAGCTGTTGTTGTTGCTGCTGCTTCTGTTGTGGGAGCCACTGCTGCCTCTGTAGTTGTTGCAGTGGTTGAAGTAGTTGGAGGAGCTTGGGATGTGGATTCTCCCTGTTTATCTTGTAATGCCCCTTCAAGCTCTTTCTCCAAATCAAGGACCTTCTGATTTAGCTGCATTATGAGGTCCAGTTGCTCATCGACCTGCTTTTCCTTTTGTAACTCTGCTGTTTGAGGGTGCTCTGTGGGCAGCAGCTTTAACCTCTTTTTTAATGCATTGAGGTCATCCTCCTTTTTCTTCATAAGGGCCCTTACACCCTTTGGATCCTTAGGATCATGTCCTAGGTCGATAATAATGTCCTCAAGTGATTTTATTCTGTTGTCTTTGGCTAGGGAGGACATTCTTTCAAAATCCAACTGAATGTTGGTATTTTTTAGTGACTCTTTTAGTTCATGGGCCATGGTTGCCCTGTCCACCAAGGTTGCATAGACCATCTCTCCAGTCTGTTTGTGGAGTTCAATTTGGTCCATGGGATGGATGTCCTTGGCTAGGACCTCCACCCTTGTCTTCACATAATCTACCGCTGATTTTGGATGGGGCACTGTAGGTTTGAAATGGCTGAGGATCATTTTCTCCTCTTGAATGTCATATACAGACATTAGCCTTTCTTTTTGGGCTGGTGTTGCATTTAGGAATTGTTTATAGACTTCCACCCTCAACAAGTCATTCTGTGCCTTTATTTGCTTGAAAGAAGCCTTAGTGCTTTTGGGCTTCTTGCTCTGCCGAGAGGAGGAGGGCACCTCCAAACCAAGTTGTAATCCTTGCTCCTGCTGAAAGGAGCTTGTACCTGTATGCTGGCTGCCCTCCCTGTCTTTCCTTGAACTGTCAAGGACTTCTTCAGTGATGTCTTCTACCTCTGGGGAGTCAGCCCTTTGCCTTTTGGTCTGGGGTTGTTGGGAGGATCCACTAGCAGGAGTGGACTCTTCTCTGTCTCTTTTCGTACCCCTCTCCTCTTGTGCTGGGGTCTGCAAAATTGGAGTTGTTGGTGGCTCAGTTTGTGGAGGGGGAGTCTGCTCTTGTTGCTGCTCTGGTTGCTGCCCTTGTTGTTGCTCTTGTTGTTGCTCACTTGAAGGGGCAGGCTTTTCTTTCACGGTTTCTTCTTCAGCACCCATTATCCCTTTCCCTTTGTCTGTACCTGGTGCTGCTGTAGAAGGTGCCTGTGTGGCTGGTGCAGTCCTTGAGGCCGAGGTCCCTTCTCTTGCTGAGTGCGGTCATTTGAAGGGTACCTGCTGCACAGAATCTAGGTCAAGAGTCTTTTCCAATTCCTTGACATTCTTTTGCATTATCTCCTCTTCAGTTAATTTTTCAATTAAAGTATCCTGCTGCCATTCTTGCTGGTTGGCATATTTTTCAATGTGTGGATATTTGCAATGCTTATAACCTAGTAGCCTGTACTTGACTATTCTAGCAGTAATGAAGCCTTCAGGGTCGTAAGGGACCCACCGGAAACTGTGTGATAGCTTGTATTTGTCTTTGAGGATTAGGCCAGCATCTTCCCATCCTTCTTTTTTATTCATGATGAAGGGGCCCACCTAGTGCTTGAACTTGAGATGGGCTTTCTTTTTGGAGCTGTGAAAGTGAGTGAGGTCAGAGTGAATTAACTGCCTATAATACTCCAAGGCAACTATCCTCATAAGCACATATTTTGGGAGCCTGTATGGACAGAGCTCACAGCCATAGACTCTGATGACTGTATGATCCTCATATAGGTACCAATCACCTATTTTGTAATTCTTGGAGAGCTGCAGGACTTTCTGTATTTCAATTGATATTCTGGGAGGAGGGGACCTCATCAATAAGTAAGAGACAGGGTATACAAATTGGTCAATAAATTCACAATAGGAATAGGGTGAATTTTGGACTTCGTGAAAGACAGATGTCCAGAAGATAACAGATCTTCTTTCCCCTTTATAATCCAACTTTTTGATGTAGCATGGAAAAATCTCGGACTGATAGTACATGAAAAGGTGGTAGATATAGGATGAGTACTTGAAGATGCCCTGTCTGTCTACTTTGCACAACTGATCATGAATCTTGTTAGCTATGAACTTGGCAAAGTTATACTTGCGGGCAGGGGGTTGGCCTGGGCTGTAAGCAGCTAACAATACCAGCATTGTTTGATCCACATGCCCACTGGTTCTGTATCCCAACACATAAGCAATCATGTCTAGCAATAGTCTGCCTACCTCAGTAAAATAGACATCCAAGTAGGGAGGTGGCCTTGTGGGCTGGCATTCAGCATAAATGTCCTGGTGATCTTTTGAATATCCTCACTGGTCATCTTGGCACCAGTGTCCAGCAGATAATTCATGGAAAATGGGAACAGCAGCTCAGTTTGATCAAAGTGGAGCATCTTATTGATGGTTTCAGGATTAATGTGAAAGATGATGCTCCCAAATGGAGACTTAATAGCTCTGTGCTGTACATCATAATTTTCAGCACATAGGCGAATAATCTCAAGAAAAACATTGACAGAGGGGAGACAGTAGTATGGCAGATTTGACTCCCATATCCCATATGTATCCTGGCCATTCAGGTAGTCATCTCTTAATTTCCTGAAGGTCTGCAAGAAGTCCCTGTTACCCACAAAGTCTTCAATGAGGTAGTCCCTGTCAGCAAGAGGCAAGGACTCCAGGTCCTTATTTGGTGCATTTATAGGAGCAACACTGAGGGCTGTGGGTGTAGGAGCAGCCATTTGTGTAGTCTGAATTTGAACCAGGTGAGTGCAATGGTTTGCAAGGTTCCCAAAGCTTAAGTGACAGGTTTACTGTAAATAAAGCTTGAAATTTTCTTCAAAGTGGAATAAGCAGGCTTGGCAGACTTGTCTCTGCTGTTTTTTGGTAATTTCACAGGGATTGTGACTTGATGAGGATAATTGCAGAGGGTATGCGGGCTTCAATTTGATGACATGCAGACTTGGGCCTCCACCCGGCAAAAGGGAACAATGCCGAGCAACTCGGGGCTAAATTTGTAATTGTCAAGCCATGAATTATCGTTTGAATGTCAAATTCTTGGAGCTGGGGCAATGTTGGTTGATTTAATTGCAAATTCAGTAGTAGACAGTGTGTAATTTAGGACTTGAGCGATGCTTATTGGAGAATTCGCATAGAAATGGCATGCATAGGGGCGAAACAAGGAACTTGCGGTGAATACCTGGAAAAATAGCACTGAACGTCCTCGGGCCGAGCAGGGGGAGCTCACTACAGCTGGATTGACAAGTGATGGCAGCCGCAACTTTGAATTTGATGGCTCGGAGGCAATTTCGCGGTGAACAGGTTAACAGTGGCTGCGTCCTTTTCGCTTGAAAATGACAACAAACGGCTAGTTTGGCTGTTTTTAACGACAAATTTGGGCAAAAAGGGTCATTGGCGCTTTTTCCGCCAATGACGTCAGCATGACATCATGGCGGGCCCGGGGTACAGAGGGTGACGTGGACGCTAAGTTGGAGGCCAGCACGGACGGACACGGTGGCGGGCGGAGAACAGTGGCAGGGCTACGTGGAGGGCCACGCAGTGCGGGGGTGGGCGGAGGTCGCGCAACGTCATGGTGACGTGTAGTTGACGTAGCAGGGGAGGTCGTAACGGGGAGGTGGTAAGCGGTCTCCCCGCACCACCTTTGGGCAAAGGCGGTATCGGGGAGGGGGGCTCCGAACAACCTCGCCGCTTGCCACGCGTCCTGGGTACGGCCCCCAATACCGCCATTCCCCGGACGTTAAAGGGCGACGGGTCGGGATCTGAGATTGACCGCCCACCGTTAGATCGGGTGCGGCGGACGATCAACGGTTGGCGGGTACTGTTGGTCAAAGGCGCAGTTTCGGGTTGGGTCCCGCCCAATTATTAAAATATTTGATTTAATATTTGTGGCGCGGGACTATAGGTTTTGGGTTTTTCGTGGGTTTTTTCGGGGTATGGGTTAATCTGTGGGGGGAAAGAGGGTTGAAAGTGGGTTTAAGCAGAGGGAAAGGGGCCTTTTGTGAAATTTTTCGAAAAGAGGGGAGATGATGGATTAGGGGGAGGTTATTACTCTAACCAGAGGTTAGAGTAATCCCATGACAGGGTTGACCATAGTCCCTGGTGGACTAATGTCTCCCTTAAACAAATTTATTTAGCTATAGTGCTAACAAGGGGGAATATTATGCATGTTTAGGGGTTTATACACCATGGTGTTATAATAGTAGGGGGAAGGGAAAACATAAGGGATTTAGTGTAGATACAGTCAGTAGTTAGTACTGGGGGGAATAAGAATGGGAAATGGTGTTTACTAAGCTTTTTAGGAATCAAACTTAGTCAGGGAGTAGATCAAAATGAAAAGAATTTTTACACAAGAAATGTGGCTTCTTTTCCAAGAAAGAAGTCATTTATGACATCAATTTTGTATAAATGAAGAGCACAAGGAGGACTGGTCAGGCAGATCCTGCAGTCCTCATGGGAGGTTAGTAAGAAACTTTGAAGGGAATGGGGGAAGTTAGTGATGACTTTAGCACTTTGCCACTTAGGCCACTGTTCTTGCCTTTTTTGCTGATGGCCACTTTGATTTACTCCAAGTGATGCACTTGGATTTAGCTTTCTGCAACATTCCACTGCCTACCCTGCCTATTTCCTAGCATTTTTTGTTACTTCAAGGAGGGTGCACTTGGACTTGCAAACCCTTAGGTGCCTTTTCTTTTGCTTTGGCTTTTCTTTTGATTTTCTATCTAAGGCTATCCTTATTTTTTTTTTTCACTTACTGGTTCACGGATACTTGGGTCAGTGGGTAGCCGCTACGTCCAGGGTTTTTAAACACTGAGTGGACGCCACCCGAAGGGCATCAACACCCCTCGGCCTATTTACTGACCTAACCCCAAGAGCTTTCGGGATTCGACCCTGTGACCTCCCATTGGCGAGGCACTTGATTTGACCGATTGAGCTAACTCTTGGGGCTAAGGCTATCCTTATTGCTTCCAAGGCCCCAGATTAAATAGTTGGGAACCTTCTTTCTCTACCTAACTACTTTTTCTGCCAAGATTGAACTGTTTGGACAGACTTCTTTCTCTAATCTATAACAAAAATTGAAACATGGCCTGACCCAGCTTAAGCTGTTGGATCACCCATTGGGAGATAGGGCAGCATCAACCAAATGCAAATGTGTGTCTTCCATCAGAATATGAGATCTTTGCATCCCCAAAGTAGATCATATTGGCACTTCCCATGCCAATCATGAAAAATGAAACCTATTGATATAGGTAGCTAACAGTGGCTCCACTTGGGGATGGTTTTTCTTCTTGAAAGACCAAGAACAGCAGGTCAGAATGCCTTGGCTCTTGATCTGTTCTTACCAAAATTTGAAAATTTTCTCTTTGTACTCCAAAACTGGAGGCTATTACCTCTGTGGAATTCCTGGCATATAAAGCCCCTTTATGCTTATTTGTAGTAGCTTCTCAAACTGAACTATTTATGCGCTGAAAGAAAATATATACAGCTGATTATGTACAGAAGGGGAAACTCTGTTATATACATGGAAAGTAGTCGAAATAGTGCTTCAACATCCTGCCGTTTACAAGACCTTCACCTAAGTCAGTGCCATCCAAATTTTCCAAAAAATAAGTGTTATTTCCCTGTAGTGCTTGTATGACAAAAGGTCCTCTCCAAAGGGAGTCAAATTTGCCATGCTTACCCTTGTCTTCTCTTCTTGAATCCCACTTAAGCACTTTGTCCCCTATGAAGAAATCTTCAGCCTTAGTTCTTCTGTCGAAGGATTTCTTCAGCTTTTCTTGTAGGATTTGAACTCTGCTTTACACTTGATCTCTGGTTTGCTGCAGACATATTATCTGATTGATCCTTCAATGCATGTTATTTGGCTCAACTTGACTTTCTTGGAGTAACTTCATGACCGGTACCCCTAGTGATGAAGGAAATTTGGCTTCTAATCCATAAACTAACTCATATGGGCTGACCCCAATGGACCTCTTGGCTATTAGTCTATCTGCCCATAAGGCATTCACAAGCTTCTTATGCCAATTCTTCTTATTTTCTTCCAACACCTTCTTTATGATGTTCACAAGGTTTTTATTTGATGATTCAGCTAGGCCATTTCCTTGGGGATAGTATGCAGTAGAATGGCCCAAGGTAATGTGAAATTTGTGGCAGAAATTCACCATCTTCTTAGATCTGAAAGCAACAGCATTGTTTGTTATTATCTTATCAGGACAACCAAATCTAGAAAGGATATTGGTCTCAAGGAACTGAATGATAGTGGAATCATTTGCTTGTCTACATGGGATGGCCTCAATCCATTTGGTGAAGTAGTCTGTGGCTGTGAGGATCCATCTATGTTGGCCTGAAGATGAGGGATGAATTTCCCCAATGAAATCCAAGCCCCACTGCTGAAACGGTCTCTCTGTTGCAATAGGCCTCAAAGGGAGTGGCAGTAACTTTCTCTTTCCCTCAAATATTTGACATTTGTGGCATGAGGTAGAAAACCTTTTAACATCAGAGAACAAGGTGGGCCAATAGTAACCAGCCCTCAGTATTTTATCCACAGTGGACTTCCAATACAAGTGTCCACCACACTCACCTGCATGAAATTCTTCCATGATTTTGTTAGTCTCACTCTCAATCAAGAAGTTTAACAATATACCCTCATGGTTTTTCCAAAGTAAATTGCCACCCATGACACAAAATTTTGAAGCTTTCATTTTTAGGAACCTACATTTAGTTCTGGACAATCCTGGGGGAGCACACAGGTTTTGTAACACATAACATATACCAGAATACCAAGGGGATTGTTCAAAGGCTACGTTGATCTTTGGAGTCGCCAGCTCCAGTTGACTGTCCAGTTGGTTAATGTCTAAGGCTTGAAAGTTTGCTTCTGTCATTAGTTTGGACAAACCTTGCCCTTTTATCAGTTTTGTAGGTTTTATTTCAATATCAAATTCCAAGATGTTGGCAATCCATTTTCCTCTTCTTCCCTCTAAGTTCTCTTGAGTAAGCATGTCTTTCACAATGGGACTTGGTACATAAGCTATAACATGGGAATATAGGATGTAAATCCTAAAGTCTTTGATGGCTTTGACCAAAGCATAAGCTTGCTTCTCCATGATTTGATATTTCAGAGGTGCATCTCTAAGAGCTCTACTAAAGAAAGCAATGGGTTTCTCATTTCCTTGGTCATCTTTCTGTAATAAGACAACAGCAATGGTATGCTGGGAGGCAAAAGAGAAAATAATGAATTCTCTATCAAATTGAGGGTTTGTTAAGACTGGTGTTTGGGTAAGGGCCAACTTTATGCCTTCAAAAGCTTGATTTGCTTCTACCGTCCATTTCACTTTTGAATCCTTCTTTAGCATGTTATTCAGTAATCTGATCAATTCTGCTAAGTTTGGGATAAACCTCCTTAAAAAGTTAATCTTTCCCAAGAAGGCTTGCAATTCTTTGATGTTTCTAGGGTGGGGCATTTGCAAGATAGCCTGTATCCTATCTGGGTCAATTCTAATGCCATCCTTTGAAATGATGTAACCTAACAACTTACCTTCTTCTAAACCAAACAGGGATTTCTTGGGATTTAAAGAAATTCCATACTTCCTACAGGTTATGAATATTTTCCTTAGATGTTTCAAATGTTCTTGGTCAGATTTTGAGAAAGGTGTGAGATCATCTAAATAAATGACAAGGAAGTCATGAATCTCTTTAGCAAAAGCAATATCCATTGCTCTTTGAAATGTAGCCCCTGCATTTTTTAACCCAAAAGGCATTTTGACATATTTGAAGGTTCCCCATGGGGTTGTAAATGTTGTTTTGTCCTGATCATCAGGGTGAACTAGGATCTGGTTGAAACCTGAGAATCCATCAAGTAAAGAAATTCTTGAGGCCCCCACTACTCTTTGCAAGATGTGATCCATCTTGGGTAAGGGGTAATTATCTTTCAAGGACACTTGATTCAAGTTCCTTAGATCAACACAAAGCCTTATTTCACCAGTTTTCTTTCTGGTAGGAACCAAGTTTGAAACCCAATCAGAAAATCTGATTGGTGCTATGATGCCAGCCTTAAACATTTTTTGTACCTCTTGCTCCATTGCTGGGAGAAGCATAGGATTGATTCTCCTCAATTTTTGCTTAAAGGGTTTTTGATTTGGCTTGAGAGGGATAGTGTGTTGAATAACAGAGGTGTCATAGGATTTTAAATCCTCATAACTCCATGCAAAGACATCTTGGAATTCTTTAAAGAGGTCAATGTATTTAGGCTTCTGATCAGGTGGTAAAGATGTAGACAATTTAATTATCTTGGGTTGTTCTGCAGTTCCAATGTTACACTCTTCTATGGTAGTATTGAGGGGCTGCAATTTTGGCTTCCTGAGAATATCATTTGAGTCGAAAATGTCTTCCAAGGGAGTAAGGCCTGTTGGGAGGAAGTTGTCTTTCAGTTGTATAATTTCAGCTTCATTATCAGCCATCTCTTCACAACTGATTTGTTTAAGTTCTTGTAGGTTTTCTTTGTTAAAAATGGTTGGATGTAGCATTTGGTTAGCTGTTTTGGGTGATATTGCCCTGTGGTTCTGTTCACTAAGTATTTGTGATTGACTTTCTCCTCAGTGTCAATGTTTAGTCCTGAAAATTCTTGTTGCAAGGTCAAAAATTATTTATTTGTGTATCATCTTCAAACACTTGCCAGTCTTGACATTGTTTGGGACAGAAGGTCTGTGTTTAATCTCCGCTGTAAAACAATGCTTGGGTTCAAAAGGTAGTTTACAGGTGCTTGCAAATGTGGCCAAACTATGAGCATGCAGGTTATGGGTTCTAGGAATTTTGGTAATTTGAAATTCAGTGAAGGACTGTAGTAGTTCAGCAGCAACAGATCTATAAGATCTCAGTCTTTTGTCATTGGTGACAAAATTACCCTTTACTTGTTGGACAACTAGGTCTGAGTCTCCTAGTATTGGAACTTTTATGGCTTGTAAGGATTTTACTAGTTTGAGGCCTAGTAAGAGAGCTTCGTATTCTGCCATATTGTTGGTGCACCTGAAGTTTAACCTATAGGCTCGGCCTTCTGCATGACTGTTTTGTTTATTATGTATCCAAACCCCTGCTCCTGCCCCTAATTTGTTGACTGACCCATCGAATTCAAGAAACCAGAGGACTTCTTAGTTAAGGGAAGAATTGTCAACTGTTGTGGGAGTTAGCATCAACAACTTGGGATCTTGGGTTACATTTGGTTTTCCTTCTTGAACAGTTTTGTTTATTGATTTCTCAATCATTATTTCTTGAACAGCAGTTTCTTCATTCATATGCTGATCTTGTTTGAGTGTCTGGTTTTCTTCATCATTTGTGGGACCTGCATTATCATTGAAGAGAATATAGGAGTCTATGTCAGAATGGACAACATATATGGGAAAGTTTTGAGGTTTTTCTTCACTGCTGACCATGTATTTCATAAGTGACTCTCTATATAACCTCTTGGGTTGACCAAAGACTGAGATGGTGGCATATGACATGTCTAATTGTAGGGAACCTTGGAGTTTAGCCCCCCATGATCTTGATAACAACATCCCATATTTGGGTGGGATATCAGCAACTACAACGTCCATTAGAATTGTTTTGTTTGGGTACTGAACAAGGGACACACATAAGTCTTTTATTAAGCCTAAACACTTAACTTGGCTGGAGTCAAATGAGAATAGGTCCTTATATGGTCTTGTAATATCTAGATTCAATCTTTCCATGACTGATTTAGGCATCAAGTTGTGAGAGGCACCTGAGTCAAACATTGCATTGTGTAGTATCTTATCATGAACATGCAGGCTGACATAGAAAGGTAAGATCCCTGTAACTGTTGTCTTTCCATCAACCTCTGGACCGAAAAGCAATTCTGGGGTGTCATCCAACACATTGACATTATCTTTATTACGAGTAAGTTGAAGGGTTTTCTTGATTTGTTGTCTATAAATGTCATGCTTGGCTAGTTCTGAAAGAGGAACAGCCACCTTCAATTTGCCAATTTCAGCTTCTAAGTCAAAGGGTCTTTCAGATGGGGTCTTGGTGTTGTGGGTGACAGCCTTTTCCTTGTTCACTAGGTTTTCTTCTTGATTCTTATCTTGATCTTGAGGCTTGTCCTTCTTACTCATCTCTTGAGGAGTGTTACTTGGATTGGGCTGCAAGGGTGATGTAGCCATAGGCTGTTGTTTTGAGGGTAATGGTTCAGTGATTTCTTGAATGGTTACTTCATTTGTAACTGAATCAGTTGTGTCATTTGGCTCTGTGACTATGGCTCTTTTGGGCTGCTGGCTATCCTTTTTTTTTTCAGGCTGTGTTACATTTATAGTTCTGCTTCTTAGCTTGTATTGCTTATGAACTTCATAAACAGCTGTGTCATATCCTTGTTTAAAGTCAAATGACTCACCTGACCTGGTTTGGAATTGCTGAATGTCATCATCCTTATGATCTTCTTGACTCAGAAAAACTTGCTGCTCATCATTCAGGCCCATCAGGTTAATGTGGGTGTCATCTGTTTGCTCATTCGAAGTGGATGCCTCAGTATAGCTTTCCTGGAAAGGAGGTCTTATGTCTGGATCAGAACCGGCCTTGCCAACGTTTGGGTTTTGATTTCTCCTAAAATTTGGATTCCTGATAGGGTTATTTTGTGGTGCTTCCCATGATGACTTTCTCTCAACTGATTCTACTCTATCACCCAATCTCTTCATACCAGTGAGTATTGCATCCAGTTTTTGATCAAAGGCTGAGGGTTCTTCTTTGAAGGTGGTTCTCTTTTCCAATCTTGCCCTGTTTCTTTTGGCAATCAGGTTAGCCTCTACTGTGACAACAACCTTTTGGGCATCTTCAAGGGTTTCAGGGGCTCTTTCCTTCAACTGATATGCCATATCAGGGTCAAAACCATCAGGAAATTTGTACAAGGCTAAATCAGGAGGAGGTCTTAAATTCTGTGGTATTGCGTTATATACATTGTTGAATCTTGCACAATACTCCAAAACGGTCTCTTGAGGACCTCGTTTGATTGTATCATATTCACCAAGTATGTGCAGGGGATCTTTCTTTTTCTCCCATCTGTTAGTAAAGGCTTGATAAAGCTCATCAGGAGTTGTGATGGTATTTACAGCCAGTGATCTAAACCAAGTTCTTACATCCCCTGTCAGGCTCTGAACAAAGATTCTCATTCTCACACTGTCATCATCTATTTCATAGTTCTCAAAATGGTCTTGCATCCTTCTGGCATGCTGAATTGCTGTGAAAGGGCCAGTGGAGTCAAAATATGAGATCTTGGATTGGTAGTCCTGAGGTAGAGCTGCAGCATTAGCAGGAAACTGCAGGGGTGCATATCTATTAGCCATGTTTGCAGGATTTATAGGGTTGACAGGGATAACTGGGATAACATGAACGACTGGTACAACAGGGGTAGTGGGAACGGTAGAAACTAGAGTGTTGGTCAAGGGAATATGTGCAGTGGATGGAGGTGTGAAAGGAGGACTTTGAGATGTGGATGGTGAACTGGGGGAATCAAGGGTAGACCGAAATAGAACCTTGATTGGAGTTGGAACAGGGTTTGGATAAGATGTCTCAGAACTTAAATCAGCAAGAGTTTCCTGTCCTTGCTGCTTCCTAATGATTTTAGGGATTGTATTAGGATTTTCAAAAACAGTTGGTGGATTGGGGTCAGGATTTGACCTTGTATATCGCGGATTCTTCTTGGGAGCCAGCTTCTGAACTGTTTTTGAGTATGTTTTTGGATATTTTTGTGTCTACAAGGGCCAGACAAGATTTTGGAATGACTGTGTATATCTTAAAGCTAGCATGAAAATTGACTGAAGCAGCTTTAAGAAATATACAGAAATTAGAATATCCTAAGGAACTCCCCAGTGGAGTCGCCAATTATGTTAACACTCAGGTTGTTCCCTTTGACTCCCAAGGGAATACGGCCGAGGTAACCACTAACCAATCTTTGGGTCACAGGTTCTAGCCTACCTATGACCAGAGAGGGCTCTCTCTTTATGTTTTAGCTTTGTTTGTGTAGAATTTTTAGGCTAGCTATGATGCTCAAGGTTTGTTTTTGGACTTGGTTGGATGATGATTTCAGTCAAGATATATTTGTGCTCACTAGAATGTTCTAGGCCATTGGGCATGGAGTCAGTGGTCCTTTAGTTGTTAGGTGTGCTGTGTTGATACAGTAGTGATGCTGCAGAGCTGAATAAGTGTCTGAGAAACAACACTTTGAAATTGTGATTAAGTGTGATGTATCCAGTTCATGAAAGGCAGTTAAGAATCTTCCAATAAACTGATATGCAAAAGAAGTGAGAATATTATTTAGAAGCAGTGAAGAATTTCTAGATAACATTCACATTTATAGAATTAATGAAAAACATTAGCATTTAAGAATTCATGTCCATAGTTAATTCTGAAGAAAACATTTACAGCAATAAAAGATTGAGCACAGGGTGTAACCAAGCATATCCTGCACTATCCCTTTTCTCTATTGCTAGATTAGTGAAACATGAGCATGATTTAATAACATAAAAAGACAAAACAGAGATTAAGAAAAACTTATTATTCCATCAGACAGCACAAGAATTCTGCAACAGCACGCATGTCATCAGCAAGACATCAAATTTTCAGGAAATCACTGAGCTGGTCCAGCCTTTTGTATTAGATAATCTGAAAGTGTACAATACATTTGCCTCACAGTGAAAATCACCAACCCCTCATGCGTTGCTAAGGGGGGTATATATACAAAATTTACATGAGAAAAATATCAAAGAAATGAGTTAATGGCTCATTAATGTTATGCCCACTCCTGGAGCCTTGTAGTTGAGAAAGTTAATGCTGTAATAACTCTTCAGTGCTTTAGCTGTCCAAAATAGTCAGAAACTGTTGACTTGGTGGCTGTTGGAGTCGGTTGAGGGTACGCTGTCCAAAATTTGTGTATTTTCTTATCCTTTGGGCTAGCTGTCGTTCTCCATGTGCTGAGTCATCTTTCAGCTGCCTTAAATGCTAACTTTATTCTGTTGTTTTTCTTCTAGTGAGTTGGAGCTGGCAATGACCGAACAACTGGAGCTATCGTGGCAGAATTTGAAGCATTTCCTGCCACCAATCCTCCTTGGGCAACTGATGTCTTCGAATTTTTACTAAAGTTTCATCGGCCTCTGTATATCTGTAAAAATTTGGAGGAATTTCAAAAAGGTGCTTTACCTCATTTTCAATAAAAAACAGGCCTTCAAGTTTATTGTATAGGCTCTGTCCTGTTGGAGGCCCTGTTTCCTCAGAAGTACTGCCAGATGCAGTGATTTGATTTTCAATATAAGTTGCCATCCTGTTGGTATACTGCTCTCTGGAGATCAGTCTTCCTGCACCGCTTAGTAGGCTGGGCAGTCCTTTTGCTTGCAGTGCTGCCATTTTGAGTTGGTACTCATCCACCTCAGCCTGTATTTCATAGCACTTCCTCTCCACAGTTTGTACATAATTCCTGAGAGTGAGTACCTTCTTAGCTGTGAGGACAGCCTCTGTTCTGTTGACTATGCCAATGGCTGCCAGTTCCTCCTTTTCTTGCATGTTCAAAAAGTCTATCATTCTATTGGCCTGGTCAGGCCTGTTTCCCAGCGCTGTCTTGGCCCTCTGAATCTCTGTCTGTGCCTGGCCAATTAAATCCATTTGCTCATGTATAGTTTTAATTGACTTCCATTGCTTAGTGATGGATTGGTCAATTTTGGCCCATAGAATTCTTTTTATCTCAGCCATGGTGCTTTCCAGATTCAGCTCCTTCTCCAAGGCCTTTATCTTTTCTTTTAGGGCCTTTATTTCTCTGCCTTGTTCTGCCACATGTATTTTTGATTTCTCATATTTGGCATCTAATTCTGCCAATTTTTCCTTGGCTTGTTTTATTTCATTTGCCTGGAGCTCCATTTCTTTAACGGCCTTAGTCAATTCTTCCACGCTTGTGCTGGAATCTGGAGCTGTTGTTGTTGCTGCTACTTCTGTTGTGGGAGCCACTGCTGCCTCTGTAGTTGTTGCAGTGGTTGAAGTAGTTGGAGGAGCTTGGGATGTGGATTCTCCCTGTTTATCTTGTAATGCCCCTTCAAGCTCTTTCTCCAAATCGAGGACCTTCTGATTTAGCTGCATTATGAGGTCCAGTTGCTCATCGACCTGCTTTTCCTTTTGTAACTCTTCTGTTTGAGGGTGCTCTGTGGGCAGCAGCTTTAACCTCTTTTTTAATGCATTGAGGTCATCCTCCTTTTTCTTCATAAGGGCCCTTACACCCTTTGGATCCTTAGGATCATGTCCTAGGTCAATAATAATGTCCTCAAGTGATTTTATTCTGTTGTCTTTGGCTAGGGAGGACATTCTTTCAAAATCCAACTGAATGTTGGTATTTTTTAGTGACTCTTTTAGTTCATGGGCCATGGTTGCCCTGTCCACCAAGGTTGCATAGACCATCTCTCCAGTCTGTTTGTGGAGTTCAATTTGGTCCATGGGATGGATGTCCTTAGCTAGGACCTCCACCCTTGTCTTCACATAATCTGCCGCTGATTTTGGATGGGTCACTGTAGGTTTGAAATGGCTGAGGATAATTTTCTCCTCTTGAATGTCATATACAGACATTAGCCTTTCTTTTTGGGCTGGTGTTGCATTTAGGAATTGTTTATAGACTTCCACCCTCAACAAGTCATTCTGTGCCTTTATTTGCTTGAAAGAAGCCTTAGTGCTTTTGGGCTTCTTGCTCTGCTGAGAGGAGGAGGACACCTCCAAACCAAGTTGTAATCCTTGCTCCTGCTGAAAGGAGCTTGTACCTGTATGCTGGCTGCCCTCCCTGTCTTTCCTTGAACTGTCAAGGACTTCTTCAGTGATGTCTTCTACCTCTGGGGAGTCAGCCCTTTGCCTTTTGGTCTGGGGTTGTTGGGAGGATCCACTAGCAGGAGTGGACTCTTCTCTGTCTCTTTTCGTACCCCTCTCCTCTGTGCTGGGGTCTGCAAAATTGGAGCTGTTGGTGGCTCAGTTTGTGGAGGGGGAGTCTGCTCTTGTTGCTGCTCTGGTTGCTGCCCTTGTTGCTGCTCTTGTTGCTGCTCACTTGAAGGGGCAGGCTTTTCTTTCATGGTTTCTTCTTCAGCACCCATTATCCCTTTCCCTTTGTCTGTACCTGGTGCTGCTGTAGAAGGTGCCTGTGTGGCTGGTGCAGTCCTTGAGGCCGAGGTCCCTTCTCCTGCTGAGTGCGGTCGTTTGAAGGGTACCTGCTGCACAGAATCTAGGTCAAGAGTCTTTTCCAATTCCTTGACATTCTTTTGCATTATCTCTTCTTCAGTTAATTTTTCAATTAAAGTATCCTGCTGCCATTCTTGCTGGTTGGCATATTTTTCAATGTGTGGATATTTGCAATGCTTATAACCTAGTAGCCTGTACTTGACTCTTCTATTAGTAATGAAGCCTTCAGGGTCGTAAGGGACCCACCGGAAACTGTGTGATAGCTTGTATTTGTCTTTGAGGATTAGGTCAGCATCTTCCCATCCTTCTTTTTTATTCATGATGAAGGGGCCCACCTGGTGCTTGAACTTGAGATGGGCTTTCTTTTTGGAGCTGTGAAAGTGAGTGAGGTCAGAGTGAATTAACTGCCTATAATACTCCAAGGCAAATATCCTCATAGGCACATATTTTGGGAGCCTGTATGGACAGAGCTCACAGCCATAGACTCTGATGACTGTATGATCCTCATATAGGTACCAATCACCTATTTTGTAATTCTTGGAGAGCTGCAGGACTTTCTGTATTTCAATTGATATTCTGGGAGGAGGGGACCTCATCAATAAGCAAGAGACAGGGTATACAAATTGGTCAATAAATTCACAATAGGAATAGGGTGAATTTTGGACTTCGTGAAAGACAGATGTCCAGAAGATAACAGATCTTCTTTCCCCTTTATAATCCAACTTTTTGATGTAGCATGGAAAAATCTCGGACTGATAGTACATGAAAAGGTGGTAGATATAGGATGAGTACTTGAAGACGCCCTGTCTGTCTACTTTGCACAACTGATCATGAATCTTGTTAGCTATGAACTTGGCAAAGTTATACTTGCGGGCAGGGGGTTGGCTTGGGCTGTAAGCAGCTAACAATACCAGCATTGTTTGATCCACATGCTCACTGGTTCTGTATCCCAACACATAAGCAATCATGTCTAGCAATAGTCTGCCTACCTCAGTAAAATAGACATCCAAGTAGGGAGGTGGCCCTATGGGCTGTCATTCAGGTCTCATAAATGTCCTGGTGATCTTTTGAATATCATCACTGGTCATCTTGGCACCAGTGTCCAGTAGATAATTCATGGAAAATGGGAACAACAGCTCAGTTTGATCAAAGTGGAGCATCTTATTGATGGTTTCAGGATTAATGTGAAAGATGATGCTCCCAGATGGAGACTTAATAGCTCTGTGCTGCACATCATATTTTTCAGCACATAGGCGAATAATCTCAGGAAAAACATTGACAGAGGGGAGACAGTAGTATGGCAGATTTGACTCCCATATCCCATATGTATCCTGGCCATTCAGGTAGTCATCTCTTAATTGCCTGAAGGTCTGCAAGAAGTCCCTGTTACCCACAAAGTCTTCAATGAGGTAGTCCCTGTCAGCAAGAGGCAAGGACTCCAGGTCCTTATTTGGTGCATTTATAGGAGCAACACTGAGGGCTGTGGGTGCAGGAGCAGCCATTTGTGTAGTCTGAATTTGAACCAGGTGAGTGCAATGGTTTGCAAGGTTCCTAAAGCTTAAGTGACAGGTTTACTGTAAATAAAGCTTGAAATTTTCTTCAAAGTGGAATAAGCAGGCTTGGCAGACTTGTCTCTGCTATTTTTTGGTAATTTCACAGGGATTGTGACTTGATGAGGATAATTGCAGAGGGTATGCGGGCTTCAATTTGATGACATGCAGACTTGGGCCTCCACCCGGAAAAAGGGAACAATGCCGAGCAACTCGGGGCTAAATTTGTAATTGTCAAGCCGTGAATTATCGTTTGAATGTCAAATTCTTGGAGCTGGGGCAATGTGGGTTGATTTAATTGCAAATTCAATAGTAGACAGTGTGTAATTTAGGACTTGAGCGATGCTTATTGGAGAATTCGCATAGAAATGGCATGCATAGGGGCGAAACAAGGAACTTGCGGTGAATACCTGGAAAAATAGCACTGAACGTCCTCAGGCCGAGCAGGGGGAGCTCACTGCAGCTGGGTTGACAAGTGATGGCAGCCGCAACTTTGAATTTGATGGCTTGGAGGCAATTTCGCGGTGAACAGGCTAACAGTGGTTGCGTCCTTTTCGCTTGAAAATGACAACAAACGGCTAGTTTGGCTGTTTTTAACGACAAATTTGGGCAAAAAGGGTCATTGGCGCTTTTTCCGCCAATGACGTCAGCATGACGTCATGGCGGGCCCGGGGTACGGAGGGTGACGTGGACGCTGAGCTGGAGGCTAGTGCGGACGGACACGGTGGCGGGCGGAGAACAGTGGCAGGGCTACATGGAGGGCCACGCAGTGCGGGGGTGGGCGGAGGTCGCGCAACGTCATGGTGATATGTAGTTGACGTAGCAGGGGAGGTGGTAACGGGGAGGTGGTAAGCGGTCTCCCCGCACCACCTTTGGGCAAAGGCGGTATCGGGGAGGGGGGCTCCGAACAACCCCGCCGCTTGCCACGCGTCCTGGGTACGGCCCCCAATACCGCCATTCCCCGGACGTTAAAGGGCGACGGGTCGGGATCTGAGATTGACCGCCCACCGTTAGATCGGGTGCGGTGGACGATCAACGGTTGGCGGGTACTGTTGGTCAAAGGCGCAGTTTCGGGTTGGGTCCCGCCCAATTATTAAAATATTCAATTTAATATTTGTGGCGCGGGACTATAGGTTTTGGGTTTTTCGTGGGTTTTTTCGGGGTATGGGTTAATCTGTGGGGGGAAAGAGGGTTGAAAGTGGGTTTAAGCAGAGGGAAAGGGGCCTTTTGTGAAAGTTTTCGAAAAGAGGGGAGATGATGGATTAGGGGGAGGTTATTACTCTAACCAGAGGTTAGAGTAATCCCATGACAGGGTTGACCACAGTCCCTGGTGGACTAATGTCTCCCTTAAACAAATCTATTTAGCTATAGTGCTAACAAGGGGGAATATTATACATGTTTAGGGGTTTATACACCATGGTGTTATAATAGTAGGGGGAAGGGAAAACATAAGGGATTTAGTGTAGATACAGTCAGTAGTTAGTACTGGGGGGAATAAGAATGGGAAATGGTGTTTACTAAGCCTTTTAGGAATCAAACTTATTCAGGGAGTAGATAAAAATGAAAAGAATTTTTACACAAGAAATGTGGCTTCTTTTCCAAGAAAGAAGTCATTTATGACATCAATTTTGTATAAATGAAGAGCACAAGGAGGATTGGTCAGGCAGATCCTGCAGTCCTCATGGGAGGTTAGTAAGAAACTTTGAAGGGAATGGGGGAAGTTAGTGATGACTTTAGCACTTTGCCACTTAGGCCACTGTTCTTGCCTTTTCTGCTGATGGCCACTTTGATTTACTCCAAGTGATGCACTTGGATTTAGCTTTCTGCAACATTCCACTGCCTACCCTGCCTATTTCCTAGCATTTTTTGTTACTTCAAGGAGGGTGCACTTGGGCTTGCAAACCCTTAGGTGCCTTTTCTTTTGCTTTGTCTTTTCTTTTGATTTTCTATCTAAGGCTATCCTTATTGCTTCCAAGGCCCCAGATTAAACAGTTGGGAACCTTCTTTCTCTACCTAACTACTTTGTTTGCCAAGATTGAACTATTTGGACAGACTTCTTTCTCTAATCTATAACAAAAATTGAAACATGGCCTGACCCAGCTTAAGCTGTTGGATCACCCATTGGGAGATAGGGCAACATCAACCAAATGCAAATGTGTGTCTTCCATCAGAATATGAGATCTTTTCATCCCCAAAGTAGATCATATTGGCACTTCCCATGCCAATCATGAAAAATGAAACCTATTGATATAGGTAGCTAACAGATGACATCTCAAATTCAATGCAAGAGATAAATTTGATGACTTGCAGATATTTATAGACTAAGAGCTCCTCGATCCATTGTAATTATCGTATGGTGGAGGTCTTACACGTGTACTTTTCTGGCATATGTGCATTCTGTTGTCTCATCCCCAACATTGTTATCCTCAAGATGATATTGATATTTTGAAGTCTTTGATAAAAGCCATTCCTCTGAGTGTTACACTTGTGAGCAGTTCATCATCACACAAAGAAGAAGAGAGCAGTCAAATCGCACTTTCCAGCAATGTCACCATTCTAAGGAAAGATGAATAATTCACCTATTTCGACATTTAGTTGCAAAACTAATTTTATTCTTGCCAAATTGTTGAGATCGATGATCTACCCTCCTATATTTCAATTGGCTTATTTAAAATCCTAAATTGTAATTCGATGCCTATATATAAGATTAGAAATTGCCTGGAGCAAAAGGGGGAATTAGTCAGTCAATTAATATGTCAATAGCATAAGCACACACAGGCAAAGGAGGAACATGGAAAAGGGAGGAGAAGCTGGTCCCAATGTAGCATCGCGCATATTATAGCTTATGAATTACTTCTCCTACTTGTTGGAGTTAAGTGTTTGCCTGCATAATGTAAATATTGTTTTCTAGAATTAATTGAAGCAATTTTTAGCCATGCTCTGTCTATATATTTGTTTCATCTAATGATTTTAATTCCCGTGTGAACCAGGTTATGAATAGAGGGTGCGTGATGGCTGGGTTGTCCACCAGACCAGCTCGACAATGCTCCGCATCTCTTAAATTAAATAACCTTTAAATTATTATTTACTGTGTGAAGTTTATTTAATTATTTACAGTCTCTTTCCTTACTCAAATTGGTGTTATTTGATTTGCTGCACTTTTTTCCTTTCAACTGCAAAATTAATTTGATTTGATGCATTAAGAATTGTGCTTGCACTCGGAATATTTCTTCATATCGAATGAGGCGAGAGATTCATATTAAATCAATTTCTTTCATAAGTTTATTTACACAGTACATTTACTTGTTATGTTGTTGATGCTTTCAGGTTAATTTTACACAGAGGTAGATGCAGTAGAATTAGTGCAGGCAAAATGGTTTTGAATTGCTCTTGAATTTATTCTAGAATTTACAACCTTTTTGATATTGTGCCGACACTGCTTGGTCTCTAGTTTTGATTTCCCTTCTGTTTTCTCATACTTAGAATTTCCTTTCACATTATTAAATAGTACAGGATTGCCATTTCCCACATGATTTTAATTGTTTATATTGGTGTTTCTCGAATTCTATTTTAGTGCAGGATTTCATTTATTGTCAAGATTAATGCGCAAGATAGACTAGAATTTGTTTTGCAAATTGCCAAGGGTTCTCTCTAGCATTTTCAGTGTTGCGTCTCGAAGTTCACGAACTATCCGGATTGACAATTAAATGTTGGTACATTTATAGACCCTATACTGCACCCAAAATTTTGGCACCATTTCCGGGGAGGTGCTTAGGGGATTGACCTTGGTGACCTATTGCATTTGGTTTTTTTCCTTCACCTAGTTTTTCTTGCAATTTTATGTTCTTTGAATTTATTTCTTTCCTGCACTGTTGGTTTAAGGTTTCTCATTTTCTCTGATGTTGTGAGAAACCCCCACCCCCCCTCCCTCCCCCACACACACACATACTCACACACACACATATATATATATATATATATATATACACACACACACACACACACACACACACACACACACTATTCATGTGCTAATGAATGTACTAGTTGGCTTGTTAAAAATAGGAAAATGGTATTTTGAGGAATCATCCAATGAGGAGTTTTTATGTTGCTACAGAGACATACAACTCATCCAATGAAGAATTAACAAGTGCAAAATTTAATATTTTGATTGAACATAAGAATGATATTATTAAATCTTTGATTTCAAAATTGGATGATTTGTAGGAAGAGCAGAAGAAGGATGAAAAAACACTGCTTATCTTTTGCGCGAACTGCAGAAAGAAACAATTCCTTGGAAAGTGTCCACTCAGTAGCCTGAAAATTTACAAAATTTGTGAAGAGGATCATCTAACATAAAATTTCCCAGCACTACCAGGATTACTAAAGGCACTCAGGAAATCAAGTAAGGAATCAAATCGACTACTAGGTATAACTCAAAACCCACCACCATTTGATACTTGGAATAATGTTTATTATCCTGAAAAAGTTGCTTAGTATGTTTATAATCATGAAGTTTCATGGAAAACTTTTAATCCTCCTCCAATTGAACACCCTGATTCATGGCCGCAGTGGCATTCTCCTGGGCCCTCATCCTTGAGCCAAATATCTCCATGGCATCAAGAATCATTTGGATCCTTCTCTCTAGGGAAATCTCCCATGCAAATTCAATCACTCGAGCATCAACAACAACCATAATTTATTTCCAATGCACCATAAAGTCATCCTCCTCCATGGTCCCAGTTTCATGTGCAACCTTACCCTATTCCTTTCCCTAACCCTAGTCCATACCCTAGTCCTAACCCAAATGCTAATCCATACCCTACTGGGGCCCCTAGACCTAACCCTAGTCCTCATTCAAAATCTAGACCTAACTTTAGTCCAAAGTCTAATCCAATCCAAATCCAAATCTTAGTCCAAGCCTTAACCAAAACCTTAGCCCAAACCATATCATAAACCCCAATCCAAACCATCAGGTTGGATAACAGTTTGAAACAACTATTCTTCCTGCTGTCGAAAAAAAGGTCACATCTTCCATGTTGGAAAAGGGAATGAATTTGGAAACTTCCCCCATTACCGCAAAACATTTACCCAAGGAAGATATAATTCAAATACCACCAACAGAGCAATCTTTCATTGGAAATTGTTCTCAAAATGTTTTTGAAGGTAAAAATCCTAGAATCTCTCTCAACCATTCTTATCAATTTTAAAATCAAATATTTGAGCCTGAACTTGAGGGATTTATCTTTTGTCTTTCACTAGATTCTTTATGCCTCCATGAGAGTGACTATCAAACTATGGAAGACGTGCATCAGTTGGAGAATCATAAATATGTGGATTCCATTGAATCCTGGTTTTGAGTAGTCATCAAGCCACCTTATTTCCTCATCATTCAGAAACTCTTGGTACCATATCAATTGAAGCAACTGGTTTCTCATGCTTTGTTATGTCATGAAGTCTGTTCTTTAAAACCAAGTGTGAGTATAACCAACATTTTGTTATGCACATGGTTTCATTGGAAGTATGCCTACACTTAAAGGTGATATTTCTTTCTTTAAAAATAGGGTAGGATAATACGAGAATAATGAATAAATATGTATAACAACATTCTTGGACTTGTGATTCCCTAAAAGCACAACTTTGGAAATTTCAATTACTATGCACTCTCATGGTAAATCTTGTCAGAAGAACTTCATGCTTAATGTTAGTGTTAGTCTTTGAATTATAGGAAAAATTTGTATCCTGATGTTCATACACCTTCCCCTATCATTAATGTACCTTATTAAACACTTCCCATCACTGAGATTCCCCAAATTCCTCATTTTCCCACAAACCCTAGTTTCTTGCCACAGCTTGGCAATTTTCTAGGCTAGGCCTGTGTTTTGCCGTTTTGAACCCCTTCCCCTCACTCCATCTCTAAGATTCCACTTTCCCCTGCTTCCTAACATCCCTCCCTACTTCCCAAAATTTCCCCAAGAATTTACAAGCCCCTCATCCCCTTCATTTCGCTTCATTTCCACAAAATTCCTTGTTTCACACATCGGGATAAGTTTCACTCAAAAGATGTTTCAGAGCAATCAAAGATGAATTTGGGAAAACGGAGAGAGGTTTTTGTCCAAAACATGCCAAGGAAGAAAAACCTCCTTCACATTTTACACAAGTGTCATGGTTTTAGAGAAATGTCAAAAATACAATCGCCAAATCCAAGGAGGTTGAGCAAAGCACTAAAATGGCGAAAGAGGCTAGATCCAATTCGAGTTTTGGCCCAGGCTTCTCTGGCTGAGCATGGTACTTGATTGGGGACCCCCAGCCCAAATTTCAACAAGTTTGGAGAAAATTTTGTCAATTGTGAAATTTTTGGTTAAAAAACAGGTTTTTTGGCTCAACGCGTAGCGCGCCGCGCGCGACCCATAAGATTGGGAGGTCCAAATCACAAATGGTTTGCATTTTTGGATTTTTCATGATGAAATACACCTACTCAGCTATTGCCAAGGCATTTCATCAAGGTTTGGGTCCCCAAAAGGTCAAAAAACATGCAAAAAATGACCTCACTGCCCCTTTTTGGACACACAGGAAGCAGCCTTGGGAGAATGCACTTTTGGAGGGGAAAATTGACACCAAATTGGAAAAATCCACTTGGGTTGGAAAGTAGACATCTATTCCTTTCCAACAAGCTATCTTGAGCTCAATTTGGATTCCGGGAAGTGCCTCAAAAAAATGTGGAAAGGCGCGCGGCGCATAGGGCTCAGGCGCGCGGCGCATCAAGATTTTTTGCAAAGTTTTCATCTTCAGCTCAGGAAACGAAGCCAGTTTGACCAGTTTTGACTTTTGATGGGATTTTTCACCCTTCTTGATGTAATTAATGGAACTTTATGTTGAATTGACATTTATTTACTTATTCTAGATTATTCATTCATAAAATAGCAAAAATTTAATGAATGAATTGGTTTCCTAGCTTATAGAGGCAAGTTGTTTTGACTGCCTAGATTGTAGTGCTTTGTTTAGAATTGGTTGAAACAGCTCCTAGGATGATGAGCTTGAACCCTAGAGGCAAGGGAATGTGTTAGCTTGCCTATATTATGTATTTTCTTAGTCATTTTCAGATTTGGACTCTTGGGAATAGCTTGATACACTATTGTACATATTTTATCTACAATTTTGGCAAAGGATAGACCAGGGTTTTGCAGCACTATTTGGGATTCATGTGGCCTTATGTGTTGATGGTGTGTTTCTCTTAGTAATTTTAAGTTGTGTATGTGTATCACTTTCCTTATTTAATCTTCTGCAATTAAACAAATGAAGTGTTAAGGTAGAATCCATAAATTTGCTATGCTCTGCCTTTAAGTTTGTTTAATTTTCCATGTTTTCTTCAGTTTAAGGAGAATCCTTGAGACTTCCTTGCTCTCCTTAGCTCCTAACCTATTAGGTCTATTCATTCAATCACTTTAAAGGCATCAAAACAATCGCCTATCTTGCCCCAAGTAGATCTCTGCAAAAGCTGTGCCTCATCCCCGCACCCAAAATTTCCTTTCCCTTGAATTCAACAAAACTTCAAAAAATAAATTCCATAATCCTTGTACTTCATACCTAGCCTAAAATTAGTCATCTATTCAGTCATCTCGAGTCTCTTTGATTACCTTTTGCCGAGATTGATCGGAGAGAGCCCTCTCCTGTCCTCGTAGGGCTAGCTACGAGGCTGAGCGTGGTTTGATGTGGCTTCGAGTTTTTCCTTCCTCAGCCTGAGGCAAATTCGAACGCTAACATAGTGGCGACCATACTGGGGAAGAAAAAATGGTTTACTTGTTGATGTCATTTGTTTTATAAGCTACAGACGGAGCCTGAAGTTATGCCACGTAGCCTTCGAAACGCTTTTGCTTTTCATTAGCGGAAGTAGATAAACGCTGCTTCAGTCAATCTCCAGTTTAGCTTGTAAACGTGACATCTAACTTGTTAATTACCCCAGTACATGTATCAAGTTCAGATCTGATGGTTGATGGTGGACAACGATCAGACACTGGCAAGGCTGAAATCATTCACCTGGCGACTCTAAATCAGTTTCGAGAACAGATCCAAAGACTCCACTGGAGGATGATCTCGACTAGCAAAAGCATGAAAGGACAACATGGACAGATCAGGTATTCAAGTTGGAATTTCATCCAAGACATTTTGTTCTTTGTCATAAATTATTTCTTCTCTTTTCCCAAGAATGTGAAGAAGGCTTTGCAAAGTATACTGTATTTGAGAAGAGATCCTCGGCCTGCAGTTGATTCTTTCCCTTTGAATATTGTGAATACCAAAGATTTGCATGCCTTTGAGCTTGATCAGGATCCTTTTTCCAAATTTTGTGATGACCATCTTCAAATTGATGAACCTCAAAAGACCAAGACCAATTCTATACCTGCTATACATACCCATACACCTTGTAAAATTCCAGATCGGTATAAACCTCTTGTTTTACCTTCTGTTCTCCATGCTTTCCCCAAAAACTATGATCTATACTTGCCGAGGTTTGATGGTGAAAGTAAGAATGTCAACGCTGAGCAACATGTGCAAAATTTTGAGAATTTTCTAGATCTTTTTGAAGTTGATGAAGAAGATGTCAGTATAAGGCTTTTTGCTCTTTCTTTGCAAGGCAAAGTCAAGAGTTGGTTCAAAACCCTACCTGATGTGAGCATCTCAGATTTCCAGCAGTTCGTCAAAGTTTTTCTTGACAGGTGGATGATCGAACAGAACCTTTTCCTTATTGTAGAAGAGTATAACCAGCTGAAAAGATTGCCAGGGGAGACAGTACAACAGTTTTCGGCCAGATTTAATCAAGTTTATTATTCAATGCCAGTTGAGATAAGGCCTACCCCTAGATCTGCTCTCTTGCACTATCCGGGTGCCTTTGATCCAGAGATGGAGTTTCAGCTGAGAGAAAGGGACATTGAAACACTTCACGAGATGCAAAACCGTGCAGTAAATGTAGAGGCGCATCTGTTGATCCGATGGGCAAGGTTGAAAGAAGAAGAGATGAAAAACGTAGATCCGGCCGAATCTCTAGAGGTGAAGCTTGACATTTTGGTAAGTGCAGTAGAAAAGATGATGGATAAGATCAACGCAAGGAATGATTATGATGTTCAAGCTCATGGCTCGCTGATTGAAGAAGAACAAGTTGTTGCTCCAAAACATTTTGTTTCTTATCCTAGTTGTCATAGATCTGATAATGATTGTTTTGTAGATCACCTTGGCAAAGAAATAATTGTTGATATGACCTGCATGCTTGATGATATGTTTTATACCGATGATTTGCCTCAGTTTGATCAGTATGATGATGATTATGTTCTCCAAACAGAAGCTAATCTTGCAATCAAACAAGCAGCTAGTTTGTGGGAGGACGGAGTTCATTTTCAGCAGCTTGAATACAATGTTTAGCCCTCACATACCAGCTATGACAGTGACGAGGAAAGTGCAACAAATTTTGAAGTAAGTGAAGGATCTTTGCCTTTTTTTTTTATTCATGTCAGTTCATCAGAGACAACTTCCATGCAATCAAAAATCAGCTGTCAACAAGTTTTGATTTGGACCATCTTGAGAGCAATGAAAACCTTGTTCCAGACTTCTCATATTCAGCTTTGCAGCCCCCGAATGCCATTGATTGTCAAGTTGCAGCTGAAGACTTGGAAGTGGACACACATGATTTAATGATTCAAGGTGACTCCGTGCCATTCTGTTTTGAATCATTTCAGTTTTTGAAGGGTAGATTGCATAGTAAATCTTCAAATGAACAACCTATAACAAATCAACAATCTCTCAGTGTTAATGTTGAGGATGACACAGATAACAAAATTCTTGAGCAGCCTGTAGCATCAGATTTGCAGCCACCAAATGAAATTGAAGGGCAGATTACAGATGAAGCTATGGAAGACGAAATACATGATTTGATGATGCAGGAAGATTCTATACCCTTTTGTTTCGAAGCATTTTAGTTTATAAGGCAGAATCTTCGTAAAAACTCTCAAGAAAAAGATGAACAGCTAGAAGGATGTCATACATTTTCAATGGATACATTACAACAGTCTTTTCAAGTTTTTCATGATCCAATAGCTGATGTTTTGGATGAGGTTTGCAGTCAAATTCCTTCTCCATTGACTATATGTGAGCCTGAAACGTGTACTGATATAAACTTGATCCAGCAGCTAATTTCTTTCTCATTTTCAGCAGAGGTCTCGTCACAAGGCTCAGATCAAAGTTTGCATTCATGGTATGAGGAAAAGAGAAGTAATCCATTGGATGAGCTAAGTTCCAGTGTGCTTGAATTTCAAGATCCTTATGCAGTATTTTTGGAGGCGGATAGAGAATTCATATCATTCAACGGATCTGTTTCTAAGTTATCGTGGGAGTTGCCATCAGTAGTTCTCTCTTGTTGTTCATAAGTGAGCACTTGCGGAGAATTCGAACAGCAGACGGGATACTTACTTGGTTGCATTGGTTGTTTCATTTCACTTGATCAGGTGATGAATGAAACTGTTAGAGTAGGTTTTGATGAATAAGCTCAACCTTGAGCATCATTTTTAGTTTGTCGGTTGTGTTTAAGTATCGCGTCAGTTTTTAGTTGAGTCATGAGTCATTTGTGAGTCATTTTTTAGTCTTGTTGTTAAGTTAGTTTGTGTCAGTTTTTAGTCATGCATTTTAGTTTGAGTTTTTGACTCCATTGCCCAATGGATAAGGCGTTGGTCTGCTCTCGCAAAGATCTGCCGTTCTTGGCACCTCCAAGGAGCTACCATCCCCATTCGAGCCAACATTAGTGTCAGTCCTTCCATCCTTCCTCCAGTGATAAAATATGCTCTTACAAAGTGGTCTCAGAGTGTCAAGGTCAAATTTTGTCATTTCAAAGAGTCTTCAAGCAAAATTTGGTCACTAGGCATTAGGTCTAGGGTTTGATTTCACTCCTTTGAAAGTTGCCAAAATGTCATTCCATGTCATCATTTAGCTGAGTCTATCATCATTCATAGGGTTGTCCTCATCATGTCAGGTTCCATTGGGTCATTTTACACCTTGTTCATGCTTCAGTTGCGCCTAGGCAAGGTTCATTTCCCTCTCCTAGGGTTTTGGAGGTAAATTCTCTTGGAGGGTCAAATCATCGGAAAAATTTGTATCCTGATGTTCATACACCTTCCCCTATCATTAATGTACCTTATTAAACACTTCCCATCACTGAGATTCCCGAAATTCCTCATTTTTCCACAAACCCTAGTTTCTTGCCACAACTTGGCAATTTTCTAGGCTAGGCTTGTGTTTTGCCATTTTGGACCCCTTCCCCTCACTCCATCTCTAAGATTACACTTTCCCCTACTTCCTAACATCCCTCCCTACTTCCAAAAATTTCCCTAAGAATTTACAAGCCCCTCATCCCCTTCATTTCGCTTCATTTCCACAAAATTCCTTGTTTCACACATCGGGATAAGTTTCACTCAAAAGATGTTTCAGAGCAATCAAAGATGAATTTGGGAAAACTGAGAGAGGTTTTTGTCCACAACATGCCAAGGAAGAAAAACCTCCTTCACTTTTTACACAGGTGTCATGGTTTTAGAGAAATGTCAAAAATACAATCGCTAGATCCAAGGAGGTTGAGCAAAGCACTAAAAAGGCGAAAGAGGCTAGATCCACTTCGAGTTTTGGCCCAGGCTTCTCTGGCTGAGCATGGTACTTGATTGGGGACCCCCAGCCCAAATTTCAACAAGTTTGGAGAAAATTTTGTCAATTGTGAAATTTTTGGTTAAAAAACAGGTTTTTTGGCTCAACGCGTAGCGCGCTGCGCGCGACCCATAAGATTGGGAGGTTCAAATCACAAATGGTTTGCATTTTTAGATTTTTCATGATGAAATACACCTGTTCAGCTATTGCCAAGGCATTTCATCAAGGTTTGGGTCCCCAAAAGGTCAAAAAACATGCAAAAAATGACCTCACTGCCCCTTTTTGGACACACAGGAAGCAGCCTTTGGATAATGCACTTTTGGAGAGGCAAATGGACACAAAATTTGAAAATTCCACTTGGGTTGGAAAGTAGACATCCAGACCTTTCCAACGAGCTATCGTGAGCTCAATTTGGATGCTGGGAAGTGCCCCAAAAATAGGTGGAATTGCGCGCGGCGCATAGGGCTCAAGCGCGACGCATCAGGATTTTTTGCAAAGTTTTCATCTTCAGCTCAGGAAACGAAGCCAGTTTGACCAGTTTTGACTTTTGATGGGATTTTTCACCCTTCTTGATGTAATTAATGGAACTTTATATTGACTTGACATTTATTTACTTATTCTAGATGATTCATTCATAAAATAGCAAAAATTCAATGAATGAATTGGTTTCCTAGCTTATAGAGGCAAGTTGTTTTGACTGCCTAGATTGTAGTGCTTTGTTTAGAATTGGTTGAAACAGCTCCTAGGATGATGAGCTCGACCCCTAGAGGCAAGGGAATGTGTTAGCTTGCCTATATTATGTATTTTCTTAGTCATTTTCAGAGTTGGACTCTTGGGAATAGCTTGATACACTATTGTACATATTTTATCTGCAATTTTGGCAAAGGATAGACCAGGGTTTTGCAGCACTATTTGGAATTCATGTGGCCTTATGTGTTGATGGTGTGTTTCTCTCAGTACTTGTAAGTTTTGTATGTGTATCACTTTCCTTATTTAATCTTCTGCAATTAAACAAATGAAGTGTTAAGGTAGAATCCATAAATTTGCTATGCTCTGCCTTTAAGTTTGTTTAATTTTCCATGTTTTCTTCAGTTTAAGGAGAATCCTTGAGACTTCCTTGCTCTCCTTAGCTCCTCACCTATCAGGTCTATTCATTCAATCACTTTAAAGGCATCAAAACAATCGCCTATCTTGCCCCAAGTAGACCTCTGCAAAAGTTGTGCCTCATCCCCGCACCCAAAATTGCCTTTCCCTTGAATTCAACAAAACTTCAAAAAATAAATTCCATAATCCTTGTACTTCATACCTAGCCTAAAATTAGTCATCTATTCAGTCATCTCGAGCCTCTTTGATTACCTTTTGCCGAGATTGATCGGAGAGAACCCTTTCCTGTCCTCGTAGGGCTAGCTACGAGACTGAGCGTGGTTTGATGTGGCCTCGAGTTTTTCCTTCCTCAGCCTGAGGCAAATTCGAACGCTAACACTTAATGTCTCATATTTTAAAAGTGACTTTGATTGTTGATCAATATGTCTGTGAAGGGTATTTCTATAAGTTACATGTAATAATTTTTCCTATTCTAACAAACTATAATCCATAAAATCTTTTCAAGTCCCTCTTTGAAGGAATCAATGAATAAAACCTCCTATGATGGACCACTCCTACAAAAATTTAATAAGCTTTCATAAAGAACCCTGACATGATCAATTCAAGGAATATTTTTGGTCATTATCCGAGATATTTTTTTAAATAAGTTCTTAGGGTAGCATGACCAACCATTAAATAATAGTAATTAAAAACTTTTCACGCCATCCTTCACCCTTAAGGAGTATATTTACTTCCCCACCTAGTAATTAACCTATCTAAGGTTAATTATAATTAGAGTTTTGTTCTAGAAACATAAACAAATTAGTTGAGGGATAGGAGTTCTCATGTGAGCCAAACTACTATGATCATGGGCCCTAAGGAGAATGGCATTACTGCTACTAGTCACCAAGGCAAGGTAATGGCTTTTAGTTGAAAATATGGAAGACAAGAGGTCTCATTACGAGCCGGCTTGTTCATTCTTGTTACTTCTTGTGAATGTCACCGTCGTTAGCTAGTTACCAAGCTTCGACAACGACCTTTAATTAATTTCTAAAAAGAAAAAAGGTAAATGTTCTTAAATGAATCTGAATCTATATCTAATAGGTGGGAGACAAGCATTTCATGAGGTTAAAAGGTATCCCTGTCGAGGCTATAGATGCCTGCTGGAAGCAGGGCCATGCCTATGGTATTAAATTAATTATACACTATAATTTACTTGGGTGTTTTTTCCCTTCCCTGCTCATTATCAATCTCTTTGAGAATGGATTTAAAATCCTTCTCGTGTTATGACTTGGAGTTCTATCTTTTTTTGAATGATTTTTTATATACATAGAACCATTAGTCCATGTAATTCACTGTGCCCAGACAAGAGGAGATTTAACTATATACAGATAATGGTAAAATGGTCACTGTGGGAAGGTATTACTATATCTATTTTTAACAGCATGGCTTTTAAATTATGTCACTCATATTTACAACGAGGATATTAAATTGAAACTTCCAATTTGAGATGCCCCCAAGATATTCTTTTTGGAAATTTTAAAAGCTGGTTATTTTTATTCAAGTAATAACACCATCCTTGCAATTTAGTTTTTCCATGGCAGCTTTTGTTTTATATTTTCTTGAAATCGGTCTAAACAAATAAAGAGTCCAATAGACACTTTGTTTTTAGAACAAGTCTTATTTAGTGCAGGAAGTGTGATCACAAAGAATTATAGGAACATCATTATGAATGCCTATAAATGTTTCAATTTTGTTTTTTTGGCAATGGAGCGATAGTACTAGATTTCCTTGCATGAAGACGTGCAAGATGATCAGCATGGGGGGGTATTGGGCCTCCAATTTTTTTTATTTTTACTCGAAATCTCTCATGATGTTGTTTGGATAAATGATTATTTTTTAGAGTATTCGTTACTTCCCTTGTTGTATCAAGATTAAAACATTATTAATAAAGATTTTTCTGTTGCAGTTTTAAAATTGATTTGATCATGCTTTTATGCAGGCTATGGACCTACATTTTCCTGACTGTACCATGCAATGGATTCTTGCACCATTTTATAGTTTCCTGTACTCTAAAGGATTCCTAGAATACACTCATGTTCCTGCACTAGAGGATGTGTATAGTTATGTTATACTGCTCCAATATGGTTCTCCAGAATTAGAACAAGTTAAAAGCATGTTTGCCTCCAAATATAGAAAGGAATTGGCTACTGCAACATGAAATACTATTCTCCATGTATGACATCTCAAAGTCAATCAAAGAGACAGATTTGATGCCTTGCGGCTATTTCTGGACTAAGAGCTCCTCGATCCATTGTAATTATTGTATGGTGGAGGTCTTACACGTGTAATTTTCTAGCATATGCACATTCTATTGTCTCATCCCCAACAACTTTATCCGCAAGATGATATTGATATTCTGAAGTCTTTGATAAAAGTCGTTCCTCTGAGTGTTACACCTATGAATAGTTAATAATCATGTAAAGAAGAAGAGAGCAGTCAAATCGCACTTTCCAGTAATGTCACCATTCCAGGAAAATAGGAAAAATTCACCTATTTCGACATTTAGTTGCAAAACTAATTTTATTCCTGCCAAATTGTTGAGATCGATGATCTGCCATCCTATATTTCAATTGGCTGATTTAAAAGCTCAACTTGTAATTTGATGCCTATATATAAGCTTAGAAATTGCCTGGAATAAAAGGGGCGAATTAGTCAGTCAATTAATTTGTACATAGCATAAGCACGTACAGGCACAGGAGGAACATGCAAAATGGAGGAGAAGCTAGTCCCAATGTAACATCACGTAGATTATAGCTTATGGATTGCTTCTCCTGCTTGTTGGAGTTAAGTGTTTTTCTGCATAATGTAAAGATTGTTTTCCAGAATTAATTGAAGCAATTTTTAGCCATGCTCTGTCTATCTAATTGTTGCATATAATGATTTTAATTCCTATGTGAACTAGGTTACGAATAGAGGGTTCGATATGGCCGGGTTGGATGCCAGAAAAGCTCGACAGTGCTCTTCATCTCTTAAATTAAACTTCTTTTAAATTGTTATTTACTGTGTGAAGTTTATTTAATTATTTATAGTCTCTTTCCTTCTTCAAATTGGTGTTATTTGATTTGCTACAATGTTTTCCTTTCAACTGCAAAATTAATTTGATTTGTTGCATTAAGAATTGTGCTTGCACTCAGAATATTTCTTCATAGCGAATGAGGCAAGAGATTTATATTAAATAAATTTCTTTCATAAGTTTATTTACACAATAAATTTACTTGTTATGTTTCCGATGCTTTCAAGTTAATTTTTCATAGAGGTAGATGAAGTAGAATTAGTGCAGGAAAAATAGTTTTGAATTGATCTTGAATTTATTCTAGAATTTACAGTCTTTTTGATATTGTGCTGGCACTACTTGGTTTTCAGTTTTGATTTCCCTTTTGTTTGCTCATACTTAGAATTTCCTTTCGCATTGTTGAATAGTACAGGATTGCCTTTTATTTCCCTCGTGATTTTAATTTTTTGGATTAGTGTTTCTCGAATTCTCTTTTAGTGAAGGATTTCGTTTATTGTTGAGATTAATGTGCAAGATAGACTAGAATTTGTTTTACAGGTTGCCATGGGTTATCTCTGGCATTTCTAGTGCTGCGTCTCAACATTCACAAACTATCAGGATTGACAATTTAACGTTGGTTCATTTATAAACCCTATACTGCACCCAACATTTTGGCGTCGTTGCTGGGGAGGCGCTTAGGGGATTGACCTTGGTGACCTATTGCATTTGGTTTTTTCCTTCACCTAATTTTTCTTGAAATTTTATGTTCTTTGAATTTATTTCTTTTCTGCACCGTTGCTTTAAGGTTTTTTATTTTCTCTGATGTTGTAAGAAGTCCCCACCCCACACACACATGCATGCATGCATGTATGCACGAATGCATGCACGCACGTGTGCACACACACACACACACGCACACACACACGCACACACACACACACAAACACACATATACACTATTCATGTACTAATGAACGTACTAGTTGGCTTGTTAAAAATAGGAAAATGATATTTTGGGGAATCATCCAATGAGGAGTTTTTATGCTGCTACAGTGACGTACAACTCATCCAATGAGGAATTAACAAGTGCAAAATTTAATATTTTGGTTGAACATAAGAATGATATTATTAAATCTTTGATTTCAAATTGAATGATTTGTAGGAAGAGGGAAAGAAGGACGAAAAACCACTGCTTATCATTTGTGCCAACTGTAGAAAGAAACACTTCCTTGGAAAGTTTCCACTTAGTAGCCTAAAATTTTGCAAAATTTGTGAAGAGGATAATTTAATGGAATGTTGTGCAGCACTACTAGGATTACTAAAGGCACTCAAGAAATCAAGTAAGGAATCAAATTGACTACTAGGTATAACTCAAAACCCATCATCATTTGATACTTGGAATAATTTTTATTATCCTAAGTAGGTTCCTCAACATGTTTATAATCCTGCAGTTTCATGGAAAATTTTTAATCCTCTTCCAGTTGAACACCTTGCTTCATTGCTACAATGGCCCTATCCTGGGCCCTCATCCTTGAGCCAAATATCTCCATGGAATCAAGAATCATTTGGATCCTTCTCTCTAGGGAAATCTCCCATGCAAATTCAATCACTCGAGCATCAAACAACAAACGCAATTTCTTTCCAATGTACCATCAAGTAATCCTCATCCATGGTCCCAGTTTCATGTGCAACCTTAACCTAATCCTTGCCCTAACCCTAGTCCATACCCTAGTCCTAACCCAAACCCTAATCCATACCCTAGACCTAACCCTAATCCTCATCCAAAATATAGACCTAACCCTAGTCCTCATCCAAAATCTATACCTAACCCTAGTCCAAAGCCTAATCCCAATCTAAATCAAAATCTTAGTCCAATACTTAACTAAAACCTTATCCCAAACCATATCATAAACCCTAATCCAAACCATCAAGTTGCACAACAATTTGAAACATCTATTCTTCTCGCTATCAAACAAAATGTCACATCTTCCATGTTGGGAAAGGGAATGAATTTGGAAACTTCCCCCATTACTGTAAAACATTTACCCAAGGAAGATATAATTCAAATACCACCAGAGGAGAAATCTTTCATTGGAACTTGTTCTCAAAATGTTGTTGAAGCTCAAAACCCTAGAATCTCTCTCAACCATTCTTGTCAATTTGAAAATAAAATATTTGAGCCTGAACTTGAGGGATTTATCTTTTGTCTTTCACCAGATTCTTTGTGCCTCTAGGAGAGTGATTATCAAACTGTGGAAGACTTGCATTAGTTGGAGAATCATAAATATGTGGATTCCATTGAATCCTAGTTTCGAGCAGTCATCAAGCCACCTTATTTTCTCATCATTCAGAAACTCCTGGTACCATATCAATTGAAGCAACTGGTTTCTCATGCTTTAGTATGTCTTGAAGTCTATTCTTTAAAACTAAGTGTGAGTATAATCAACATTTTATTATGCACATGGCTTCATTGGAAGTACACCTACACTTAAAGGTGATATTTCTTTCTTTAAAAATAGGGTAGGGTAATATGAGAATAATGAATAAAGATGTATAACAACATTCTTGAACTTTTGATTCCCTAAAAGCACAGCTTTGGAAATTTCTATTACTATGCACTCTCATGGTAAATCTTGTTAGAATAACTTCACGCTTAGTGTCTCATATTTTAAAAGTGACTTTGATTTTTGATCAATATGTTGATGAAGGGTATTGTTATAAGTTACATGTAATACTTTTTCCTATTCTAACAAACTATTATCCATAAAATATTTTCAAGTCCCTCTTCAAAGGAATCAATGAAAAAAACCTCCTATGGTGGACCACACCTACAAAACTCTAATAAGATTTCATAAAGAACCCTGACATGATCAACTGAAGGAATCTTTTTGGTCATTATCTGAGATTTTTTTTTAAATAAGTTCTTAGGGTAGCATGACCAACCAGTAAAGAATAGTAATTAAAAACTTTTCACACCATCCTGCACTCTTAAGGAGTAGATTTTCTTCCCCACCTATTAAGTAACCTATCTAAGGTTAATTATAATCAGATTTTTGTTCTAGAAACATAAACAAATTAATTGAGGGATAGGAGGTCTCATTGCGAGCCGACCTACTATGATCATGGGTCCTAAGGAGAATGACATTACCACTACTAGTCACCAAGCTAGGGTAATGGCTTTCAGTTGAAAAGTTGGAAGACAAGAGGTCTCATCACGAGCTGACTTGTTCATTCTTGTTAGTTCTTGTGAATGGCATTGTCGTTAGATAGTTACCAAGCCAGGACAATGACCTTCAATTAATTTTTAAAAAGAGAAAAAGTAAATGTTCTTAAATGAATCTGAATCTATATCTAATAGGTGGGAGACAAGCATTTCATGAGGTTAAAAGGTATCCCTGTTGAGGCTATAGATGCCTGCTGGCAGTAGGTCCATGCCTATGGTATTAAAGTTAATTCTAAACTATAATTAACTTGGCTATTTTTTCCCTTACCTGAACTCATTGTCAATCTCTTTTTGGAATTCTATCTTTTTGGAATGATTTTTATAGACGTGGAACCCTTAGTGCAAGTAATTCACTGTGCCTAGACAAGAGGAGCTTCAACTATACATGGATAATGGTAAAATGGTCACTGTGGGAAGGTATTACTATGTCTACTTTTAACACCATGGCTTTTAAATCATGTCACTCATATTTACAACGAGGATATTAAATTGAAACTTCTAATTTGAGATGCCCCCGAGATATTCTTTTTGGAAATTTTAAAAGCTGGCTATTTTTATTCAAGTAATAACACCATCCTTGCAATTTAGTTTTTCCATGGCAGCTTTTGTTTTAGATTTTCTTGAAATCATTCTAAGCAAATAAAGAGTCCAATAGACACTTTGTTTTTAGAACAAGTCTTATTCAGCGTAGGAAGTGTGATCACACAATTGCAGGAACATCATTATGAATGCCTATAAATGTTTTTAATTTTGTTTTTTTGCAAGGGAGTGACAATACCAGATTTCCTTGCATGAGGACATGCAAGATGGTCAGCATGGGGGGGTGTTGGGCCTCCATTTTGTCTTATTTTTACTCGAAATCTCTCATGTTGTTGTTTGGCTAAATGATTATTTTCGAGAGTATTTGTTACTTATTTTATCAAGATTAAAACATGATTAATAAAGATTTGTTTGTCACAGGTTTAAAATTGATTTGATCACGCTTTTATACAGGCTATGGACCCACATTTAACTGCCTATACCATGCAATGAATTCCTGCACCATTTTATGGCTTTCTGCACTATGAAGGATTCTAGACTACACTCATGTTCCTACACTACAGGATGTGTACAGTTATGTTATACTACTCCAATATGATTTTCCGGAATTAGAACAAGTTAAAAGCATGTTTGCCTCCAAATATAGAAGGGAATTGGTTGCTGCAGCATTAGATACCATTCTCCGTGAATGACATCTCAAATTCAATGCAAGAGACAGATTTGATGTCTTGCGACTATTTTTGGACTAAGAGCTCCTCAATCCATTGTAATTATCATATGGTGGAGGTCTTACACATGTACTTTTTTGGCATATGCACATTTTGTTGTCACATCCCCAACAATGTTATCCTCAGGATGATATTGATATTCCGAAGTCTCTAATAAAAGTTGTTCCTCCAAGTGACATACCTGTGAGCAGTTCATCATCACACAAAGAAGAAGAGAGCAGTCAAATCACACTTTCTAGCAATGTCACCATTCTATGAAAAGAGGAACAATTCACCTATTTATACATTTAGTTGCAAAAATAATTTTATTCCTACCAAATTATTGAGATCGATGATCTTCCCTCTTATATTTCAATTGGTTGATTTAAAAGCCCAAATTGTAATTCGATGCCTATATATAAGCTTAGAAATTGCTTGGAGCGGGGAATTAGTCAGTCAATTAATCCGTCGATTGAAAAAGCACACACAGGCACAAGAGGAACGCGTAGCAGGGAGGAGAAGTTGGTCCCAATGTAGCATCACACAGATTATAGCTTATGGATCACTTCTCCTGCTTGTTGGAGTTAAGTGTTTGTCTACATAATGTAAAGATTGTTTTCTAGAATTAATTGAAGCAATTTTCAGCCATGCTTTGTCTATCTATTTGTTGCATCTAATGATTTAATTCATGTGTGAACCAGGTTACGAATAAATGGTGTGATATGGCTGGGTTGGCCCCCAAACTGATGAGCACCTATATTGAAGCAAGAATGCTGCAACTCTTGGGCTACCAGCTTTACTTTATCAACCTGGGGTTCGTACAAACTTGGAGGTGACAGTGCTATATACACAAGTAACAGTGATGGTTTTGCCTTTTGTCATGGTTCAACTAGCGAGAGACCATTGGGTTTTTCAAGCCAGACTTCTATGGAGTCAAAAGAAGCTTGGTTTCTTGATGGAAGAAAGGGAATTATTCTGTAAGGGAGAGCTACTCTACTGCAATAATGGAAAAGACCAAAAATCAATGCTAAATCACACCATTTCCTAATTAACTGCCAAGAAACTCTGCTTTGCAATAATGCTAAATTATCATGAACAAAATGCTACTATCTAAGCATGGAAGTAAGAAGCATCAAACATCACTAATGTGCAAGTAAAGGGACTGAAATAAATTTGTTTTTGTCTTTTTGTCTTTTCATGCAAAATCAAGTATGCAAACTAATTTCTTTTGGTGATGTGGCAAGTGAATTAAGGATGTTGGAGGATGGTTGAAAGGTTTAGGATATGGTTGGATGGTGTGGGAGACCCTTTGGAGGATTTTGGTGACTTCCTAGAGGTTTTCCTCCAATTCGGCCTCAAAACAGGCCATTTCAGGAAATCCTACAGGATGTACTAGAAACCTACAGGATTCCCTATAAACATACAAGATACAGCCGATAGAAAAATGTGAGGTGTTGGAGGTGATGGAAGGCTTAGGAAAGGTGGTTGATGGGTGGAATGTAGTGGGATAAGGTCTAGGATAACTTAGAATTCAACAACAAATATAGGAGATGGTTGGATTCGCTCAATGTGCTTGGAAGAATTTCTATGAAAAATTATGAAAACTAGTGAAGGTGATGGTGAAAACAAGGAGTGACTATGGTGGATGGAGTGGAAGGTGGTTGCTAGCTATGAAGTCTTTTCCTCCTCCTGAAGCACCTTCTCTGCATAAAACATGTATATTTTCCAAAAAGCTATGTAAACAAGAAACATTCTCATAAACTAGAAAAGTAGAATTAATGAACTAACTGCCTGCATTATGCATGAGGAAAGTTTCTGAAAGGAATGAAAGCATGGATGAGATCTAATGTAGAAATGAAGGTGAAAAATATGACAATGAAGTCCTACTTTTAAAAACCGACCAAATGTTAATTTAAAGACAAAAAACTCCAAAGCTTATAAAAGAAATAGAAATCTATGTTTTTTTGGTTGCATAAGGGTCCCTTCCTCAAGTCATGATCCCAGAGGGAGGAAGTGATGCCGAGACACCTGATGAAAACCTTTTGGTGCTCCTTTTATCCCTGCTAACCTGCTACTGAAATAAGGCGCAAATAGAAGCAAACTAATAAACAACCAATCCAATCTACATTACTTTTAATGGAAATGCATCTAAAAGCAAATTAACAATGAAGCTATGAAACTAAACTAAACATGCATATACAAGAAAGAGGAGACTTGGCTACTAGGGTTGGGCCCTAACCCAAGAGCTTCAGCCCTCTGAGTTAACTTAGTGCTGGCTCAAAATGAAACTCATTCTTATTACTAAAACAAAAAATTACATCAATAAAACTTTCACAAGTCTAGAGCTCGAAAATAGCATAGAGTTTTACAACAGAAATTTGAATCCTAATGAGGCTCTAGGCCTCTCTACTTATACAACTGAGGTCCCCAACGACTTCTTTAAAATCAGGGAGGCTCAGCTCCTGAACTTGAGATAAACTAGCTCTTTGTATCTCACTTTCTTGGTTGCCTTCTAATCCTCATGGTTTGGATGCTAGCACTCCAAGCTGGTGTGATGGAGGGAGGAATATTTGAATGGGGGATAAGTAAATGAGGAGGATTTATCTCATACAATCCCTCTCCCTTGTCCCATTCGAGTTTTAACCTTAGTATTTGCAAAAATTCCTTGATTTTCTTCTTCAATCCGGCATTTAATGCATATTAGTCCACTAGGTATAATATCCAACTTTAACTATAAACAAAATATAATAAAAAACATGTAATAAGTTGTGAGAAAAGTTGGTTTGATTAAGCTAGGAGGTGAATTAAGGCCCATACAATTACCTAATGATGAGGCTCATCGTCACCCCCATTAAAGGTGTATCTCATCCTTTGAGCAACTCAATCAATATCCATATCCTTCATAGCTCTAGTGGCCTCCCTGACATCCCATGCCTTTGCTGTGGTTTCCTCTTCTTGTTCATAGAAGCCTGCTTTCCTTTCTACCTCCTCCCACTGCCTCTTTTCTTCTTCTTCCTTCCTTCCTTCTAGCATTCCTAAGAGTAGTGGTGGACTGAGTTTTAGGCCAATCCAATTGACTTTCAACCTTTGCATAGATTTCTTATACATGGGTGTTCTGTTTAGTGCTTCTCTCAATATTTGAGGGGAGTGGTACTCTCTTATCTTTAAGCTATATGGAAATGTGTTCCATCTCCTTAGGCAAGCATGTATGTTATCATCCCCTAACAACCTGAAAATGTCCTCAAAATGTGAAATTGCTTGCTCTTGGGCAGCAAGATATCTAGGTGCAAGCTGAGGATCATTTGCAATCAAATTATGGGTACTGATGAAGGCCATGGGATTTGACTGTTTATCTCTGATCATAAGAGGTTTAGTTTTCTCTCTTGCCAATATCTTCTTCATCTCTGCAACCCTTGATTCCTCATGGTTCATCTATGATGCCAAAGCCATCAACTGTAAATCTCCTAGCTTGGCATTAGGGTCCCATACATTCA
Source organism: Pinus tabuliformis (assembly GCA_031772625.1). Taxonomy (NCBI): domain Eukaryota; kingdom Viridiplantae; phylum Streptophyta; class Pinopsida; order Pinales; family Pinaceae; genus Pinus; species Pinus tabuliformis. Next base: position 305,593,826 of record CM062816.1, on the reverse strand, counting down.
TGTCTTTTAAGGCCATGTTGTGCAAATAAAACTCATACATCTTAGCCCTATCTTATAGTGTGCTATGATCACAGAGATCAATGAACTGCCTGTAGTCCTAAAATGGCATGGTGCCTCTCTTTGTTAGGGTCTTGATCTGGAACTGCAACCACTATTCCTTGAGGTATAGGGCATAAGATTTAGCTGGAATCCTACACTGGATTGCTTCCAAAGAGAGACTGGCCATACATGCCAATTGATTCTCTCTTTCTTGCAGCTGTCCTCTCAACCATGCATTTTCTGTTTCTAGTTGATTTTTCATTATGGCTTCTTTGTCTCTCAAGCTACTTAGCTCTTTGCCCATCTCCTTGAGCTTCTTCTCCATGTGCCCAATGTCTTCCACCCATTTGGATTTGGAGATCTACATCCATCAGTGAGTTCTGGCTCTCTCCTTCTCAAGCTCGAAGAACAGTGGAATAGCAAATTTTTGAGGTATGACCCTGCCTCCTTCAATAAACTTGTAGTAGGAGTCAAGGTTAGGTTGGGGGATAGGATCTTTTGACTTTGGGTTCTCTTCTTTAGTTCCTTGTTGTTGGCCTACCTTCTTTTCCAATTTTTTTGTCTTTTGTATGTTTAGCAGAGTATATTGTAGGATTGCCTCTACTTCCTATAGATTTTGTTGTGTATCCTGTAGGATTTCTTTTCCCTTGGAGGAGGTTGATATAGTCATAGGCCTTCTCACATAGGTGATATGAGACTTAGGGGAAGGCATTTTCTCCTTTTGTTTAGGTGAGTCTTCAATCATAATGGGAATTTTGGTTGGTGTTTGGGGTTTCCCCTACCTTATTCTTGTGCTTTTCCTTGTCCTGAAATATAAGGGGGTCTGCCTCTGTCTTTTTCCTTTTTGCTTGATGGGGGTGCTAAGAGCAGTGAGGGAAGCTGCTACCTCTCTCTCAGTGGGTTCTGGAGACACCCTAGGTGACTCCTCCTTGTTTTCTTCCCCCTCTTTTCCATTGTTTTCTTCACCTCTGTATTCCATTTCTTCTTCCACTTGTAGATCCTCATCATCTTTATTAGTTTCCTCCTTAACATCCTCATCTGTTTCTTCATCATCCTCCTTCTCTTTCTCCTCTTCTTCTTCATCTTCCTCATTTTCTTCTGTTTCATCTTCTTCTTCATCCATCTCATCTTCATCTCCTTCTATTTCTTCTTCTTCCTGCTCTACTTCTTCTTCCTCTACTTCAGTCTCTTCCTCTTCCTCTTCACTGACAGTAGGACTAACATCATATGTGAGAGCTTTGATGTCTTCCTCTGCCTACATGTCTCTAAAACTGAACATTGTATGGGAATTCTAAGGTTTTTGATGGAATCTTCTATAACGATTCTAATTAACCCATGGTGAGCTAACTATTGGGAATTTCCCTATTGCACTCTGATGCTTGAGTCTATTAGTGATTGCAACAGGAAGTATGGTATGATAAGCCTATGGTGAGGGGGTGTTTCTGCTCCAAATCTCAATTCTTCAAGAAGCCTAAAATGATAGCCATATACCACACTATACCTACCCTCACATGAAATGTATTTGATCAGTTGGTAGCTTACCTCATTCCAGGGATATGGCAGACTTGCTCTCCTTACTCCATTTTTGTCCTCAGTGGGTTCCTCACCTTCTAAAAATAATTTCCTTTTGGAAACCTGGCTATCTCCTTTGTCTTCCTTCCTCCATGGCACTCCTAGGGGAAGTGTGGTAACTCTCCTGATGAGTTTAGGGGTGAGTTCTATGGAGAGGTATCTTACCACAACAGTGTCATGGAATCTGGTGAGTGGAATGAGGGATAAATCAAAATCTCAGGCCACCTCATCATCATACCCTCTTAATTTTTTGAAAAACCCCATCCAATTATGCCTTGTGAAGATTTCTAGTACCTGAGGGTGTTGTTGAATTCTCATAGTGTTTGTGGGCTCCTTATTAAACCATCCTGTCATCTTGGTTGGTGAGGTTTTGAGGAGATGAGATGGTTGATACAATTTTCAAATGAAGAAGTACAAAAACTGAGATGACTGTGTGGACAATTCTCTTGCACAGCTACCAAATTCACTCAAACTAGAGGATTTTTTTATCAATTTACTTGGAAAGAGGAATGTAATTACAGTGCCTATCTCTTCATAATGTTTTTTGTGGTCAACCCCCGAGATTTTGCCTCTGAAATGCCTATCAGCCTATCCTATAGATTGTCTTTATGAATCCTGTAGGAATTCCTGTGCATGATCCTGTAGGAATTCTTGTGCAATAAAACGATGGAGTTTTGCTTTCGGTATGTTTCCTGGGTATGAGAGAGACCTGCGAGAGCAAGCCTTAAGGAAGTGAATGCATGAATGCATGGGGATGATGATTATTTCCTCCTATGGTCATTTGGGGTGAGGTGGTGTGCTGGCAGCCGAGGTATGTTTCCATTTTTGGACCATTGGTCCCCACTACCACCTCATCACTTCCCACTCCTCGTAATTAGATCCCACCTTATGCATCCATAGCTTTAACTTCTTTTGTCCTTCTCCTTCTCTATTTTTGAGTTGATTGCTACCACGTGTGAGAGGACACCCTGTTTTGTCTTTGTTGACTAAGCTAAGGTGGCCAATTTAACTGACCACTTTTTTCGCTTATAAACCAACTTACTCATAACCTTTAGATTTTTTTGAATACATGATGCATATGAGAGATCGAGCGGGATACTTACCTGAGGTGCCAATACGTTGCTGTAGTTGTTGAAGACCAGAGGTGCTTGCTGTGTGTATTGGTTGCATGCTATTCTTCTTCCCTTTCTTGTTGTTTTCTGATGATCCCTTTGTTTGTGTAGGTACCTGTTGTTGAAGATGGTGGTGGTGTTGTTGCTTTGGAGCTCCTTCTACCCTTGGATCATCATGATGGAGGCTTGCTGCTCTTATGATTTGTATTTTGAGGGATAGACTACTACAGGATGTCCTGTAGCTGCTTCTCCCTCATAACTCTTAATCACATGATTTTTTGGGGTTGTGAGGATGGTGACATGGATGGAGAGAGAGACTAGGAGTGTGGAGAATGAGGAATACTCAGGTGATGCTCTCTATTGCTCCCTGTTTCCCTTCTTTTCGAAGACTGTCAAATTTTTTTGAAACTGATTTTGCTTTTAAGGGTGAATGCAGGGGAGATGATGGAGGATAAGGTATGGTGATGGAATGATGATGAAGGGGGTGCTATTTTATTAGCATAGCAAGTCATTGTTTCCTTTAGGCTCACTTCCTGTAGGATTATTGGGTCACTGTGATTCCTATAGGATCATCCTGTAGGTTTTCAGGGGATCCTGTAGAAAACACAGTCCCTTTGTAAACTGAAGGAAAGGAGTGGGAAAAAATGAGAGAAATGGTAGAGTGATGAATGAAAATGAGTGGAAAAATAAAATTTGAGTGAAATAGGTCTCTTGGTGATCCTCCTTTTCTCTCTAATCGTCCTTCTTGTTGACCTGCAAAATATAAATTTTCATGATTTTTCTCTTTTCTTCTCTCTTTTTTTTTTAAAACAACTAGGCTGCCTCTGAGAGGTTTTCATCATAGCAGTTTTCCCTAGGAGCCTCAAGAGAGGTTTTAACCCAGGGATCTTTTTATTCTCATTTTTTCTCCCTTTTTTTTTATTAACACCATTGGGCCGCCCCAAGAGGTTTTTAACTCAATAGTGGGACTCAAGTGCTTCATGGAGGTTTTCACTTGAGTTCTTATTCTTATTCTTTTTTTTTCTCTTAGTGATTTGATGAGGTAGGCACTGAAACTTGCTCCACTACCACCACTATTTTATTGATATCATCAATGAATTCTTGTTTTGAAAATGGTCTTTTGTAAATTTTCAGTCGGTGTCCATTAACAAGTAAAGGAATGGCCTCTTCATCTATGGTTCTGATCTTTACTGAACCATTATCATGGCATCTTTCTACAACAAAAGGTCGTGGCCATCTTGTCCTTTACTTGCCCTTGTAGTCTTTATACCTAGAATCATATAACAAAGCCCAATCACCTTCTTGAAATTTCTTTTCCTTGATGTTCTTATCATGCCAGATCTTCCTATAAAGTTGAATTACCTCTGTATGTAGGATGGCCTACATTCTGAACTCATCCAAACCATTCAACTAGAAAAATATCTCTTTTTGTGCACTGCTGAGATCTAGATCTGGTTATACTGCCATCTTTAATGTGTTATATTCAAACTTGTAGGTTTTAACCCCATACAGAAATTACTTGCATACAAATTCTAAAACACTGAAAATAAACAATTCGAGAGCATAACACATAAAACACATATACACAGAGATTTTCCCTTGGATCCCAAAACCGAGACTACCAACTTGATTTTTCATTATGTTCCTTTAAATGTTACAATACATATTTATACATGTTGAAGCATCCAATACCATGGACCGAAAACCATCGCATCCAAAACCATGGACCGAAAACCATCGCATCCATGTGCGAAAACCATGCACAAAACCATAGGTCCAAAAAATATTTCCCCGGGGCACTGCCTCGGACCCCGTAGAGGGGGCTGCCCCCCCTGTGACCCCCCGCTGCACATTTGCTGCAACGAAGGGGGGGTCCACCCCCCTCTAACCCCTCGGTTAACTACGTAGGCTAGTTGTGGAAAGAATATAACACAACCCAACATTCTCCCACTTGTTGTTTTCTTTCCACAAGGGAACTTAT